>CM053581.1:537936230-537958462 GCA_028627135.1 Pseudochirops cupreus
GCGTAATTTCACATGTTCAGCCTGTATTTGATTGCTTGTCCTTCCAGTGGGGGTGGGTGACAAGGGAGGAAGAGAAAGAATCTAGAATCTAAAGTTCCATAATCAAATGTTATAAATATATGTCTATATACATAAAAAAAAATTCTAGTACCATTATCTTTTGATTATCTCCACTATAGCCCACACAGAGCTTCTTTGCACACAATCCCTTGTATGTTGTCTCCTTTGTTAGACTGTGTACCTTCTTGAGAAAAGGATTGTCTTTTACCTGTCTTTGAATCCTATGTGTTTAGCACAGTGCCTGACACATAATAAGTTCCTAGAAATATTTATTCAAATTCACATTCACCTTTTAGCATCCCTCACACTCAATAATATAAACTAAGTTTTAGCCCTCTCAAGTCCCTTTACTACTCTGCCTTCTCTTTCCATGGTTATCTGGAACCCTCATCTATTGCTTTTTTAATATATATTTTTATTTATTTTGTTAAATTTTCCAGTTACATTAAAACATTTTAACATTTGCTTTTTTAAAATTTTGAATTCTGGGTGCAGAGCCAAGCTCTCCCCCAAGCCCCTACAAATATCTGTAAAAATGACTCTAAACAAATTCTAGAGCAGCAGAACCCACAGAATGATGGAGTAAAACAAATTTGCAGCCCAAGACAACCTGGAAGGTCGACAGGAAAGATCTGTTGCACCAGTCTGAGAGAGGAATGCAGTCCAGTGAAAAATATGTCAACACAGATGGAGCCCCAGCAAACCCAGGTCTCAGGGAACTGAATCACTGGCAGCTACGGCAGTTTCCAGATTTCTCAACTGACAGACACCAAAGACAACTTAGTAGGTCAGTAGGAAAGGTCAGTTGGATCTCAGTGAGAGAGGAGCATGGTCTGGCTACAGCCCTGGTGCGGCAGTGGTAAGGGTGGTGGTAGTGGCTGCTTCCAGGCTCTCAGACCAAAGACAGTGAAGGAATCAAGCAGCTGATCAGAGGGGAATTGCAGGGATCTCTTGGTTGGGTCTGAAACAGGATTCTCTTACTTTGCCTGTGCTTGGAGATTGTTTGCAGTCCTGGGTGTAGGTCCTGGGATGAGGAGGAATACTGGTGTGGCACATTGTATGGCAGCAGTGGAGAGGGAATCCTCCTCACAGTTTCATAGCAGGAAAGAGTGCTTGTGGTCACTCATAGACCAGAGCATAGGCCAGGAGAGGGGTAAACCTTTGATCATACCTTGTTGGAAGAACTGAAAATTTAGAGGTCCCCAGAAGTATCTCTGAAAACAGCTGCACAAAACCCCTGAAACTTGGGATAGTGCACCCTCCACCAGAGTCCTGCTTTAACAAAGAGTTTAAAAGTCATGTAGTTAACTGAGGAAATGAGCAAACAGTAGGGGAAAAAAAACCCCTCAAACTATAGAATCTTACTTTGGTGACAAGATCAAAATATACAATCAGAAGAAGACAACAAAGTTAAAGCACCTGTATCTAAAGCCTCCAAGAAAAATATGAATTGCTTGCAGACCATGGAAGAGCTCAAAAAGGATTTTGAAAATCAAATAAGAGAAATAAAGGACAAATTGGGAAATGAAATGAGAATGATGCATGAAAAATGACTCAACATCTTGCTAATGGATACCCAAAAATATACCAAAGAAATAACACTTTAAAAAACAGACTAACCCAAGGGGCAAAAGAGGTCCAAAAAGACAATGAGGAGAATGTCTTAAAAAGCCGAATTGATCAAATCAGAAAGAAGATCCAAAAGCTCAATGAAGAAAATGACTCCTTAAAAATGAGAATGAAGTAAATGGAAGCTAATGTCTATATGAGAAATTAAGAAATTATAAAACAAAACCTAAACAATGAAAAAAATAGAAGACACTGACTTGGAAAATAAATCCAGCAGAGATGATTTAAAAGTTATTGGATTGCCTGAAAGCCATGATAAAAGAGCCTAGATATCATTTTTCGAGAAATACCAAGGAAAACTGCCCTGATATTCTAGAACCAGAAGGTAAAGAAATGGAAAGAATCCACTGATCACCTCCTGAAAGGGATCGCAAAGGAAAACTCCTAGGATTTTGTAGACAAATTCCAGAGTTCCCGGGTTAAGGAGAAAATATTTCAAGCAGCCAGAAGGAAACAATTCAAGTATTGTGGAAACACACTCAGTATAAAACAAAATTTAGCAGCTTCTGCATTAAGGGATTGGAAGGTTTGGAATGTGATATTCTGGAGGTCAAAAGGAGCTAGGATTAAAACCAAGAATCACCTCCTCAGCAAAACTGAGTATAATCTTTTAGGGGAAAAATGGTTTTACAATGAAAGAGAGGACTTTCAAGTAGTCTTGATGAAAAGACCAGAGCTGAATAAAAAAATTTGTCTTTCAAATACAAGACTCAAGAGAAGCATGAAAAGGTAAACAGGAGAGAGACATCATAAGGGACTTATTAAAGTTGAACTATTTACATTCCTACCTGGAAAGATGATATTTAAAACTCCTAAGACCTTTTACTCATTCCTTCTCATTTCCCCTCTCTTCCCCTCCATGGTAAAAGCTTTTTCTTGCCTCTTTTATGTGTGGTCATTTGCCCCATTCTACCTCTTCCTTTCTCATTCTCCCAGTACATTTCTCTGTCATCGCTACACACACACACACACACACACACACACACACAAACATACATGTACATATACATATATACATATATATGTGTGTGTGTGTATATATACATATATATATATATATATATATATATATATGAATGGGGTGAAAGAGGAATGTAGGAGAATGGGACAGGGAGAGGTAGAATGGGGCAAATTACTGTACATAAAAATGGCAAGAAAACGCTTTTACTGTAGAGAGGGAGAGTGGGGAGTTGAGAGGGAATGAGTGAACCTGATTCTCATAGAATCTAGCTTAAGGAGGGATAACATATACAGTCAATTGGGTATGAAAATCTATTTTACACTACAGGAATGTAAGGGGGAAGGGAATAACAAAGAGGTGGGATCATAGAAGGGAAAGTAGATAGAAGGTAAGCAGAAGGAAACACTTTTGAGGAGGGACAATGTCAAAGGAGAGAATATAATAAATGGGAGGATGGGATAGGATGGAGGGAAATATAGTTATTCTTTCATAACATGACTATTAAGGAAGTGTTTTGCAAGACTACACATGTATAACCTATATCAAATTGCTTGCCTTCTCAATGAGAGTGGGTGGGAAAGGGGAAGGGAAAGAATTTGGAATTCAAAGTTTTAAAAATGAATGTTAAAAATTGTTTTTATATGCAACTGGGAAATAAGATTTACAGCCAATGGAGTATAGAAATCCCTCTTGTCCTACAAGAAAATAGAAGGGAAGGGGATAAGAGAAGAGGGAAAGTTGAGAGAAGGAAGGGCAGATTGTTGAAGAGGTAATTAGAATGCATACCATCTTGGGGTGGGATCATTTGACACCTTTGCCTTACTCCCAGTGACCAGTGCCCTCATTGGGGTTAGGAAGCCCCCTTAGATACACTTCCTAAATTATGATCCTGTGGTCCTCTTCCTATCCATCATAGTTTTTTTTTTTCTGTCACAATCCCTTTACGTCATACTAAGTGACCATCTGGCTAATAACATAGGATTACCTCCTATTCAGGTACTCAGTGTCAGTATTTAAATGATGAATGATTTCAAAGTTGTGAGTCTTTTACCATCACTTCTTCCCTGGTTGGTTAGAGGTAGAATGGCATAGTGGTAGACTGTTAGATTTGGTGTCAGGAAGACCTGGGTTCCAACCTCCCCACCCCCCAAATAATAGTAATAGTATTGCTAATATAGTTAGCATTTAGAAGCCCTTGAGCCCTATTTCAGAATAATGATTTTTAAATAATTTAAAGAAATGCTAACTTTCAGTTAGAGGTTAATGAAAATAAAGATATAATTCTCCCCCCATATTCAAGTTCATGAACCCCTGGAAATCTGATGGTGGACCATCCCAAGCTAAGAATCCCTAGTGTAGACAGAAGGAGTTTCCATCCTGATGAAACCACAGATCCTGGATTGGTACTTTTAGCAATAATTCATATTGCAAACCTTCTATGCTTTAGTGATCTTAACGAGTTGCTGTGGAAGGAAACACAGTCACTGGTTGCTATCTTCCGTATTTTGAATCTTTTCCAACTCATCTACAGTCGTTGGTCCACACCTCAAGCCTTTCTAACTTGGTTGCCACTTCTCTGGCATAGCTTTTAAGAATCCAAGAATATCTGTGTTGGTTGGGGGGCATCTCTAGTCTTCTTGATGTATATCTTGCCACTGTACTCAGATGAGTCTAGAAGGAGGAGAAAGTGAGACTGGTGACTTTGCACAGCCCTCCCTCACTTAAATCCAATTCACTTGCATGTCATGACATCATCTTCCTGATGTCATAGTCCCTTTGAGAACAAAATACAAACAACAACCAGATTTATACAATATGGCATCAAGGTAGACTTCATTGGAGGTCAACATATTGATTGGAATGACTTAATGTTTGATTCATTAATTAATTCATACTTTCTGAGCTGTTCTTATATTCTTAGATAGAAAAATTGAGTTTGACAAATGACCTTCAGTATTGTAATCTAGGGGTGTGAGCAATGTTAAAATTTCAAAACTTATGGCAAGGAGTCCTTTGGTATTCTTTATCATGCACAAAGGCATCTTGCTCACTCCCTAAGTGTGTAGCGCTGGCTCTGTGTGGTATAACACTCAGTCTCAGTGATTTTGCAGTGAATTCATATATGCTTTGGGGTACAATTCATTTTAATTGAATTTTAGATTAATTTACCTTATATAACTTCCCTGGCTCTATATTACTTGAGGAAATTAGAAATTAGTCTGGGCTGTGCTGCTATTGGTTCCTGAGTTTGAATTTTAGGGACTGAACTATCCTTGATTTTGGCTCTTGATTCAAAGATGACTGGACTTCAGGGACCTGTATGAGGCTTAACTACAGTCTGTCTAAGCTGACACTTTCTCCCCGGCTTATTTTTTATCTACTTTCAATCTGTACTAGACATAAAAATTGGCTACATTTTTATTTTTCAAGAGGAGAGAAACATTTTTTATCCAATATCAGTCATATTTGTCCCACAAGTACCACTGTCATTTTGAGGCAAATGTTTGAAATCTTTAGAATTTCATCTTTGTATTTATTCTGCCTTTATGCATTCTGTTTATAACAGTGCTTCTCTAGACACAGGCTGACCAAGTTTGTAACAATTCAAACTCCAGGGTAGCATTCTTTTTCATAGCTCCCTAGCAAGCTTCCAGAAGGGAAGTCCTGTTCGGGAACAGAGGGACATAGAATGTTAGAGATGGAGGAAGTCATTGAGATCATCAAATCCAAAGTCTTTATTTTCTTTAAAAATAAATTTTGGACTAATTTTATTTGGGACATGTGTCTTCTCATATCACTTCCTTGGGGTCATACTTGTTCTATGTAATTTTTTTAAAATCTGGATTGGGGAAGGCAAGGCAATTGGGGTTAAGTGACTTGCTCAAGGTCACACAGCTAGTTGTGTCAAGTATCTGAGGCTGAATTTGAACTCAGCTCCTGCGCTCTGTTCACTGTACTACCTAGCTGCCCTTCTGTGTAACGTTTAAACATTTATTTTAGATTGATTTGTGTTGGTTATTTTTTCAATCAAGATGGTTGTCATTGTGTAAATTGTGTTTGTGGCTCTGCTTACTTTGTTTTTATCAGTCATGTAAGTCTTTTCATGCTGCTCCGTTTTCATCAAATCCATCAGCCCAGTACTATTCCTTTTCGTTCATACACCACAATTTGTTTATGCATTTCCCAAACAGTAGCCATCTACCTCATTTCCAATTTGTTACTGTCACCAGGACAAAAAACCCCCCACAACAACAACAGAAGCAGCAACAGCAGCAACAATGACACAGTAAGACTGTGTCCATCTCAAATTGTTATGAGAATAAAATGAGATAATTTATATAAAATGGTACTATGAACATGTCTTATTATCATCATTGCTATGAGTTTATGGTGCAGTGGTTACATGTTGGAGTTGGCGTTCAGGACCTAGGTTCAATTCCTCTATCTTCTTATGTGTCTGTGGACAAGTTAACTCAATCACAACACGTTACTCATCTGAAAATGAGGGGGTTGAATCAACTGACTCCTAGGATCTCTTCCAGGTTTAAATAAATAATTTATGATTCTGAATTTTGAAGAACTGTTGATACCCAGATGATCAATCACAGTGAAATTCCATTGCCAATATTAAAATGTACTCCGCAAAGTCAAATAGGGATTTTGTTGGTTGTTGTTATCTGTAATGTTTATATCGCCCATATCACTGTTCTTTTTCACCACATGGAAAATTGGGAATTGATTACTCTATGTGTGCATGCCCACTAGCTCTTTCTTTTTAAAGAATTAGGTCTTCTAACTAATCCTGTTTTTTCCCGCGCTGCAGTGTGAACTGTGTTGCGCATTGGACTTAAAAATAACACACAGAAAAGCCATTTGGAATTATGCCCCCAAAGTTACTAAACTACACATGCCCTTTGACCACAAAATGCCACTGTTAGACCTATACAACAAAGAGATCAAAGAAAGAGGAAAACAGATATAATAATATTTATAGTGGCCCGAGGCTGGAAGATAAGGGAGTGCCCAAATATTGGGAATTGGCTAAGCAAATATTTTGTGGCAAATATTTCGCCATATGAAATAATGAAATGGACAGTTTCAGAGGAAACTGGGCAGAACTCTGATGAACTCATGAAGAGTGAAGTGAGTAAAACCAAGAGAAGAATTTACATAATGATAACAGTATGATACAGAAAAATAACTGTTAGAGACTTTAGAATTCTGATTAATGTGGTGATTAAATATTCCTCAAAGAAAAATGAAGAATAATGCCACCTCCCTCCTGTCAAATAGGAAATTAAAATCCAGAATGAGATTTTAATAAGAATTCAGAAATTTTTGGATATGACCAAAGTAAAAAATTACTTTCCTAAACTATGTATGTTTGTTGTAAGATTTTTTTAAAAAAAAGCTATTTAATTAGAGGAGGGATGCAGTGGGAGGGAGATATAATTTTAAAAATGTAACATCCAAATAAGGAAAAGATGTATTCATGCCAAATTATATTACTGCATAATAATAATTCTTTGAAGAATTATTTTTAGAAGAAAAAAATCTTTAGACAAGCATGAAGAAGGTAGACAGAGGAATTAGACAGAGATATGTAACATGGGCTTTTTTTTTAGGCATAGGAAATCCTGCCTCTAAATTCCCTTCTGAGTCACCCCCAGTCAAGCCACTGACACATGAAGTTTTACAGCTGCTTGGGCCAGCTGTTCTTTTCTGGTACACAGGTGGGGAAACAGAAAAGCAGTTAGACTTTTTTTTTTAATTTCAGAGTTCTTCTTCAAGCTTAGATAAGTAAGTTTGGAGCAGCAGCCAATGCAATACAATATGGAGGAGAGTGGTGAATAAAATAGGAGCCTCCAATTTGGGAGACATAAAATGGGAGTTCTAGTCTACGGTCTAGAAATCTGAAATTCAGCTCTTTCCACTTTGTCTTTCCCAAGTGAGATATTTTACATCTTTAATGTGCAGATGTGCTAGCTGATATTGCCAACCAGTGCCTTTGAAAATGGGCCATTAGAGGCACTTGGAGGAGTAAAGTAGTCCACCAAAAATTGTCAGATTACTAAATTATCCTCCTGGTTCCCATGTTGGGCTCCATTTTCTGAGTCATAAGTTAGAAGGACACAGACATTACTTTTAAAGTTTTCACTATTAAATGTCCAGACCCAAGTATTCATGCCAGGCTCCTCTTACCTGTGATCATTTCAGAAATATTCAGATGCCATTCTGGGGACCCAGAGAGGCCCTGATTCTCACCAAGAATTTAATGGTTCCATCTTCTGTGAGAGTTACTTTGGGCCAATGGCAAGTGGAAGTATCTCTATGGCCTTTGTACTCTGAATTTGACTCCAAACAACCATTTGATGATACATTTTCTGGAAATATTAACTCATTTAAAGATTTTTTTCCAGTGATAATTTTTAAAGGTATTAGCCTGGTGCCTTTTGCTGTCAATTCTAGGTATGTACATGCATTTTTCTTTTCCTTAAAAAAATTTCTACAATGTTTTGAGAGGGCAGGAATCACTCATTCATTCATTAACTCATGCATGCATGCTTTCATTCATTGATTCTGTGAGCATTTATTAAGTATCTGTTGCATCGGCTCTGGGAATATAATGCAAAATCTAGAAGTCCTAGTTCTCTGGAGAAATCAAAATAGGTCTTGGGTAGGATATGATGTTTGAGCTAAGTGTTGAAGGAAGCTAGGGTATTATATGGTCTTCCAGTTGCTGTGACACATACAGGTTTTGCTTCTCTGTGTTCACTGGACAAGCCTACCATATTTGTATGAAGACAATGCTTGAGGGTTTTTTTTTTATGCCATGTTCCTTAACATTCCTGTGTCACCATTTTCTCAACTGTAATCCTCCTGAAGGTAAGCAAGTAGTTCAATTTTTAATCATTCCAATTTCTTAGATGACCCGTTGAGTAGTTTGAGTGCTGTGGACCTTTCTCCATGATGATATACTTTGAGAATTGAAAAAAAAAACATGTTTTTGGTCTTTGTTGCCTTAAGAATATTTACTGGTTTTTTCCCTTCCTGTCTGCTTTTCCAATAGCCTGAAAATGAGGGTGTCTGATTTACTTATAAGCCTATTTAGCATGTAATTCCATTTTCTTTTCTCCCTCTTCCCCCCATCATGAGCAATTGGCTTCTAATTTTCTCCTTTCTCTGGGTAATGAATGTCACTGGTGGGTGAAACCAACCTTCAAATGAATTTATATTATTCATAAAAAACAATTTGTTTTGTAGCCCTGTAGGCACAGGGGCAATAGTACTCTAAAATTAAAAATCAAGTGATTACAAATTAAGGCCTAAGATTCTGCAGTCAGCTGACTCTTCCTTATCCTTGGTGGAAGCACCTAGATACACAGATAGGCCTTTCACTCTGCCCTGAGGGCTGGCAGACACAGACTGGAGCCTGAAGGGAGAGGAAGGGAGGTTCAGAAATGTGGTTCCTTTCTGGGCAAAGGCTTTGTCTCTGTCCTCCCAACTGTCAGCATTTGGAACACTGGTTTATTTCAGCTGACAGAAAATTGGAGGAGAAACATTTTCAAAGTCTCTCAAGGCCCTAAGGCTATATAGACAAGGGTTCTCCAGGGACTGCTAGCTCTTACTGATGTGGGGAGAAGTCGTTCTTAGGGGAGTGGTGAGTTTAAGTAGCTCTACTCATTGAATGTAGATAGGCAGATAAGAACTGTAATAGTAACTAGAAAAATAATCATGATGGCTAGCCTTTATAAGGTTCTTTAAAGTTGGCAAAGTATTATACATATTATATTATGTATGTATATACATATGCATGTATTATTCTATGCAGGTATATACATATTTATGTATTATATTATGCATGTATATGCATATACATGTATTATACTGTGCAGGTATATACATATTCATGTATCATATTATGCATGTATATGCATATACATGTATTATTCTGTGCAGGTATATACATATTCGTGTATCATATTATGCATGTATACGCATATACATGTATTATACTATGCAGGTATATACACATTCGTGTATCATATTATGCATGTATATGCATATACATGTATTATTCTATGCAGGTATATACACATTCGTGTATCATATTATGCATGTATATACATATACATGTATTATACTATGCAGGTATATACATATTCGTGTATTATATTATGCATGTATATACATATACATGTATTATACTATGCAGGTATATACATATTCGTGTATTATATTATGCATGTATATGCATATACATGTATTATTCTATGCAGGTATATACATATTCGTGTATTATATTATGCATGTATATGCATATACATGTATTATAATATGCAGGTATATATACATTTGTGTATTATATTATGCGTGTATATACATATACATGTATTATATTATGCAGATATATACATATTCGTGTATTATATTATGCATGTATATACATATACATAGGTATATTTTTAAATTTGTTACAACAACCCTGTGAGGTAGATGCTTTTTCATGCACATTTTACAGACGAGGAAACCAAGGCACAGAGAAGTTAAGTGACTTTCCTAGTAAATATCTGAGGCAGGATTTGAATTCAGGTGTCCCTGATTTCAAGCTCAAGGCTATCCATTGTTCTGCCATTGGTAGTAGGAGAGCCAAGGAAAGAAAAGGTTTTTTTCCTTCTACCCCCAACTACAGAAGAGCAGCTTTAAGGTGGTGGGAATGGGGTCTACAGGTGTGTGTGACTGTAGTGACTGATAGGACATTCCCAGATGGGGATGTGACTGGATGCTGTTGCATGCTGCTTCCAGCGGTTCTGTATGGGTATCATTTCTGCAGCTTTTAAATAATTTTCAAGTCTGATCTTCTCTGAGAGCTGCACGACGTTTTATCCAACCCTCAGTTCCTTGTTCAAATGACAGTCTCCTCCAAGAATGATCTCTCATTCCTCTAAACTCCCAGAAAATTTTTCTAGAACCTCCTCTATGTAACACTCGTATTTCGATATGTATGTCAGTTGAGTTCCTGTTTTGTCTACTCTGCTGGATTAGAAATTCAACAGACAATTTTAAAGTACCTACTGTGTGTCAGCCACTGAACTCTTTGAGAGAAGGGATGGTGTCATTTCTTTTTGCGTCTCTACTACACGTCACAATGATAATAACAATAACAGAAATGATAAGAGGTAACATTTACAGGGAATTTTAATATTTTTGAAAAGTTTTCCATATATTATCTCATTCTATCACAATGCCTTACATATAACTGATGCCTAAAATTGTTTGCTGAATTGAACCAAGTAGATGATTTTCATAGACACTATTTTGGAATCATATTACTTGGGGAGCTAGGTGATGCAGTGAATAGAGCACTGGCCATGAAGTCAGGAGGACCTGAGTTCAAATCTGGCCTCAGACACTTAACACTTACTAGCTGTGTGACCTTGGGCAAGTCACTTAACTCCAATTGCGCTACCTTCCCCCTTCCAAAAAAAAATCATATTACTATCATTTTTTTCCAGCACACAGCTTCTTCACGGTAATTCAGGTAATCTTGAAGGTCCCTTCTAAATCCTTTGATATCTGTTAGGATTCTGTGGAAAGAAGTAAACAACTATATCTCAGTTTCCTCACCTGATTATATTTAGGGGTTGGACAATAACATAATGAGAGACAGAGTTTTGTAGAGTATGGCAGACTGGCCTTGGAGCCAGAAAGCTTTGGATCAAGCCCTACCTTTGCCACTTAGCTTTGTGATCATAGACAAACCAATTAACCTCTCATTTCCTTGTACAACTCTCTCTGAGACCACAGATTATAAGTGGGTTGCTGATATGCATCAATGGAGTGTGTTCCCACATCAGGGAATTTTCTACACAGATGATATGACATTTTGACACCAATAAAAATCTATAACTTCTCATGTATCCCCAACTTAATAATAGTATGAGTACTTCCTTTACTGGTATAAGCCATTGCTCCTCTATATTCTCTCATGCTGTGTGATACCCAAGTCTTTGCACAAATTCTCCATAGAGGATCCAACCACTTCATTGCAGGCTGTATCTCATACCTCTAATGTCAGGAGGGGACCAGTATATCCCTTTGGAATACACTTTGCAGCTAATTCCCATTATATCATCAACCTATCTCCTCTTCTCTTTTCAACCCTTTCTTGCAGCAAGTCATCCTGGGAAATATGCTATAGCTTCTTTAAAGTCACCATGCATCTTTCCATTGTTTTTTTTTTGTTATTCATAATAGTGACTCTTCTGAAATCATGTTGTTCCATGATTCAGAGCCATTTAATGACAATGGAGAATACTGGTGTTAAAATATCTGTCTCATTGCAGCCAGAAGCATTTCATTGCTATCGAACTGTCTGATTCTCAGCATTCTCTGGTGCCTTTTCTTTCATTCCATCCCCATGACTATGGAAGCAAAAGGGGGTCATTTAAGCTTAAGAGCAGTTTTGAATTTATATGTACTCTATAAGTTATTTTGACCAAAAAAATAACACCTAAAAACAGAACACTAAACCATACTATTTGGTGGGCAACTGTTGGGGGTGTTAGTGGTGGTGGTGAATTTCTCATTCTTGGCTAGTTCTTAAAAGTCCAGACTGTCACTGGGTACTCCCTTTCAAAATTTCTTTTGAATTTAAATATTATTTTTAAAAAAAGAAGCATTGTTATATACATAGCAGAGCACAAAAAGACTTGTACACAAAAAAGACGAACCACTATATATCATACCACTTTCTTTTTTTTAAAGTATACAATAAATTCTTTGTATTTCAATTCTGTCTCCTTCCTTGCACTTCCTTCTGAATATCCCTTTCTTCCTCACATTTAAAAATATGTCAGTGGTTTGGGCCCCTTTCTGAAGTTCTTTTATTTTTGTAGAACCTTCTTGTGCTCTACTGGCTTAGCCTTTGTGAAGGGTACAAATGAAACGCTAGACTAGGACTTCACATATTATGATTATCTTATATTCTTTATTGAGAAATATTGAAGATAGATCTTCCCAGCATGCTTATGGTTAGTTGACTTAAATGAAATGTTTGACCCAGTAGAACAAGATGCTGTCTTGAAAATGCTCTCCAGAGAACTTGTCCTTCATTTGTACTTGACAATGATGTAAGATATGACTATAGAAAAGACTTTTCAACAAAGGTGTGTATTAGTATCATGCATAAACTCCAATGTCCTATTGATGGTGACATTCTGCAAATGCTCCTTTAGCCTATGACAGAGATTGCACAGTAGATAGAGTACTGGGCTTAGAGATGGAGACAGCTGAGTTCAAATCCTTCCTTAGACACTTTGGTAGCTATGTGGCACCTGGGCAATGTCACTTGACCTCCCTCAGTCTCAGTTTCTTGTCTGTATGTTGGAATAATAATAGCACCTACTTCATAGGGTTGTGGTGGGGATCAATGCAAAGTGTTTTTCAAACCTTAACACACTATATAAATACCAGTTACTATAATATTATTCTACAATGGACTTCATAACAACATCCACAGTATTATGAAAAATCATTGGTCCAACCATCCATGGTAAACAAAGTGGATGAAAAAATCATTGTGACCTATGATTTGCAGCTAGATGGGCAGCCTATCAAATTAGTTCATTAGTATGCATATCTAAACTACAATTGAATAATGAGACGGGCCCAGAATTGAGTAGGAAAATGTGATTATAGCATTTTAGCAACCAAGAATGCTTTTAATGATTTCAAACTGCACACTCCTGCAAGAGCCCATCTTATTAACACCAATATTCTGCATGGTAATGCCATATGTCTGTGAGTCATGGAATGCAATAATCTCAGAAAAGAATTAAAATTACAAATAACCCAAAGGAAAGAAGAAAGACATATGGTGGATTTAAGTATGCTCTAGCATGTTACAACAAGAAATGCCATAAAATAAATTCTTAAGGATCCATATCACCACAATAGTATGTGGGTCAGTTGTGTATTGAAAATAAGGGGAAAAATAGATGGACATCCTTGGTGTTATATCTGTATCTAAAAAGTATTGAAAGAGTGAAAGGAAAAGGAAAAATAGGAGTACACTGGGTAGATAGATTTCTTAAAGGATATTTATGGGGAAATATGGATAAGAAGGGTTAGAAGAAACAGGAAGGCTGTGATCTGTATCCAAGAAAAAAAATATTTTCACTAACAAAATCACAAAAACAATGTTAATAGTATTATATTATGATCAAGTTATAGATAAGTTATTGATATGATTTATCTTATAGAGCTAGAGCTTTCAGAAAATATCATTGATAGGAAATTTCAAAGACCCAGATGCTGCACTGAGATTGATAAACTAATTCGATGCTTATTAAACCTACATGAGTCAAAAAACAAACAAACAAAAAATCTTGAAAAGAAATAGCAAACTTTGATTATGTTATAAACATTTTGTTAGCCTTCTGCTATTCCCTTAGGGGTTAGATATATAGTAAAATGAATGATATCTGCCATCTCTCTCTCTCTCTCTCTCTCTCTCTCTCTCTCTCTCTCTCTCTCTCTCTCTCTCTCTCTCCCTCCCTCTCTCTCTGTCTATTTCTTTCTCTCTTTAGCATATAGGCTAATCTAAATCTCAGTCTCCTCACTTATTAGGTTTGAGACTCTGGGGGAAATCAATTTACTCTTTTGAGTCTCAGATTCCTCACCTACAAAATGGCAATAATAAAACTGAAATTATCTGCCTCATAGGACTGCTGGGAAGCAAAAAGTGCCCATTTTACTTTAGGGGACATATAAGAATATGCTATAACAAATTGATTTAAATGTGTCATAGATTTTTTCATAACATGGGCAAGTCACTTAATCTGTTTGTCTCAGTTATAACAGCACCTAAACTTGCTTGGATGCTAGGAGGAATAAACAAGATAATATTTGTAAAAAAGTGTTTAGCATGGTGCCTAAAACAAAGTATAGGCACTATATAAATGCCCATTCCCTTCCTTTCCCCCAATGTCAAAATCTGGGCAATAGTCTGCTAACATCCTCTTCAAATCAGATCAAGTTATAGCTGTCCATTGAATAAAATTGAATCCAGCGTCTTCCCTGGAATTTGGATGATTCTCTATTAAATTAAATTGCACAGCTCCTTTATTTGATAAGTATCTCCCACATAAATTCACTTAGATTTGCAAACTTAAGAAATAAAATAGTCATCATGAGGAATAATCCAATTTTCCTCTCATTATGCAAAGTTATGAGTTTCATTGTTGTTGCCTCACGCCCACTATCTTGTCCTTGAAGCTGCAACTACAGCATCTAGTTGCTCATTGAGGTTTCTGTTATGTCTAAACTCTTAAGCAAAAGCTAACATTCAACAAAAACCACTATTTTAATATACAAATAGTCTCTGCCAGTTAAGATACAAATGGACCATAAAGTTGAGAATATAACAATCAAGACTGACAATATATACAGTGTTCCACAACCATAGTCCCCTTCCTCTTCAAAGAAGGAAGATAAGTACCTTCTATTTTTTATATGAGGTCAAACTGTGTCATAAAAATTATGCAGAATTCAATTTTTTTTTGTTATCTCCATGTAAATCTTTCCTCTTCTGAACTTCCCTATTTTTTTTAAAGGCATCATTCTTCTTCTAGTCTTCAAAGTTCATAAGCTGGTACATGAAAGTGGTGCCTGAGTTGTGTCTTGAAGGAAGTCAGGAACTGATAGGAATGAAGGTGAGGAGACAGTGCATTCTAGGCATTGGCAGAGCAAAGCCATGAAAATAAGAGCTGGAAAGTCGAGTGTCATATATAAGGAACAGACAGAAGATCATTTGGGATAAGTTGCAGAATATGGGAGGATGCGTAATATCTAACAAGGCTAGAAAGATAGAATAGGACCATGTTGTGAAGGACTTCAAAAGCTAAATGGAGTGGTTTATATTTCATCTTAGATGCAATGGGGAGCCACTGGAAGTAACTGAGTAAGGGTTAGATGGTTAGATCTGCACTTAAAGAAAATTACTTTGTCAGCAGCATGTAGAATACATTGGCGTTGGGAGAGATGAGGTGGGGAAAACAATCAGAAAAGTGTGACAATAATATAAAAGAGAGATGAGGAGGGCCTGATTTAAGGTGGTGGCTGTGGGAATAGAGAGAAATAGGTTGAAGAGATGTCATAGAGATAGAAATGTCAACATTTGGCAACTGATCATGGGGTGAGGGAAATGAAGAGTTGATAAGGCAGAAGTTATGAATCTCAGATGCTGGAGGAGTAGTGATGCCTTCAATAGAAACAGGAATATTTGGAAGAGGGGAGGATCAGAAGGGGAAAGATAATGAATTCAGGTTTGGACATGTTGAGTTTCAGATGTCTCTGGGGTATCCAGTATGAAATGTCCAATAATCAAGTGATGATGTGTGATTGAAGCTCAGGGGAGAGAATAGGGCTGAACTGATAGATTTGTGAGTCATCTACACAGAGATATGAAGACACACACAGAGACAGAGAAAGAAAGAAAAGGGCCCAGGATGGAACCATGGGGGAACATTCACATTTGGGGGTGTGTGGTGTAATATGGAAGATGAGTGTACAAGGAAGACTGAGAATGAATGGTCAGACAGTCAGTAGAAAAATAGAGAGACTGCTGTCACTAAACCTGGAGAGGAGAGAAATTCTAGGAGAAGGTAATCAACATGGCATGCAGCAGATAAATTAAGGATGAGAATTAAGAAAGTTCCAATCAATTTGTCGCTAAAGAATTTATTTTGGAGAGAGTAGTTTCAGTTTAGGGAACCCAGCGTTCCACACTCTGTTTATGGGGAAGGAAAGGAGAAAAAGTTTCTATTTGATTTAAGAGCTCAATAGCGTCTTCATTGGCTGTCTGCCATGCCTGAAATGCTTCTCCTTATCACCTCCTCTTAACTTTCCTGGCTTCCTTCAAGACTTGGCTGCAGTTTCACCTTCTGCAGGATGCTTGTCCCACTCCTTCCTTACCCTTAACCCTCCTAGCATCTTCCGTCTGACATTACTTTCCATTTGCTCTGTATTATTACATATGTGCCTACTAATTGACATGTTGTCTCCCCCATTAAAATGAGATTTTTGAGGATTCAAACTCTTTTTTTACCTTTAGTTGTGCATATCCAGTGCTTAATACAGTGTCAGACATGTGATCACTTAATGAATGCTTACTGTCAATGAATAAACCAATAGCAATGAACAGATACTGGTAGAGAGATGAGAGATGGGAATGGCATTACAATCTAAGTTCCTTTCTAATCATTTTGGTTCTATTTTCTTTCAAGCATCTTCCCGATAGTACAAAAGTCACCCAAACTTGGATTTGTGAATGCCATTTGCTGTAGGCTAGTAGGAAGAGATCTGGATAAAGAGTATCAAAATCTAGGTCATGGTCCTTAATTAGTTGCATGATCTTGAACAAGTCCCTTAACCTTTCTAGATCTTAATTTCCTCACTTATAAAATGAAAGTGAAGAAAATAAAAGAATAAAAAATAATGAAAGAAGACTTCTAAGGTCCTTTCTAGAAAGTTCTGAAATTTAAGATTGTAGGTGCAAGTTCCTAATCTATTACATGTCTCTTATGATTCTATGGTCCTTTGTAGTTGTGCCCTAAGTGAATTATTTTTTTTTTAAATTCATCTTCCCATTCTGGATGAAATGATATTTAAAAATTTAAAATTTACTCAAATTGACTAGAAGTAGAGAGGCTCTTTCTCCCTCTTCAAGGAAATTGTGACAACTTTCCCAGAATTTTGTATGTCTCTTCTTAGAATAAGGTCTGAGAATGAGTTACCCAATTACAGCAGTATTTATGGAGGAAAATGATCACTTGCTTCAGATGTTGGTTTTTTACTAGCAAACTACCTTGCCCTAAAAAAAACAAAACAGATCAGCAAAGTATATTTTTTTGAGGTCTGGGCACTTCTGTTTCAGTGTGGGAAGGTATTTATGTGGAAGATTAGATCTCTCCTAAATTTGCCTCTCAGTTGGCCAGTGGACTTTGTGAGATCATCTTGTTAAATACCCGATTCTAAGTGGGCTGTGTATAACTCAGAAAAGTCAGCAACTGCAGGGAGAGAGAAGACAATAATGGCTGAGGATAGTGAATGTCTTTATTTTTCTCCCTTACTTTTCTTCCCTCTTTTTCCCTGCTGCATCTATCTTTTCTCTGATATCTCCTTTCATAGGGGACTACTAATTCATGAATCAATGAATCAGGCTCATTAGGCAGACAATTATCCTTAAATTTCACTATATTCTAAAGACAGGAAAACATAATTTTGGAATCTGAAATTCTATTCTTTGTGTTATTTTCTTGAATCTTGTTATGATGGATATCCTCTTTAAAAAAGTTTTGATAATCAACTATTGTGGTCATCTTTTTAGATAATCAGAGAATTTTGGAGTTGAGAGGCATCTTAGAATCCCCCTAGTGAGGCCCATCTATGAAAAAAATATCCTTTACAACATTTGCAGCATGTGGCTATCCAGTCTTTATCAAAGACCCCTGTTGAGGGACAACTCACAACCCTGTAAAGTAGCTCATTCCATTAGGAACTTTCTCTTTACAGCAAGGCTAAAATTGACTTTCTGAAATTTCTTTCTATGCCTATAAGTTCTATCTCTGGGACCAAGCAGAACAAGTCTACTTTCTCTTTGAATACTTGAAGAGTTTTTATGTTTCCAGATTTCCTCCCTTCCCATCTCTCTCTCTTCCCCCTTCTTCCTTTCTTCTCCTCTCCTTTCTTTTCTCCTCCCCTCCCTTTCTTTTCCCCCTTCTCTCCTCTTCCCCCCCCCCTCTTTCTCCCTCCATTCTTTCTCCCCTTCTCCCTCCACCCCCACCAATATTTTCTTTTGGTACAAGCTCAAGGTACTTGTCCATTCTGCTTTCCCAAGTCTAGATGCTCTCCAGCTTTTTTGTGTCCACCCTAAAATGGAGTGCCCAGAGATGAACCCAATATTCCAGGATATGATGTGACCAGAGCTGCCCTTTCAAGTGCATGCATACTAGTCTCTTTCAATAAATTCTATTTTTCTTTCACATGGGAATTGTTTTTCCTCTTGCCTTCAGAATTTTATTCTTGGAAACTTCCCATTCCTTCTAGTCCAGATGAACAGTTCCATCCTTATTGATTCCTTTAACTTTTGAAGGATTGTCATGAAAGCCAACCAATAAATTATCAGCTAGTGGTTATCCTTTTGGCAGAAAGTTCCAATAAATACTGCTACTCTCTCCTTCACCTTTTATTTATCCAACATCTGTTATGAACTAGGTACTGAAGATACAAAGGCAATAACAGAACAGCCCCTGTCCTCAAGAAGCTTACATTCTCCTAGAATTCATGTGTCCCTTGAAATATCTTTTTTAAAAAATAAGGTACAAATCTTCAGGAGTATTCTAGTTACCACATCATGTCTCAGTGATATCTATGACATGGAATTTTCCCTCTTCCATTGGAATCACTAGTTCACCTTGACTATTGCTTATATTTTGTGCATTTGTGTCTATGCATACACTTGGATTTTATAGTTGCCACTTTTCTTACAATTTGTCTTCTGTGAATTTCTGAGCATCTCTGCACTATTCTTTCTCCTACCCTGTAGTCATTTTCTGGTTGAGTAAATTTACATAGACTTTTTCTTTCCTCTTCCTTTAATTTTAGTTTAAAGCAAGTTAAGATTTACACAATGCCTGACAAAGTATTACTGCCAGCCTCTGTTAGTTGTTCTCCATCCCTAGCTGAAAGTCCCTATCATCTGTATCCAAAACTTATTCTGAGTCACCACTTGCTTCATCTACTATTCATTTCTAATATCTTTCTTGGCTGTGAAATGAAGGAGTGAGACTGGATGAACTCTAAGTTCCCTTCTGACTCTAAATCTATGACCTCTGACTTTGTGAACTTTTTCCTTTAATCACCACTTGTGAACCTAAAACATTCAGTTTCTTGTTTCTTGCTCCAAACTTCATAATCCTTAGCAATGGTCCTAGATTCGTTCTTCATTTTGGCCCAAAGTGAATTACCAGAAGGTCTTCTGACTTGATAGGAATAACAAATTTTCCATGACATCCTAGATACTTGTCTAGGAAAAAAAAAGACCTCTCTATTGATATTGTCAAATAAAATGACTCCCATTTTACAGATGAGAAAACAGAGACTCTGAGAGGTTAAGCAATTTGCTCATGGTCACATATCTTGTTAGTGGCCAAGTTAGGTCTTGAACCCAGGTCTCCTGACAACAAGTTGCGCCTTCTTACAACACAAAACTCTCTTAAGAGTTGCTATACTTTAGTACTAACAACATAACTTTAAGTCTTCTTTTTGAATTGTGTGTTTTGTTTCCAAAAAAATTCTCATCCAAGTTACAAATTAAATCTTCAACTTTTAAGATAGGTTTGACTGTCAGCCAGCAATACTCTATTTTCTCTGCCTCATCTCCAGGCTTTTGTTTGTCCTTTCTGTTTGCCTCTAAGGAAGCAGAAATGGATGAAGGTTGTCTCGCCATGCCAGGATCCCTTTGAACATCTGTCCAGTCATCTGATCTTCCATTTCCTCCTCCCACTCACATAGCTCCCACAGAGATAGGACTTGCCCAGGTTTGCACATATGGTTGATGTTCACAGCTCGAAAATGTCCAGGCTATTTAAGATTGATTTTCATTATAATGAAAGCTCTGGGTTGTGCCTTCAAGATGAAAGCAAGGTGCTAAAAATCCCCAGATTTCTAGGTCCTTAGATCAGTGGAACATTAGTTCTCTCATGGCTGCTCCATTTTAGCTGGGGAGTATAGATCAATGGGCATATCTCAAAATTATTCACTGCAAATGTATACAAGGTCCAAAGGGTAGTCCAGCTTTCTAGTTTCAAAATGCTTTTTTTTTGGAATTGTGTTTTCCATAGCCCTTATGACTCTTAGAGTAATTGTTAAAGCTATCTTAATAGATTTGACCATATTGTATAAAAACATCCATTTGGGGGGAAAATGAATGCAGTGTGCCTGCATGGAACTACAGTTTTCTTTTTACATACGAAAGGTAGCTTGTCAATGAATTTCCATTGTACAACAAATGCTTTTCTGTTGTTATTCATCTTTCTTATGAACCAAAGTCCCCTTTGGTCAGCTTGGAGTGCTGAACGCTGACCTAATCAGCAGTATTCTGCCAATCAACTGCAAATCATTATAGGTTTTTGTATTTAGAGCCTCCTTCTCCCAAAGCAGGTCTGTTTAGTAGCAGACCCATCATAGCTATTTTGTAATAATAGGGAATCTTCCCTTCCTTCCTGCTGTTCCTGACCATACCCTGAGTTCTACCTATTCCTCTTTGGAATTGTGTAGCCTGGAAAGATATGGAAGCCAGGACATCTCACATTGGTATTGTGCCTACGTCTTGCAGACATGTGGCAGGAAATGAACCCTTTCCCATCATACATTTTGCAATAATAGTCATCATTGCCTTCTCTCCCTATAGAAAGTTAAGATAAAAATGGTTTTCAACCATGAAAGAACACTTTTCTCAAAGATGGTGGCCAGCTGTTCTCTATATCCAGTGGAAGCATAATGAAATTGACTTAAAAGAATAAGGCACGGTGGTTAATCTTTGTGTCAAAAGACGGCAAGCAGTCTGGCTTACTTTATAGGAATTTAACATTTGTCTTGGTTCAAGCCGCAACTTGGTGTTATAGTGACTAAAGTATTGAACTTGGAGTTAGAAAGACCCAAGTTTCAACCCTGCTTCAGATACTTACAGTGTGATAGCTAGAAAGTCACTTAACTTTCCTCAGCCTCAGCTTCCTCATCTATAAAATGGAATTATAATAGTATTTATTTCATAAAGTTGTTGTGAAGGTCAATTGAGGCAATTGAAGTAATTTGCAAACATTAGAGTGCTGTGTGTTAGCTGTTGTTACTGTATAAAATCTGGGAAAAATTTCTCCCTCAGTTCACTTGCCATCTGCAAACGTGAAGGCTATAAAGTACCAGAGATAAGATTTTATAAAGAAGTGACAAAAATAATCAGATTATACAATTTGCCATGGAAAAATAACCATAATTCAATATCTAACAGTGCCCCAACATTTTTCAATTTTTCTGTAATTAAGTAATCATGGGAGGGTAAAGGTCAGACATTTGAATCTTTGCTTTAACTAGGTAGGGTTACACTAAGAAACAAAAACAAAACTTGAACTCTTTAATGTCAAGCAAAAAGCAATAACCATAAAAGAGATGAGTGTTTTCTCTCTCCCTTCTAGTTTCTATCTTTTTGCATGGATTAGGCTTGGGGAAATCAGCTGGTTGCTTTCTGTGCCATCCTTACTACAGGGCATGGCAGCTGATAGAAGGACCCAGCTTGGGAATGATCTCTAGGAGGCTAAGTTGACTCATGGGTCTGGTGTGTTAATGAGAGCAGGGTGCCAGGTGGGAGCTAAATGCCTGGGGTGGGGGTGTAATGCCATGCACCAGCAGATTCCCAAAGGAATGCTACTGTGAACAGCTTTTAGAGTTCAGATTACAAAATAGAGTGAACACTCTGTTTATTCCATTACAAATCAAGACAAACATTCAAAACATTATAATA
>CM053581.1:537958962-537979632 GCA_028627135.1 Pseudochirops cupreus
AGTGGGAAGTATCTTTGTGTGCGTTTTGGAGTTCCAGGATTGGTTTAGAGTCCTATTTTATGGGTATTTTGGGGTGGCTATGTGAGAGCTGCGATGTGTTGCTGCTTCTACGCCGCCATCTTGGCTCCGCCCCCCATCATCTATCTTTCTTTATCCATCATCTATCCAACAATATCTATCTTTCTATCCATCTATCTATCTTTATCAATCATCTATCTTATCTAGCTACCTATCTACAATCTATTCATACATCATAATTTCTATGTATAATTTACATAAAGCTGTTTGTCTGAAGTATTTAAAATAATTTTCCTTAAAATTTCATATTAAGAATTTCATTTTAAGCTAGGAATTCTACAAAAGATTTATGTCTGTGGTGAAAAATAACATGCTTAATTTTCAGTTGTGGTCATAGGATCAATGGTCCTAACTGGAAGGGTTCCTCGGCAACCATCAAATTCAACCCTATCATTTTATAATTGAGAACACAGAGACTCAGGGAGGCCAATGATTGGCTCACCCATTGGTTCAAAAACAGACGAAACTCTCCTTATCCCCATTGCCACTAAATCTAACTTGTCCAAAATATTATTGTGACATGCCATTATGTTCTTATATTAAGTAGAGAAATCATGATCTATAATTAGCCTTGTAACACTCACTCCATAGAACTTTGGTCTATTTGGGTAGTTTTGATAAAGGAATTCATTGACTTTTCTTCACAGAAGGTCTCCTCTTTGTGATGAGTCTAAAGGTTTAATATAGTTATCACATTATAAAAAATATGGAACAAACTCAATATCTGTCAAAGTCTGAGATTTTAAAACAGCAGTTATTAATACTGAAACTATAGATATTAGGGAACCAGGCAGGATATTCTTGTACTGAGAAGCAGAAAATGACAATGGAAATGATGAAGTGAATGATACGAAAATAAATTGAATAAATGTATATGAGTAGAGAAAAATATAAAAGTAATTATGTCAAATAAATATTTTTGTAGAGTTTTGTGCTGCCTTTGTAACATGTTTATGTCCAAATGGTCTCTGTAAGTGCAGCATACAGGAAGCATGGAGAGAGATCTCTGGAGTCTGGCCCACCCCTCTCCAGGGAGCATCAAGTTTTCTGCCTTTATGGGAGCAGGACAAGGAGCCATATCCTACCCATTTTGTTCTCCTATGAAAGCAGGAGGTCCAGTACTAGAATTAGAACTATTTTAAAACAGTGATAATCCAGGGCAGTGGTTCTCAACCTGTGGGTCACAACACCTTTGGGGGTTGAATGACCCTTTCGCAATGGTCGCCTAAGACCATCAGAAAACACATATTTCTGATGGTCTTAGGAACTGAGACACGGCTTCTCTATCCATCTCCAGGGAGGTCTGCCCACATGCAGATACACCCACATATAAGTATTAAAGGGTCGCGCCATTAGGAAGGTTGAGAACCACTGCTCCAGGGGGTAAAGGGGGAGAGTACCCAAAGTTTGGATAGCTATGTGGAACAGTGATTAGAGTCCTGGACCTGGCGTCAGGAAGACCAGATTTCAAATCTGATCTCAGATACTTACTAGCTATGTGACCCTGGGCAAGTCACTTAATTCTGTTTGCCTCTGTTTCCTAAAATGAGTTAAAGAAGCAAGTGGCAAACCACTTCAGTATCTTTGCCAAGAAAACCTCAAATGGGGTTGGGGACAGTCAGTTCTGACTGAAATGACTGAACAACAATACCCCAAGCTTATACTTTCAGGTTTTATTCCTTTCTAGCAAATGTTAATTACATAAAACATCATCACAATGAATAGCAAATAAACCCGTTTGT
The DNA here is from genome assembly GCA_028627135.1 of Pseudochirops cupreus. Lineage (NCBI taxonomy): Eukaryota > Metazoa > Chordata > Mammalia > Diprotodontia > Pseudocheiridae > Pseudochirops > Pseudochirops cupreus. The sequence goes on from CM053581.1 coordinate 537,960,783, forward strand.
CTAAGAAATCAGAGAAGTCATAAAGATTAGAATAAACAAATAAACAGATTAGAATAAACAAAAAAAACTTCCACTGAAGTGGCATTATATACATATGTATGTATGTATATGTATGCATATGTATATGTGTGCATATGTATGTGTGTATGTGTGTATATTACTGAGAGTGAAATATTTCACCCTAAGAGAGGGGCTCCAATCTCAGGCAATGGGAAATTCTCTGGAGTCTAGAGAGGCTAGGCAGAAATCAGAGTTTTATATCTTTTATAAAGATGCCAGCTCCTCTTCATATCTGCCACTTCCCAGTCTTTTCTGTCTTTTCATGGATCTCTCCCCTTAAAGAGTCTGGAGCACAGACTCTCAAGGAAGAAATACATCTCTCAAGGCAAGAATACAGGATGTCTCTCTCTCCTCTCCAGAGCTCTTGTACCTACTTAGCTCTTGCAAGAATGTGCCATTGGTCATCATTCTCTCCACTATTTAGGAGAATGTTTTACACAACATTCTAGACAGGACGCCCAGGTTGCCTTTTATAAACAGTAATTATGTGGCAAGTATTTTTAGCACATCTATTCCTTTCAAATAAATTTCATATTGGGGATTCAACCCAAAGACAGGAAGTCTTAATTCCTTTGCTTCATTGTTTAGACCTTCCATCACTTGGTTCCAGCACAATTCACCATATATATTTACCTCTGTTCCTGAACATAATCTCTTGTTCCAGTAAGGCTGCAACCATTCCATACCTGTCATACTAATTCCTCCTTTTCCCTTCATTCATGTTATTTTTCTCAGGCCAGAATGCCTCTTTCCCTTTCTAACCATATTCTATCAGACTTTGAAACAAAGCTCAATCTCAGCACTTTCTCAAGGAGTTTAACTCACTTTGATCTATCCTTTCTCTAAATTTGTTTTATTTATAGTTCATGATCCTACTTAGCTTTTAACTCTAGACTGCCCCCAGCTTCCTTCACATCTCAGTTTATGAAGCCCATCTTCTACGGGGTCTTTCTTGTATCCCTATTGTTTGGGCTTCTATCTGCACCCCTTCTTTTTACTTACTTGTCTGTTTAAATGTTGTAACTTCTCCATAAGTTTTCAGTTCATGTGATCATCATTTGAGACCTAGAATGGACCTCAGAGGCCATCTAGTTTGACCTCTTTTTATTTTACAGATGAGAAAACTGAGGCCCTGGGAAGTTTAGTGATGTACTCAGAGTTAACGGAGGGATTTGAACCTCTGGCTCCAAAGCCAGTACTCTTTGCACTATATCATACCATCTCTCTCTTGAGGGTAGGGAATCTTCCTGGAACTTGTCTCCTACCTTTCTTACATTGGATAGAGCACTTGTCTTGGGGTCTGGGAAACCCAAGTTCAAAATTGGCCTCAGATACTAGCTTTATGATCCTGGACAGTTCACTTAATCCTGTTTGCCTCAGTTTCCTCATCTGTAAAATGAGCTGGAGAAGGAAATGACAAGTCACTCGAGTATCTTTGCCAAGAAAGCCCCAAATGGGATCATGATGAGTCAGACGCAACTGAAAAGATGACGGAACAACAACCTTTCTTGTATATTTCATGATGACTATTATAATGTAGGGTAGTAATTAACCTTCCATAAATAACTTGATTGATTGACATTATTATCATCCTTTTGGAAACTACAATTTGTATTCTATCTTACTCCGAAGTTTTGAAGGAGAATAAAACTTCTCACTCCTCTTTGAACCAATTACCTTTTAATAAGAGTAGTGTTGGAAACCTAATTATCCTTCTTGATTTCTTTTTTTGGGGGGAGAAGAGGATTCTCTTTCTAGTCTTCTTTCCTAACAAGCCTATTTCTGAACTCTAGGGAGAATAATACACAAAAAGACCCTGAGATTTTTGGCAGGCTCTGAAGAAAATGGGATTTTTTTCTTTCAATATTTGTACGCCTGTTCCTGCACCTCGGATCTTCATTATTCTTCAGACTCAACATCATAAAAAACAAAAACAAACCCAACAACTGCTGAGCAGATGCAAAAGGAAAATAAAGTGACTTTGATGGATGAATTACACCGGCTGGCAATGTGCAAGTATATGCTGCTTGTCATTTCTTAAATGATTATTTACATTTACCTGCATTGCTGCCTCTTGAGAAAAATCTTGTAGAGTGAGCAGACTCAGTGTATTCACATAACAGAGGTCAAAAAAATGTATTTAGATACAATAAGTTACTAGAAAAAATAAAGTAAGTTTAAAAGTAATACAGCTAATTTTCTAAGGGTTTTATTCCTCTTTCCTTTCCTCCCTCCCTCCCTCCCTTCTTTCCTTCCTTCCAACTGAGATGAGATAATAACATAACGCTTGATAAATACTTATCTCTTTCTCTTCCCCCTATACAGTTTGAATGAACACATACAACATGAGAAAAAAGACAATTTTTTTTTCCCATGGATTTCCAAAGAAATAAAAATGATGTATTTTTTTGAGAAAGATAACTGCAGATGTAATGGGATATCTCTATAGTATCCCAGAAACAGTGTCACAGACTGGAGCACATACATCCAGTGTCTTGAGACTCACAAAAGCAGGTATGCCTAAATCACATGATGACCAACCTGCTTTTATTTATTCCTTTATATGATATTGTTCTGGAAAGATTTATTTCATAAATAAGATATTTAATCAAGCTTAGCATGAACTAATGAAACATCTGACAAATTCCACACGTTACCAATGTCTTCTCAGTCGCTGTTGACATAACCATGTGAAACCTCTGGTTCACAACCAGCATTACCCAAAGTAATCACCCACATTTTCACTGGACTTGGATCCCAGTGACTTTTATATATTTCTAAAAGTCACATGCCAATTTACAATGATGCCAATTTACTACCAGTGAGGGTATTGATGAGAACTTGTAATTCATATATTAAGTGCTGAATACAACCTTGTTGAATTGAGTACTGATGAATGTGTCACTGACCCTGAAAGCAATCTCAGGAATTCCAGATGTGTTTTGAATAAGCATTTAGTGTCTTAAAACAACCACTTGGAACAGGAAAACACATAGTTAATTATATAGGTTGTTATAAACTATTTCATAGTCACACTAAACATGTGCCCTGTAGCTTATAAGAAGGTAGGAGAAGTGTTGTAGGATCAAAAAAAGGTTAGTAAAGTGTCTCAGAACCTCAAGGGATACTAATCACTTAAAGATGAAAAATAATGATTAAAACAACATTAATATCAATATTATTAATAACATGAAAATTAAAATGCAATTTTTTTAAAATAATAGTAATTCATATGGTTATTATTACAGTCCCAGCAGCATTTTTATTACAAGAGGGGATAAAATGGGGTGAGGAAGTAAAAGAAGAAGGTCTTTCTCTGGTGAGCACTTAGCAGAATAAGTGGGAACCTTCTGAGATTTTTGTTTGACCTTTACTTTCATTCATGTGAAGAATTGTTATATAAAATCATTTAAGGTGTACATATATATGTAGATATATGCTGTATATATGTATATGTACATACGCACACATATATATGTATAGCTATGCATAATAGCTCTGCCATGAGTGATGAGTCTTTTATGTTCCTGGGACTCAGATTATGCATTACTAAGATAGGGACAAAAGGTTCCCTATATCAAATTCACAGGAATAATTTTGAGGATGTGGAACAGCAGTATGGTCCACGGAGTCACAAAGAGTCAGGCACAACTGAATGAATGAATAGTAACAACACTAGTGCCTAGAGACCTGGCCTCTGAGTCAGGAGGACCTGTATTTACTTTTTCCTTCTGAAAAATAATATTTGCTTTCTGCATGACTCTGAAAAAGTTATCTAACCCCATAGTGTCAAAGCAACTCTCCAAGTAACAGAGAAGCAGCTGATCTGTACCACTACTGGAAATTCCCCAACGATGAAAACCCCCCATACCCAGTAAAATCATAGGTTCATTGAGCTGGGATAGACCTGAGAAAAAATGAAATCCAACTCCTTCATTTTATGGATGAGGCAGAGAGGGATTAAGTGGTTTGCTCAGGGTTACACAGCTTGTTTCTGAGACGGGAGCTGAACTCAACTCTTCCTGAGTTCAAATCCAATCCAAGTATCTGGGAGTAGATGAAAAATACATTTAAAGCCCACGAAGGCAGTTCTTCTCAAGAAAACAAGCACAAGATTTGAGATCTGCCTTTGTTAATTCAGGAGGCTATACAGTTGACTTACAGTGAACTCTCTAGTTGAGAATAAACCCCCAAACCATTGCTAGACTTTATATAGCAATTCTTTAAATGAGTGAAAATAAAGGCCAAGTAAGAAATCTTAGAAGGTTCCCATTTATTCTGCTAAGAGCTCACCAGGGAAAGACCTTCTACTCTTACCTCATCTCACAAAGCTGTAGAAAGCTTAGTCTCTATAGTTCTACATCCTAACGGGGTAGATCTCCCCACCTGATGTTTTATTACAGTGTATTGGAAAACATAAACCTCCAAACCAACACATTCTCAGAGACATTTTTGGAAGATTATCTTTAACCTGTTAAATGTTTATAACAGTTTGTAAAATCATCGAGGACCAAATAATCCTACTGAATTTATATTAAAATCTATGCTGTTAATGCCTCAGGAGAGGAAGCCTCAGCCAAGATTGATTAGAGCATCTTGGGGATCATCCTGTGCTTTGTATCACTGCAGTGATGTTCAGCTCCATGACAAAAAATCTTTATGAAAGTTTGATTGCAAATAGCTACTGGCTATAACCAACTCCATTTACAGAAAAGACTATTTTAATACAGAGCCATGTAAGTCTATTCTTTAGACTGATGCCCTAAAGATTCCTAGTTTTGTCAGCAACAGCACAGCTATTTTTCAGTGACAAGAATGTAAAGAAGATTACATTCCTCCCCCCCACCAAACACTAACCATATGTCTTCTCCCTTAGGGGAAGCAGATGTTTTTAATTCTAATGCAGATAGTCCTTTGGAAAATTTGCTTCCTGGGTATGTGGGGAATAGAGGTGGATAAGCTCATATTCTCCATGCTGAATTTTATGCCAACAGAAAGATGGAGGGCAGCTGCAGATCAGAACCATAACTAAGACTTCATGACTGGGCTGTTCTGGTCACCCAGTAAGAACTTAGTACCTACTATGTGCCATGATCTGTGCAAGGCAATGGGTGTACAAAGAAGGGTAGAAACCATGGTTACTACCCTTAAATAGCACACATTCTAGTGGGGAAGACAACATCCAAAATGCGTGCAAACAAGATATATCTCTCTATCTCTCCTAATATGTACAAACAAGATATATCTATATAGATATATGACAAATGGAAGGTATGTGTGTGGATATGTATACATGCATATAAACACATATATGTGTATGTGTATCTTGTTTGTCTATTTTGAATTTTGTCTTCCATAGATACACATATATGTATACAAACACATATAAAATTGGAAGGTGATCTCAGAGTGATAAGTAGTGAGAGGGAAGGAGCAGGGAGGGGGAGACTAGGGAAAGACTCTCTGGAGAAGGTAGGATTTGGCCTGAATTTTGAAGTATCTATGGAAGCCAGCAGGTGAAGGGGAAGAGTAAAAAAGTATTTCAGGCATGGGGGTAGGTAATAAAAAGGGGAGTCAGAAGATGAAATATTGTGTACGTGACCTCAAGAAGGTCAGCATTGCTGGATTATAGAGTGCATGGAGTAGAATAAAACATAATGGGAGAGGTAGAAAGGCTCCAAGTTATAAAGGACTTTATAAGTCAAACAGGATTTTATATTTAATACTGGAGATGACAAGAATAATTAGGTAAAAAAGGAAACTGCCAGACTTGGGTAAATTTCCCCTTACCAGTGCTGTTACCTCCTCTTCTCCCCACCCCCTCAACAAAGCCTTTCCTGGGCACAGTTTGTGGTATTTACCCAGGCATAGCAATTTCTAGTTATGTCTTTGATACAGATTCTCAAAGATGTCATTTGTGACGTAAATCCACTTGTTACAGAAAACAAAATGGGGAAAAGATGGGATTTACAGTTTCCCCATGATGAAGTTAACAACAATCTCAGAAGAGTGGGAAAAGTAACGGAAGTCAGAAATGCTTTATGGTTACTCCTAAGGTACAGAACTCTGAATATAGAAATAAAGACAGAGCCAGTGAAGTACAAGACATGAATCCAACTTCATGACAAATGTATGTTTTAAATTTGAATGTGATGCTAGCTATATCTCCAGATGATGAACTTCTTTAATTCTCAATGAAAAACCATCTAGAAGGCCTAGGCTCCTACCCATATAGGAACCTTATCTCTAAGTTCTCTTCTAGTGTTAAATATTATGATTTCAATATCCTCTGATCTGGATAGTACCTAGACAGTGTCTTACACATCATTAGCACATCTTCAAACTTATTGAACTGAATTTCTGTTGAGTGCACCACCATTCTTCCAGATACCCCCAAATCACTATCCTAGACTCATCCTTAACTCAACACTCCATCACTCCCACCTGTCCCTTCCCACTCAATATCAGACAACTCATGTGACTAGCACCTAGTGCAGGCACTTTCATCTGGATGTTGCAATGGAATTGGAATTGGTGTTCTTGATTTAGCCTGTGCTTACTCCAATGAATCCTCCAAACAGATGTCTAATTAATATTTCTAATATACAAGTCAGATCATATTACTTCCCTGATTAAAAGAAAAAATAACTTCATTTTCTCTTTATTGCATCTAGGATAAAATACAACCTCATTACAGAATTGGCCTCCAACCTCTCTTTCTGGAATTATTTTGTAACACTCACTCTTCATGAACTTTACTATTGAACATAAGTAGTCTATTAACTGTTTCCTGAACTCAACATTCCAGTTTCCACATAGAATTATCTTTACATAGGCTGGAATGTTTAATGTTGGTATTAAATATTTTTATAAGTTTGATAGAATTCCCTTGTGAATCAGCAAATTATTTCTTTGGTAGGTTATTTAAAAGAAGTTCTCAATTTTTGAAATGAGAATTTTAGAAAATTCGCTATTTGGTCTTTTGCGAGTTTAAGTATTCAGTAATTTTAAAAAGTAGCCCTTTCTTTTGTGCTCTCAACTTTTTAAATATATATTTATGTAGAATATATTTTGATAAATCTTTTCTATTTCTTCTGGTTTTGTGTGATTTCACACTGTTCATTTGCTGTTTTGTTGATGTGATTTTCTGCCCTTTAAAAATCAGATTAAGTTTCATTAACATTATTGTTCTTTCCAAATAACTAACTTTTAGTTTTGCATATCATTTCTACAGTTTTTTGTTCCCAGTTTATTTTACCCTAATTTTTAGTATCTCTTTTTAAAAATGCATGTTCAGTTAATCTGATCTTTTTCAGTTTTGTTAATATATATATTTGAAGGGATATAATTTTCCCCCTAGATCTTACTTTAGATGAATTGGCAGAAATTTGACTATGTTGTTTTTATATTATCATTTTGTTTCAAATAATTATTGTTTCTATGATTTATTCTTTGATCCATTCATTATTTAGGATTTCACTGTCATGTCTTCTTTTTTTTGTCTTTTGTTTGTGCCCCTTGAACTGATTACTATTTTTCTTGTTTTATGATCTAAATAGGAGGTGTTTAATATTTCTGCCTTTTTACATTTGTTTGCAATATCCTAATACATAGTCAGTTTTTGTAAAAATTCTATATGATGCTGAGAAATATGTTTATTCTTCAGCAGTTCCATTTACAAGATACCATAAGTCTTTCCATTCTAGTTTTTGCCACACTTTGTTCAATTCAATATTTTTCATTTTGTTTACATTTCTGTTAAACCTATCTAAAATTGAGGGATACATTGAGATCTCCTGCCATTATTCAATTACTCTCAATGACACATCCTATAGTTCAGTTAATTATTCTATTACAAACACCAATTCATTTGGAATATATAAATTTAATATTGATATTGATTCTTTTAAACATAACAATTTCCTTGTTGTTCTCTCTTTTTTTGGTTATAGTTATTTGTTTTTGTTGTGTCTGATACCATGATTGCAACTCCCTCTTTTTTTGGATTCACCTGATACATAAGAAATTTTATTTCAGCTAGTCATTTTTATTTTGTGTATGTCTTTGTTTTTAGGTTTGTTTTTTGTAAGCAACAGATTATGCGTGTGTTCTCATTCAGTATGTCATTCTTTTTTCTTTTTTTACTAGAACTTTAATTCATTCACATTTAAGGTTATTCCAATTAGGTTTTTATTTTTCCCTTTTTTGTCCGTGGTCTTCTTTACTGTTTTGACTTACTCTTAGAAATGTCAGTTCATGCATTTGATAGAGATGATAGAAGTATTATCTCATGGTAGGACTTTTCCTGTGTCCCTAATTGCAGTTTATTACTACCCTTTGCTCTCTCTGGTAATGTTTCTTTTTCCTCTTTGCTATGAAATCCCTCCTACTCTTCTGGGTGTTAGTTGTTCAAGGAGATCTGATCTCCATTTTCCTGAAGCAAAATGAGTAGTTTCTCTAAGGATAAAATCCCTGTAAATTATACCCATTACAACATTTCCTTTCTTCCCTTATAGGATATCTTTATTTCCTCACAGGAACTTTCTTCAATGGACCTTCCTCCCATCACTAAAATAGGATTTTTGCTTTTTTGCCACCCCACCCCATTGCCTCTTCATCAGTTCTCTTGTAGTCCCTGCTCTTCCTGAGAGACTATAGGAGTTATTTTCTCTTCTTTTTTAACCTTTGCCTTGATTGGGATACATCACATATTTTCCCCTATCTGCTGCATTCTTTCTCCTCCTTTATACATATACCCTTCCTGCAATTTAGTGCCACAAAAAACCATTGATTCACCTGTAGGTGGGATATTGTGAGGGATAGTCCATGATGTTTCAGGTCTTTTTCTTCTTTCACTTCTTCCATCCTCATTTTGACTTTTGTCTTCATCCTTGTGTATGTCTACATCTTGTGTACTCTTAGAAAGAAATCTCTTAATGATCTCTCTGTTGTAGTTTTGTTGTTGTTGTTAACCCTATATGGGTCTTTTAAAAAAATCTCCTTTGTTCCTTATGCAATTTATTTTGGCACGCGTTCCTCCTTGGTTTTTACTTTTCTTGTGTTTCTATTGTCTTCGTAAAGCAAATAATCTTCTTCGGTTTGATGTTATTTGTGGGATACCTCAAATACCTCGTTTTTGTTGAATGTCTGTCTCTTTTTCACTAGTGGTTAGGGTCAGATTTATAAGGTATGTAACCTTGAATTGCATCTTGAGTTCCTTTGTTTTTTGGAACACATTCCTTTCCCTCCTTTGGTTTCTTATAGATGATGAATATTATTGTGTTATTGCAATTTCCTTTCCTTTATATAGGGTGGTCTTTTTCTTCGTAATTTGTATAATTTATTGTTTGCCATTGGAATTGATATGTAATTACTATGTATCTTGGGATTTGCAGGATAGTTTTCTTTTTCCTGGAGTTAATCTGTAGAATTTTTCAATTGCCACTTTGTTTTCTGTTTTCAGAAGTTCTGGGCAGTTTACTTATATTATTCGTTGCATTAGTGTGTGTGGATTTTTTGACTTGTCATGTTCTTCTGGAAGACTGATAATGCTTGAGGTGTCTATGTCTATGCACCCTATCTTTGAGTTAAATTTTGCTTGCATAGATATCATGTTTTCTTTTAATATTTTCACTTTTAGCTTCTTCCAATAATTATCCTTTCTTTCTGTGTTTTTTTTTCCATTACCAATCAGTTATGCTCTCTTTTGTTTCTTTTGATGAAATTTGTCATTGAGGATTTAAATTTTTCTATTCTACCAATATTTCTTGTGTGGAAACCATACCTTCTTCTTTCACAATTGTTACTCTCTTTTAAACCATTCAGGGCCATCCTGCTCTGTTTCCATAATCTCTTGAGAATCTTCTGCCTTATCAAGTGTAAATTCATTTCCCTTTGCCTTGAAATATTTACTCTTAGGTATCTGCACTTATTAAGCAGATCAGAGGCCATAATCCCTTCCACTATTAACATCTTTCCTAATGGTTTGTATGTTTTTGCTTAAGACTTTAAGTGAATTTTCTTCCTCCTAAAATCTTTGGTAATTTCAGTCTCTTTTCCTTATATTCCCCAATTACTCACTTTATAAGCATTTTCCCTTTGATGGTGGTTTCCCAGGACCTTGGTCTCAAAGCTGTCTCGGTGATTCTCATTTAATTAGCCTTGGTTTCTGCCTCAAGTGACTTCTGAAGTGAAACAATTAGAGATAACTGGAGGTCAGTCTTTTTTTTTTTTTTAGAGGCTGTTCATGCCAGAGAAAGCTTCTGTTTTTTTTGGATTTTAAGTGTCTCAGGAAGTAGGAGGCAGAGTTGATTATTGTTGCAAGGTTATGGGCTGGCTAGAACATAGAGGCCAGCAGAGTGGGAGGTACTGAGTGAGCATGTTAGGGATTAGAGATTAGCCTTCTCTGCTCTCAGCTCAGCATGTTGTTATCTCCTTAGGATTCCTGATATCTTAAATCATAGAAACAAATGAAATTGCTTTGTTTCTTGTACATCATTTCTATTTTAGAGACATTTGAGAGACACTGAGGATCAGAGAAAGTGTTTAGCCTCCATCTTATTGGTCTCATAACTCTATATATTTTTCTTGTTTATGTGTACTCATTTGCATATTACTTCCCTTGGTTAGATTGTGAGCCCTTTGAGAACATGGACTGATTTTTTCCCCTCTTTTTTTCTTTCCTCAACACTTAATACAGTGCCTGGCACATTGTAGCCCTTTAACAAATCCTTGGTGACTTGTTGATTTGACTTGACTTGGAAAGACAGAGCCAGATATCTTAAGGGACATCACTTTGGCAGTTGAATGGAGGATGGATTGTAGAGACGAGACAGGGAGACCAGTTAGGAGGCCATCACAGTAATATAGATCAGCACTGCTTAAACTGTGGGTCATGACAAAAATTTGGCAACAGTAAATGGTTTCTTAACTAGCAACAACCAACAATTATTACAAATCAAATGCGTAATGAATCTGAGGTGTTTCTGCAAGTGCTTGCCTGTGTGGCATTGTGCAGCTTTGCTGCATGCAGCCTTGGTTCTGAACACACAGCATGTGCACTTTTCACTGTGCATGCCATTATGCCATGCAACACCAATGGTCATTGTTGAAATGAGGAAAGAGGTTTATAACGCCAATGAGATATTCAAAATAAATGCCCAACATAAACATTTTTCCCTCCATAGATTGCAGGGTAGAGAAAGAAGAAAGGCAAATTCAAGAGATATACCTATGGGAAATAAACCTGAATTGCTTTAGAGACCTAGCCAATGTAATCACTAAAGTGGGATAACTAGGGATTTGTCCAAGGGGACTGTCATATCAGTGTGTCCTTCTTCCATCCTGCTGTTCCAATACATCATGAAGGACTAGTATAGGTGATGTGACTGCTATGCTCCATTTTGGTATGCCACCCTGAGAGTCCCCATAATCAAGAGTCCTTCTCCCAGCCCTCCCCTTCAAAAACCCACCCCATGACATCTTACTCTCAATTTCTATTGAATTTGAGGGCTGATCACTCTGGGTTGAGGGCAATGTGGGCCAGATTCTCTGGGGGAGATCTTTTCCCATTTCTGATTCCATTTCTTCTCCCAAGGTAAGTTGTCTTCTGTGCCAAACCATTGCCTTCTCTCTTCTTTACCTCCAACTATATTTGCCCTGGGGAGAAGAGGGCTCTGGTCGGGGCATCCTGATTTCATATCTCTCTACTTCCTATTCCCTCCATGTTACTATTTGCCTAGATAAAGATACCATTATCACACTTTAAATTTCCCTCCTGAGGCTCCCCATGGTTAGATTCAGACTTCTACTCATAGACTTCCAGGTGCCATACCAACTGATTTCCTGTTTTCTGGCTTTGCTCTTTTGTCCAATGTTACCACTTCTACCTTTGCCACATCTCCACTTTTATACTAGCAGCCTTTACACCCTGGAAATAGTTCCACCCTTCTGGTCACTTCCTTTGATTATTGAACGCCTTCTCAGAACCTCCTTTTGAGGAAGTGCCCAGGTCAGCCATGTTTACTTCTCTCCTGGTTCTGCTCCTGACTCTCTGGACTTATTTTTTTCCATTTCCCATTAGCTTCCTTTTGTGGTTAACTTCCCCCCATTAAAATATAGGTTCCCTGATTGTAGGGTCTACCTTTTTTATTTTATGTATTTGTATTCCCAGTACTTAGCACAGTGACTGGCACGAAGTAAGATCTTAATGCATGCTCTATCTATCTGCCTGTCTATCATCTATCTATCTATCTATCTATCTATCTATCTATCTATCTATCTATGTCTATCTGTCTGTCTGTCTACCTATTTGTCTGTCAGTCCATGACATCTCCTAATATGACCGTTTATCTCTTCTCACTCCATCTCATCTCACACACCTACCTGATTACTGCAACTGGTAACTGTGCCCTAACCAGCTTCCCTTATCCATCAATCAAACTGTGTTTTCTCCAACTTTCAAAATACAGTTCAAGGTACTTATCCTCTCAGAAACTTTTCCTGAAAAAAAAAATAAAACCACTAGCTGTCTTTTCCAATTTCCCCAATGCAGAGTACATGTGGTTAATACAATCATTCTATCATGTGTAGACAGATATAATACGTATGTTTCCCCTTCTTGTCTCCTCACTAAATCTTATCTTTCCCAAGGGCAGGGACCACCTCTGGCCTAACCTCAGTAGACTATGCCTCAGCTTTTGAGGCATATCCTGTAAGAGGATCTTTTCTCATTTTTCTTTTTTTTCCTTAAATAAAGAAGGAAAGCATGGAGCTATGCATCCACATGGCCCAGGGAGAGGCTTGAGTATATTAATGCCTGGTGAATTCTAATTCAGTTCAGTAAACAATTACTGGGAGGTGGTAAGGCATACTGCATCAAAGGCTCGCCTTAGAATCAAGAAGGGTTGAAGTCCCATCTCTGCTTTGTTGACGCTGAATAAACTTTAACCTCTCAGCATCCCAGACAACTCTCCAAGGTTATACTTTGCAGAGGAAAATGATGGGGTGTGTAGGGACTGGTGATAGAAGGCTCAGCCTTAGAGTCAGGGAGACTTGTATAGGTCTGGCCTCTGATACATATTGGCTATGTGACCTTGAGCAATCCATTTATAAATAAACATTTACTAAGGACCTTCTATGTGCTGGACATTGTACTAAATGCTAGGGATGTAAAAAGAGGCCAAAGACAGTACCTACCCTCAAGGAGCTTACAATCTAAAGGGGTAGGCAACATGTGAACAAATAAATGCAAAGTAAGAGATATACAAGATAAATAAGAAATGACTAGTGGAGGGAGCAAACCACTCTCATTGCCTTACGCCAGAGATGTTAAACTGAAATAAAAATGAGAGAACCACTAAACCATACAGAAGGATTCCTGAGGACTGTATATTGCCTTAGAAAATCATATATTGACATTACGTTTTATTGTATTTTTATTTATTTTGTTAAATATTTCCCAATTACATTTTAGTCTGACTCATGTTACTCAGGGATGTTGTGGTCTGCGTGAGACCAGGAGGCTGAATGTGTGACACTCCTGTCTTAGATAACTAAGGCTATGAGTTCCAGGGGTGGTGGTGGGAGGTTGTTGGGGGCAGGGAGGGATAGTGGATAGAAGGACAGCTTCAGAATCAGAAGGACTTAGGTTGAAGTTCTGTCTCTGATGCATCCTGATTCTGTGACCCTGTGCAAGCAACTTATCCTCTCAGTGCCCCAGTCCGCTTTCTAAGACTTTAGATCATAGAGTAATTGATCTGTACTGGTAGAGGGATTTCCCTTACATGGGAATTCTCTATACCAGTGAAACCACAGGTCTGGATCAAAGAATCACCAAAACATTAAGTGCCTACAGTGTATTTAGAACTGTTTCCATCTGTCCAGAATAGTAGTAGCTAAACCTGACAGTCACCAGGCCAACAGGCCGTTCTGGTACCCTGAATTGTTATTTCAGTGAAAAGCCCTTCCAACAATTATTTGGAAGCAAACAGGTCTTGGAAGTAAATTTGATTTCCTTCTGCTTTGCTAACACTCACACCCCATAAAAGAACAGTTGATCCTTTTGCAGTCCTGAAATATGTACCAAAAACCTCCTTAGTTCAGACTCAATCCCTGGGACTAATCCCCCAGTCACTATGTGATACTTCTCCTTCAACCTCTCTCCACCTCCCTACCCCCAACCCGGACTAGCTGCTTGACTTGCCACATCTCATTGTCTGGGAGAGGAGCCTGGATTTCTCAAGAAACTATTCCTTTTGGGACATCACTTAGAACTGATCCTTGTCCAGCAAAAGTGAAGGCCATGACCTTTGAACCAAGAGGGTTCTCGTGACTCAAAACTGCTAACCTAATCTACATTCATTTGCCCTGATATCATTTCAGACCTTTGAAAACAAAAATATTTTTGTCTAGCTCTACCATTTGGAAGGGACATTTACAAAGAGGGTGGTGCTACTCAGCACAGACAGCATCATGACAAATTAATGAAGACCCACTGTATTAACAAATTCCTTGGTGTGTGTACATTGATATGTTTCCCTTGGAATTCTCCAGATGTCTTTCTTAAACTGCAAAACCAGACCTTAAAAAATTATTAGGAGCAGCTGTACAAAATTTAAGCAAGATTACAGTCATTAATTTTTCTTTCTTCAATATATTAATGGCCTTTTCCGAACATTAAAGGAAAAAAGTATGGATTTGAACTCTGGTTGCACAGTAGGAGTCCAGTTCATAATTAGAGTGTGTACTTTGCACAGCCTGGGCCATTCAAGTTTACCACTTCCTACTGTATTTCCTTAAAGTTTTATGAAAATGGTAAATTTCAGGGAATAATTGAGTCCATTAAGGTTCATTTTCTTTTAATCCTCCAATCCCCTGGGGAGGCCATTAGGGTAATTATTTCTGGAGCGATTGCCCAGTGTTTAAGTTTTGCTGTCTTTGCTCCTCCAAAGCTATTCTACATACACACTCGTGTGCGCGCACACGCCCAGACACAGATGCACACTAACTCTCTCTCTCTCTGCCTGATTCTTTTACAAGAAAAAAAAGTGCTTGGGACCTTTATGACATTTTTTTCCAAATTTGTTTTTCTTGATGTTGCAATTACGTTCCTTGCCTTCTTATCTATCTTCTAAAGAAATGGTAACTGTGTTTGGCATTAACTGGGCTAGTTAAGATTTTATACTCTGAAATTAAATTTCCCCTCAATTGTCTTTTTATGGGCCATCAATGCAGGCTTTAGGGTTTGTCTGCGTACTTTTTTTTTTGTCTTTGGATCAATTGTTTTGCCCTTCTTCTGATCTTTATAAGAGGGAAAAGAGAATTAAATGTTGGGTGTCCAGGATTGGCCATAGTCTTTCTACGAAGAGTTTGGTTGGTCAGAAACCTCAGAAACCTAACCTTTGCCTGCCCAATTTGGGATCTGCACCCTGTTCTTCCCTTAGCTGAGGCTTGACCATCTGAGGGATAACCAAACATTCCTCCCCATCACTGACAGGACTGCAGATATGTATCATTTAGTTCAATTTCTTTAGTCTTAAACTTTATTGTTTGTGAGATAAATTGGAACTTCTCTGGGCTGCCATTTTATTTCCCACAAAAAAATGGGGCAAGGCTGAAATAGCCAGTATTCTTTCTGCCTCCTTAAATACTTAGCATTCAAGAGATGGATTGGCAAGATAATTTTCCCCTTAGAACTTTAGGTGCCACTAGTTATATATTCATGTTAAAGTTCCTTTTACTAACTGGGTAGAAGAATCATGGTATGGGATTTAGGCTAGGAACCACAGAGACCTCAGTATTAAACCAGTCTCTGACACTTCCTACCTGGTTAAGGTACTTGATGATTTGAGTCAGTTTCCTGTCTGCAGAATGGGGATAATAATATCTAATTCCAAGGGATGTTGTGAGATCAAAGGAGAACATATATGGAAAGCTCAAATATATGTGTATATCCATCTATATTTTCCACGTATGTCTTTTTCCCAGATATATATGTGTGTATATACATGACTTTTTCACATATATGTGTATCTTTTCACAAATATATATGGATACACACATATATAGTGTCTTTTTCACAGATTTGTGAATATATATATATATATATGTATATATATATATATATATATATGCTCCTTTTCACAGATGTATGCATGTACTTGTTTTTCACAAATATATGTAATATATATGTATATATATACATATGTGTATATCTATCTATATATACACATATGTGTATATCTATATTTATATATATCTCTATCTATCTATATATCTATCTATTTATATCTATCTATCTATCTATTTAGCATAGCCATTATTTCTTTATGAAAGCATGTCCTTCTAAAGTACCCATCTGGCAAGTATTTGAAATGACACTGGCTGACAGATTAAATAGGAAAGACAGATTATTCACATAAACAAGCTTTTGTTACTATCCCCAAAGGACTTGGTAAAAGAATCTCCAAATCTCTATGAACATGACAGTGGCTATTTTTTTTTAGCTATGTTAAATAGGTAATAGATATTATATTGATATGATTAAACAGTTTCACTTTTGATTGCTTTTTGTTTAGAACAATACATAATAATACGGTTTACTGCTATTTGCTTCCTAACTTATATTCATTTCCTGTGGAACAAGGAGGTGATTTCCATTAGTCTGGAGGATATGAGAATTCTTAGTCCAACTTGTATTGGGAACTAATCAGATCTCATAGCCTTTCTCTCTCTTACCCCATCATAGTTAATTGATCCTTTGGATGTGGTTTTATCCACTCCTTCATAATATAAAGGAGTTAAAGAGATGAAGGACTGGGAAACCTGGGACCTCCTACAGGTTCCATCTGCAAATGTGACCTTGGCAAAGCACTTAACCTCTAGACCTCATTGTCCTCATGTGTGAACTAAGGAGATGAAAATAAACATCAATACAGTATAAAAAACACTGATCAGAGTTGGAGGACCTTAGTTAAAATTCTGTCTCCCGTATCCTCTACCTGTATGATCTTGCTTCTTTTTTTCTCTTCTAAGAAAAGAAGCATTTAGATTAAATGGTCTCTCAGCTATTTGTGACTCTGAAAGTAGATGATTCTAGACCAATATATGATATAGTTTATCAATTCTAGACCAATAATTCTAGACCAATATATGATATAGTTTATCAAGAAATCCCCATGGTCTTCCTAAAAAAGAAGCAAAGAAAAAATGGGTGAGAGAAGGTTGAAAGCCTCTTACTCCATTCAGTTCGGCCATTAACAGATCATTGGTAACTTTGGAAAAAGCATTTTTAGTTGGATGATGAAGTCAGAAGTCTCATATCAGAGACATGTTGTAATGCTGAGAAATGGAAGGATATAAGAATATATGAAGTATCTACTATGTTCCAGGCACTGTGTTAAACACTTAACAAATATCTTATTTTGGGGGAAAAGAGGATGAGGAGACATTGCAGAAATTGTAAGAGACAAACAGGTATCACAATAAGCTTTCCATTCTATTTCTCAACAGGTCAAACTTCAGAATTGTTCATTCCCCTTTCAGATTGGCTTCTCCCTTCTCAGTGCACATCCATCTCAGTCCCCATTTGAAGAACTCATCAAGTCAATGACAGGGGTATGATTGCCAGTCTTGAGAAGCCATGGTCCAGTATGTTTTAGATCACAGTGGCTTTATTGGTGGAACTCATGAGACAATTTCAGCTTTTGTCTTTTGATATAACATATGTGGTTCTATATACCCAAAATGGCTTTTGTATAAAGGAAAGAAAGCCCATGTGGTCCAATTTGCACTGCATAACAATTTTTCAAATATTATAATAAACTGGGAAAATGTTGAAGTCATTTCTAAATTTCCAGAGGTAGGTAAATTCTTTCTGCCTTTTTTTCCGTCTGAAGTTTGGCAGTCCAAGAGTTGCCTGAGGCTGTGAATGAGAATAGTCCAAATGGATTCATTTTAGACTTAAGTAATAAAGGTAAGACATAGAAAGGGCTAAATGCAGGTTGCCTTACAATTTCTAAACTCAGACAATTTCTCAGTTCTGTTGTGGTCAGGCAGTCAGTTAAGAAGAATTTATTAAGCACAATGTTCCAGGCACGGTGCTAAGTGTTTGGGATACAAAGAAGGGCAAAAACACAATGTTTACTATCCAGGTGTGGTCTTGCTAAGTCACAGCATCCTAAGTACTGGAAGGAAGCCCAGTGGTCATGGAATTCAAACAGTGTTGTTGTTGTTTATTTGTTTTAGTCATATCCAGTTCTTTGTGAGTTTTCTTGTCAAGGATAGTGGAGTGGTTTGTCATTTCCTCCTCCAGTTCATCTTGTAGATGAAGAAGCAAAGCTAGTAAAATTTGAACTCAGGAAGATGAATCTTCTTGACTCTGAGACCAGCCCTCTATCCACTGAACCACCAAACTACCCTGCCTTAACAGAAATTCCTTTTATGACATCCTTGCAACTCATCCTGTCTCTGCTGGAAGACTTCCTGTGATGGAGAACTCACTACCTCTCTGCAGCATTAACTCTTTTTTTTTAAAATTTTTTTTTAAATTTTTCTATAGTTGGCATCATTCATTTCCACAAGATTTTGAGCTACATATTTTCTCCCCGTCTTTCCCCCATCCACCGCCCCAAAACAGCCATCCCAGTACGTCCCCCCTCCCCCAGTCCACTCTCTCCTATGTCACTTTTTGGTAGGGCAGGATGGATCTCCCAACTGCAGTGCCTGTGTATCTCAAGTTCCAGTTGGATGTAGTCAATAATAATAATAATAATTGCATATATATATATCT
>CM053581.1:537980132-537995668 GCA_028627135.1 Pseudochirops cupreus
CCTAAGGTCTGGAAAACACATATTTCCAATGGTCTTAGGAACCGAGACATCACTCCTCTATCTGTCTCCAGGTGGGTCTGCCCACATGCAGATATGCCCACATATGAGTATTAAAGGGTCACGGCATTAGGAAGGTTGAGAACCACTGGTATAGAGTATAGAGAGCCAGTCTTGCAGCCAAGGAAACCCCTCAGGGCTCTCAAAAACTATCTATAAATTTATCTTTATTGCTGGTGGAAATTTCCCCACCCAAGAGTCCCTGCAGACTGATACTACGTTGGTAGCAATGAAATCATAGGTCTAGCCTCTATTCCCATACTCTTTCATGTCATAACCCTTACCATTTGAAGCTAGCCATTACATCCCTTGGAAATCTTGCCTCCAAGCTAAATATCCGAAGTTTTCAGAATAATGATGATAGCCAGAATTTTTCATTTACGATGCACTTCATATGTTGTCTCATATGATCCCCTTAATAACCCTGCAATGCACATATTATTGTTATTTCCACTTAACAGATGAAGAAACTGAGGTCAAGAAGCTAAATGTTTTTTTCCCCCATAGTCACCACAGCTAATAAGTTATCTGAGACAAGATTTGAACTTAGATCTTCATACTGAATCACTTTGCTATGTCTCAAAGGCATTATAGAATTTTTGAATTGGAAGAAACCTCAAAGACCAGCTTGAGTCACTTCTAAAAGGAAGCTTATCCTTATATCAGGCGTAACTCTGCGTCTCCATGAGGTCTAGCCTCTGCACATAATGCTGCCTTTTTGAGCCAAGCAGAGTACTTCCCACTCAGCAGGGAATCACCATCCATGGTACCTTTCATATTTCTCCTCTGATCTTATCTATTGATCTAGCAGCTTCTAGGATTTCTATCACCATTCCTTGGAGCAGAAGGAGTTGCTTCCTCCTTAGAGGGGCTAACTCCTTTCTTCTCTGTAATCAACAAATCAAGAAGCATTTATTATACCCTTATGTTAGATCTGACACTATGCAAAGCACTGGGAATGTAAAGACCAATATGAAAGTAGTTTCTACCCACAAGGGGCTTATGTTTTCAGGGGAAGACAGAATGTAAATATTTGGTTGGTTGGTAGTTCTTTGTTCTCAAAGGGGACATCCAAATCACTATGTCAGAGTTAAGTTACTGTGTGTCTGCTTGTGGCTGATTAGACCAGTACAACCCTGAAATGCTTTACCACACATTGGGCACAAATAGTCCATGTGAACATTTGGAGGGTATTCTCTAAATTTGCACATCTCATGTTTCTTTTGAGCTACTTCAGTTCTGCTTTGATCATAGAGCATAGCACCTTCTTTGATGAAGGCACACCCTACTGAGCAGTCCTGTGCCAGAGTCTCCTATGTCCCAAATCAATTCCAGAGTTCTTAAGAGAGACCTTGAGAGTGTCCTTGTATTGCTTTTTCTGACCACCATATGAGTGCTTGCGCTGTGTGAGTTCTCCATAAAACAGTCTTTTTGGCAAGCATACATTTTGTATTTGAACAATGTGGCAAGTCCATCGGAGTTGTGTTCTCTGAAGCAGTTTGATGCTTGGCAGTTTAATTTGAGTAAGGACCTCAGGGTCTGGTACCTTATCCTTCCAGTTGATCTTCAGAATCTTCCTAAGACAATTCAAATGGAAGCAATTAAGTTTCCTGGCATGGTGCTGGTAGACTGCTCGGGTTTCAGAGACATACAACAATGAAGTCGACACAATGGCTCTACAGACCTTGAGTTTGTTAGTCAGTCTAAAACCTCTTCTCTCTCACACTTTCCTTTGGTGCCTCCCAAACACTGAGCTAGCTCTGGCAACGTGTGTGTCAACCTTATTATCAATGCATAAACCCTGGAAAGTATTCTGCCAAAGTAAGTGAAGTTATCCACAGGATTCAGAACTTCTCCATTTGCTGTAAATGATGATTCCACATATGAATGGTGTGGTGCTGGCTGATGGAGCACCTGTGTTTTCTTGGTCTTAATTGTCTGGCCAAAATTAGGACAAGTAGCAGAGAATCAATCCATATTTTGTTGCATCTCAGTTTCAGAGACTGCATTGAGTGCACAATCATCTGAGAACAAAAAATAACCCACCAACACTCCCTCCACTTTATTCTTGGCTTTTAGCCTTTTCAAGTTGAAGAATTTGCCATTGGTGTAATAGATGACCTTCGTTCCATGTTCATCCTTATTGAAGAAGTTTGACAACATGTCTGAGAACATCATGCTAAAAGGCATGGGAACAAGGACAGAGCCTTGTTTTACTCCAATGGTGACTGGGAAAATGTGAGAGCATTGCCCATTATCCAGAACCCAGGTAAGCATGCCATCATGAAATTATCATACAATGCTGATGAATTTATCTGGGTAACCAAATTTTGACATAAATTTCCATAAACCCTCATGACTGACAGTATCAAAGGCCTTGGTTAGATCTACAAATGTTGTGTACAAACTTCTCTTCTGCTCATGTCATTTATCTTGGAGTTGTCAGGCAGCAAACACCATATCACCCATTCCTTGGCCCATTATGAAGCCACACTGGCTCTCAGATAGATGATCAACTTCCAGGTGAAGTGTGAGCCTATTAAGGAGGACTTTGGCAAGAATTTTGCAGTTTTGACTTAGAGAGAGACACCCCTGATTGTCACAGGACAATATGTTTCCTTTACCTTCACAGAGATGGACATGGAGGTGTCCTTGAACTCCTGGGAAATAATTTCCCCTTGCCACATAACCAAAAAATTTCCATCAGTTTTTGTATGAGCAATCGACCGCCCCCCCCTTCCCCCCCCCCCCCCCCCCGGGTAAATCTCAACTAGAATAGAATCAGTACCAGGTGCTTTGCCATGGGAAAGGAACCTAATGACATTCAAAACCTTTCTTCAGCTGGAACTTCAGCTAGGGAGGGACTGACTTCAACCTGAAGTAAGCAGTCAATGATTTCGGCATTGATTGATGATGGTCTGTTGAGAACACTATGGAAGTGTTCAGCCCATCTCTCTTGGATCATGTCTGTATCATTAATCAATGTAGCTTCATTAGCACTGAGTAGCAGAGATGCACTATAGGTCTTTGGCCCATAAATAGCCTTCAGCACATCATAAAAGTGCTTTGGATTGTTACTATCACCATAAAACTGAATTTATCTGCCACCTTACTGAGCCATCCTTACTGGATACAGAGGCAAGAATCCTGCATCTCTCTAAGTCTTACTTGTACTTTACTTTTAATGGAAATAAATGCTACCTTCTTAGAGATGGATAAGCTCCCCTGATGGTAAACCCTATGGAGTTCTCGTTTTTCATTAAGTAATTTCTAAATTTTGCCATCGCGTTCATCAAACCAGTTTGATATTTGATTATGTTCTGACCTAGTTGAGCAAATGCAGTGTTATATGCCAAATCTCTGAAAGCTACCTATTCCTTTTCTGCTCCACTGTTGCCAACTGTGTGTTGACTCAACTTTCCCTCCAAATTAACAACAAACTCTAATCCATTGACATCAATTCTATGGAAGCCATCTTGCCTTGGGGATGCCCCTTTTGTTGAAAGCAAATATTTAGGTTGGAGAGGAAGAGTCCAGCATTCTGCTCTACACATTGCCTTTATTAGTCACATCCTGTCCATGTCTTCTTCTTACAATCACATAATCTATTAAATGCCTATATTTGCTGCGACATGAAGTTTTATTGCATTAAGGTAAATGGAAAACAGTGTTGGCAATGAGAAAATGATGAAATCCATAAGTATTCAGTAGTAAGTGACCATTACTGTTGCTGTTTCCAACTCCATTCCTCCCAAGACTCCCTGCTTTAGTATTAAAGTCACCCAGAATTATAAGTTTGTCCTCTTTTGGCACACTGATGATAAGGGTCTCCAGGTTTTCATAAAATTTTTCTTTGACCTCATCAGGATTTGTCATGGTGGGAGGTAGGCACTGATGATACTGGCATGGCATTTCTCTGCAAGTGGCAATTGCTTTGTCATGCACCTGTTATTCACTCCTTTTTGTAGGCATTTAAGCATGTTGACTACATTAGTTTTGATTGCAAAGCCTATACCAGCTTCATGAGGCTCACCTTCACTATGGCCACTCTAGAAAAATGTGTATCCAAGTCTGATTTAAGTAAGCTGACCTTCATTTACCCACCTTGTTTCACTCAGGACTGCTATTTGGATGCATTACCTTCTGAGTTCTCTTACAAGAGCTTTTAATCTTTCAGGTCTACAGGATTTTGTGTTGTCAATAAGTGTGTGCACTTTCCTCATACTTATGGTGAGTGGAATCATCTTTGCAGAATTTTTTGCACGTTTTCTGTGTATATGTTTTGTACAGGGTGGGATCCCTGCCTGCCACAGTAATCAGACCAAGGTTGGATGAAGCAGTCAATTTTTAGGGCACCTTTTTAACCCCTTCCTTACTCCAGGAAGTGGACAGTACAATCTTTAAAAGGCTGCTCAGCCACCAGGGGCTGCTAAATCCCACTGTTGCTTCCAGTGAGAAGACAACCCTATGGCTTGGGCTATAGCTTCCAGTGTATCTGCACCTGCTGCTTTGAATTACCAATCTCCACAAGACTTTGAGAACAGCAAAAATGGTAAAGTGATGTGTATGATGTCTTTTGATTCATGCATAAATTGGACTTAAGTGAGGCAGAGTTGCATGAAATCATCAGCCTCACTGTTTTCTATAGTTGTCACAGAACAGAGGCAGGACAGAATCAAGATGACTGGTGATGGCTTGAGATGCAGTGGACGACCTTGGCATCTTTAATGTCTAATGAAGCTCTAAATGCTTAACAGCAGACTTTAGCTGCTTTCATGGCCATTGGAACAAATTGTTCTCATCTACCCATTCCACCAGGAAAAGTCTTCACATGCTTGATAGTTAGGTCAATTCACTCTAATTCACCATTTGGTTACCCTCAATTTAGTTTAGCTCATCTGCCAAAATGATTTACTGAAGTGTGGCTGCTGTGCATTGCAACAGCTTCTTGGAGCCATAGGTGAGAGTGAGGTAGATCATGTGGACGCCAGAGATGGAGAGTAGCCCTGAACAGAGCCCAGCAGCCCTCATACCAAAAGTACTAGTCTTCCTTGAACATATCCTACACCACAGATATGTGTGTATGTGTGTGTGTGTGTGTGTGTGTGTGTGTGTGTACACATTTACACATAATGAATATGAGGTACTTTGGGAGGGAAAACCCCTTGTAGTGGAGAGGAGGGACATCAACAAAGGCTTCAATTAAGCCTCTCTTTGCCCCACCATTCTTTTTCCCTTGAAGGCTTTTCCCCATTTTTTGAGAGTATTTCTTTTCCCTGATAACTTGGAGAGTGAAGAGGTATTCCCAAGTTCCTTTACCTTACTTTCTTTTTTTTTTTTAACCTTTTTTAAAAAGAGGGCAATTGGGGTTAAGTGACTTGCCCAAGGTCACATGGCTAGTTTTTGTGTTAAGTGTCTGACATTGGATTTGAACTCAGGGTCCCCTGACTCCAGGGCTGGTGCTCTATTCACTGCGCCACCTAGCTGCCCTCTTTACCTTACTTTCAAAGAAGGAAACCAGCCTACACTTTGAGCACAGATAATAATTTCTTGGCCTTGGAAGGAAGACATTTGATAAAGGCCACTGTAGAATTTCTCCTCTTCTCTATCCTTGTGGAAAGCAGAAGGATCCTAATTCTTATATCATTCTTAATTAATTCCTACAAGTGACCCTCATGTGACATGATTTCCATTACCCTTATCCCTGAATGATAATAATGTGAGTGCCTCATCTATAAAAATGGGGGACACACTGGAGAAGGAAATGGCAACCCATTCTAGTATTGTTGACAAGAAACCCGCCTGGACAAGTCCATGGGGTCACAAAGAGTCAGATATGACTGAATGACTGAACAGAAACAATGAGAACTTTATGAATTGAGTTGAAACCTGATGCCTTCTTAGAACTGGAAGAAACTTTGATGGCAAGGCAAGGCAATTAAGGATTTATTCACACTTACTATGTGCCAGGCCCCATGCTAAGTGAGGCCCGGAGAGTTGAAGTGATGTACCCAAGGTCATAAAGTAATAAGGGCCAAAGGGGGAATAAAAATCCAGGTCTCTTTTCTTCAAACCTGACCTTTTTTCCAATGTATACTCACAATACAGAAGGCAGGAGAAGTAGCAGCTCCTACACAGAACTAGAGATTGTACATTTCTGCCTGGGACCATCATGGTGTTCAAGAAAAAAAGGTCTGTCTTCTCATCAAAAATAAATACCAGTAAAAGTGCTCTGAATATGCTGTCTTTCATATTCTGTTCATCCCATCAATCATTCAATCAACAAGCTTTTATTAAGTGCCTACTCTGGGCCAGGCACAGTTTCAGGCACAAGTGAGTTTCTTCCTTTAAGGAGTTTATAATTTCACTGGGGAGACAACATGTCCATATATACATATACACAAAATCGATGAAAAGCCATTTTTGGTGGGGGATGGTATTAGGTCCTGGTGGGGATCAGTAAAGACTCCAGGGACAAGGTAGAATTTCAATTGAGCCTTGAATAATAAATGAGCAATCTCTCTCCCTGCCATTTCAGAAAAGCATCTTAACAGGAAAAGGATCTTACTGGCAGACAAGACTAAAGCCTGTCTGTATTTCCTATGGAGTCTGACAGTTTCTTTGTTCTGACAGTTTGATCAGATGCTTTTATACCACAGTATGTGACCCGCCACCCTTTGCCCTCTTTTTTTGGCACCTGATGAAAGAGATGACCCAGTGTAAGGTATTTCCTAAACAACACAAACCTTGGGTCTGTAGCATGTATCTATAAGGATGCCAACATTTTCCTGAAACCTATGTCTTATATTGGATGGTTTAATGACTCTCCAGACCACAGGTTTTAGCAGAACACATAGAATTATAATGTCTCTGAGTGCACAGAGATTCTACAGCTGTTCCTAGTAGAACAGTAGTAAGATATTTTGCTCTCAGAAAAATTTGTAGCTATAATAGGGGTGTCTGTTACGGGTGGGGAAAAGAGCTGTGTAGATAGAAGAATGAAGAAATGGAAATAAGAAAGACCTTGCTTCTCTGACTTCTCACATTCTGCAATAGGCCTTTCTCAGCTCACCCTCACTCCCCTACCCACATTGCTGGTCTGTTCCCTTTAATGCAATTATGCCACCTATCATCATCTTGCACATACATAGTTATTTGCATGAATGTAAGCCCCTTGAGGTCAGGGACCATGATTTTGCCTTTCCTCACCCTCAGTGTTTAGCACAGTACCCAGTACATAGGAAGCATGGGATAGAAGCTTGCTGAGTGACTTAACTGTGTAAAAGGAGAGCCTGTAACTATAAATGATGAGCATGAGAAACAGGGACTGCATGCAGCAGCGCTATGTGGAGCAGTTGGTGTCAAATTCTGAAATGTCTATGCACTGGTGCCTGCAAAATTGACGTTTTTTATTTTCCCCTTGAACCAAAGTGTCAAAAATGTTAGCGGCTAGACCAAGGGAGACTGGAGATTTCTGAGGGTAAAGGGACCAATTAGAAAGCAATTTAATGAGATTTGTGGCATGGGGGCAGGAAAGGCAAATGGCTAAGCCTACACAAAGTCCCATTCGTTACCTAGGAAGGTATAATTTTCAAAAGTTTGAGTTTTGAATCGGCTCACTTTGCAAAGTAAAAGAAAGGGCACCTGAAAGATGTTCAGTTGAACATCACAGTTTTTGTGAGTGCTAAGAACCTATCATTTTAATCTGCCTGGAAAACCGAGCCCTTCTTTCTAATTATATTGTGCTTCAAAGGCGAAGCCCTGGATGCTTTGGAGATTTCTCTAAGAAATGAAAAACTTGAACAGTCTCCACAGGGATGAATTGTTGGGAGCGATCTTCACTCGGGTGACTACACACAGAGTCACAGCATGGCCCGGAAGGAGGGGATGCTCCTCATTCCTCTCCCTCCTTCTCCTTTCACCAACAGGTGGGGGAAGGTTGTGCTATTTACAGAGGTGATGGGGAGGGGGAGGGCAGCCTCCTGCTTGGGTCTATTTAGAGTTGACAAAGGTCAAGTGTAACCAAGGTCTCTTCTCTGGGAAAATATAAGACATGATCAAATCTGAAATAGACTGTGCCCCGACACTTTTCTCTTATAGTTACATCAATTTCAGAGAAATGCTGTTAGGAGGCTGGGTTCTGTTCTTGCACCATAAGTGTCATTGCATTTGCTTTTGCTGCTAATAACAAGAATTAATAATAAAAATGGACATTTACATAATGTTGTAAGGTTTGTAAACTCCAAATGCATAAATGCTTAACATGTTGTCTCCAACACTTAACAGCGTCTGGCACATTGTAGGTGCTTAATAAATGTTTATTAATTGATTAACAATCTCTCTCACTATCAATTACAGAGCAGTTGGCTATCTGCATTAGTGGAAGGATTTTCCTTACAGGAAGTTCTCTGCACTGATTAAATGCCAAATCCCAAATGAGGTGGAAAAATAAATGATGCAATGAGGTTGCGAGATAATTTAATCTCATTTGATCTTTAAAATAATCCCATAGAGTAGGTGCTGTTATCATCCCTGCTATGAAGATGAAGGAACAGAAGTTCAGGCATCTTGTGACTTAATCCAGAGTCATACAGCTAGAAAGTATTTACAGGTGGATTTGAACCCACGTAATACACTGATCCCTATTCACTGGACCCCACACTACTTTACAAATTGGGAGTGCCTAGAAATGCAGACCTTATGAGATTTGGGTTGTTGGTATAGTCTATGGAATTTCAAGATATACCATAATAATAATAATAATAATAATAATAATAATAGTGAATGTTTATATAGTGCTTCCTCTGTACCAGGCACCGTGTTAATGCTTTACAGATATTCTCTCATTTGATTTTTACAACAACCCTGGAGGAAGGGTTATTATCCCTCCTACCCCATTTTATAGACAAGAAAACTGGGGCAACTGGAGGTTAAATGACTTATCTAAGGTTATGTAGCTCGTAAGTGTCTGAGGTCAGATTTGAACTCAAGATACCCTGATTCTAGCCCAACGTTCAATTCACCACTCAATCTAGTTGATTCTATTATTGTGAAAGATTCCCAAATAGCTACTCTGGGTCAGGGTTATGATGATGGGAACTTGAGTAGATTGTGTAAAGATACCAGTTTTCTCTGGAGAGTGTCTAGACAGCACAGATAACTAATTAGCCTAGCATTTAAGGTCCTTTAAAATCTGATTTCACTCTGCTTTCCAGTTTTTTTCATACAATTTCACTTTGCATAAGCAATATTCCAGCCAAACACTACCTTTTTCCTGATGTCCTGTGTCCTCCTGTCTCCATGGATTTGGGCTGGCATTCTTCATGCCTGGAATAAACCTCTTCTTTCTCTAACCCTGTTGAAATTCTTCTTTTTTCCTCAAGGGTTCAGTTCAGGGCTCATTTCTTCCACGAATCCTGACCTGTTTGTTAGTTCTCCAGATTTTCTTCCAGTATTTACCCCATCACATTCTTTCTCTTAATGTATATACCTATTTAACTATCATTTCACCCATTAAACTGAGCAGGAATTGTGTTGCTTTCACTTGTGTCTCCAGCACCTCATGTCCTGCTTTCCATATATACATATTTGTTGAGTCAAATGAAAATGGAATCTTCCTGTGGAACTCCTTGAAGCCAGTTGAAATCCCACATGAATCTTTGGGATTTCTAGACTTCTCTCACTGCCAAGTTTTCCAATAAATCTTCATAGCTCAGATGTCTAGAGCATAGCCCTGGCATGAATATGGCTTAGAAGAGGATTTTGGAGTCTCCTCTCAGACTGGCTTTATGCCCCAAGAAGTAGTCTCAGGCATATTGAATGGTCTTTCCTTAGAGTACATATCACTGTGATATTTGTTGGAATTAGGAGCTTAAATTTCTTCATCCAATTTTTCTGAAACTGCGGCTTTATTGGTGTGGGTGACTTCCCCACAGTGTAGACACTCTGTCTCCTTATACTAATGGTCAACTCACCTGTAACTTACTGTCTTTGAATACCTTAATACAGTGGTTCTCAACCTGTGGGTTATGTTCAATTTGTAACAATGAAAATACATCCTGCATATCAGATATTTACATTATGATTCATAACAGTAGCAAAATTACAGTTATGAAGTCAATGAAAATAATTTTATGGTTGGGGGTCACCACAACATGAGAAACTGTATTAAAGGATCGTGGCATTAAGAAGGTTGAGAACCACTGCACTAATAGGTTAGGTGACTTATTCATGGTTGTACAATTAGAGTGGGACAGAGACAGGATGTAAACCTTGGTCTTCTTGACTCCCAAGACTGGCCTTCTATCTACAAGGCCTCATTGACTCTCCTAATTAGTTTGCAAGGACCCACAATTTACTGGGCACAAGATAGAACAACATAAAATTTGAGGCCTATGAGTGTCTAATGAATCAACTTATAACTATTATTAGACATCTACTGTGTGCTATGCATTGTGCAAAAATATAAAGCAATCCTTACTCAGACGGAACCTGTATTCTATTGATGTGATGGAGAAAAAAAAGTTCCTATAAAATATGTAAAGCATAAATATAGAATGAATCAACATAATTATATATGAAGTATTTAGATACAGGGTAGTTTGCAAGGGAGGACACTAGCAATTGAGGGGATCAGAAAAAGCTCAATACAAAAGATGGTACCTAAACCAAATCTTAAAATACAGGGTCACTATGAAGCAAAGATCTCTCTCTCTCTCTCTCTCTCTCTCTCTCTCTCTCTCTCTCTCTCTCTCTCTTTCTCTCTCTCTCTCTCTCCCATCTCACTCTCTCCCTCTCAAATGTAAATACATTCCAGGTATGTGGAATGGCCAGGGCACAAGCCTAGAGATAGAAAACGTAAGATTGAGTGTGAAGAAGAGACAAGGCCAATTTGAATGGATTGAGTGGGAGAGGGAGGTGAGGAGTAACTTTCTGTAAAGCTGGAAAGGTAGGGGAAAGATTCTGGAAGGATGGCAGAGTAAGTCAGAAAACTCCAAGCTCTCAAGATTTTCCCCCACAAAAGAATTAAAATAGCACCTTAGGGAGAACAAAGTGTGGGTGGAGATAAATAAGAACTGGGTATAACCTAGGTCCTCCTGGGACAATTTGAGAAGATGGGAAGAAAAATCTCAGGACAAGGTTCTGTTTTAATAGCAAAAGGGTAACCTCTTAAACAACAAACAGCAAGCCCGAGGGATAGTTGGTTTGAGAGGCTGCCTTGGCCCCAGTCACTGGAAATTTTACCCACAGCATAGTAACCCCCCAAAGAGTAATGTCAAATGGTCACCTGCCCAAAAAGAATTTATCGAAGATCATAAAAAAGACTTTAAAAATCAAGTGACAGAGATGGAAGAAAAACTAAAAAAAGAAAAAAAAGAAAAAAATACAAGAAAAACAAGAAGGGTATGAAAGGAAAGTCAACCAACTAGAAAAAGATCTAGAATCTTAAGGAAGAAAATGACACCTTGAAAATTAGAATTGGACAAAGTGAAATCTGTGAAATTATAAGACAGCAAGAAATGATTAAACAAAATATAAATAATGAAAAAGTAGAAGAGAAAGTGAAACAACTTAGGAGAAATGCAACAGATTTGGAGATTTGATCAAGAAGAGAAAATATAAAAATAATTGGACTAACTGAAAGTTACAATAAAAAAAAGAATCTTGATATAATAATACAAGAAATAATTAAAGAAAATTGTCATGAAGCATTACAACTGGGGGGTGGGGGTGGGAAGTAGAAATCAATCACCACTTAAAAGAGATCCTATGAAGAAAACTCATAGGAATATCATAGTCAAATTCTGAAACCCACAGCTCAAGGGAAAAATGTTAAAAGCATCAAGATTAAAACCATTTAAATATGATAGTGCCACAATTAGGACTAGACAAGACCTAGCAGCAGAGCCCTTAAAAGACTGCAAGTTTGGAACACAGAATACTAAGAGCAAAAGAACCTGAGGCTTTGGCCAAAAATATCATACTCTGCAAAGTTAAGCATTATCTTGATTGAAAAAGGGCATTTGATAAGCTCTCAGACTTTCAAGACTTTTTAAATAAAATCCTGAACTTAATAGACAATTTGACATAAAAAGAGTCAACAGAAATATAAGGTACATAACAAAGGCTGAATATAAGGGATCTATAAGGACAGACTGTTTAGTTTTATATATGTAAAATGTATGTCTAAGATTCATATTAGCGATTTGGTAGTTCACAAGAAAGATTGGGGTAAACCTGAGTATGACATGAATATAAAAAGTAAAAACATTTGGGAACAGCTTAAAATAGTATTTTATACAAACAAGGTACAAGAGGAATAATTGATACACAAGAATTAGATGGGGGAGGAGAGCTGGTAGTTCTGGTAACCTACTTTCATCATGAATGGGTTAAGAGGGAGCCATACATACATACATACATATTTGTATGTATGTGTATATATATATATATATATATATATATACATATATATGTGTGTGTGTGTTATGTGTGTATATAGATATAATATGTACATACATACATACATATACATATATATGTATGAAAGCCTTCTAAATTCAGAAAGGGGTAGATAGGTGGCACAATGAATAACTACTGACCTTATGTCAGGAAGACCTGAGTTCAAATCCGACCTCAGACATTTGACACTTAACTAGCTGTGCGACCTTGGGCAAGTCATTTAACCATAATTGCCTTGCCCACCCCCTCCAAAAAAACCAAATCAAAACAAAAAGTTGGGAAGGTAGGTTGAAGACAGGTAGTATAGGATTTTAAAAGATTAAGATGAGTTTATATTTTATCCAAGAGACAATATGAAGTCACTGAAGTTAATTGAGTAGGGAAGTCAGATAGATCTGTTTTTAAGGAAAATCACTTTGGTACCAGTGTCTAGGATGTGGGGAGAGAATGAAAGTAGTCAGACCAATTAGGAACAGTTGCAACAATCTAGATAAGAGGTAATGATGGCCTGAAAAAAGGTGGTAACTTTATGAATAGATAGCAAGAGGTCCGATGTGAGAAATGTTGTGAAGGTAGAAACAGCTGATTCTATATGTGGGGTGAGGGAGAGTGAGGAGTCTAGGATGATTTCATTTATCAACCTTGGACCCTGGAAGAGCAGTGGTACTACTCACAGACATAGGTAAATTTGGAAGAGAGGAGGAATTAGGAGAAGATATAATGGGGTCAGGTTTGCCTTTGTGGAATTTAAGATGTCAAGTTTGAAATGTCAAAGTAAATTGGTGATGTGGGACTGCAGATTAAGGGTAAGACTGGGGCTAGATATCTAGATCTGGGAATCATTTACATAGAGAAAATAGTTGCAAAGCTCTGTGAGCAGAAGGAGAAGAAAAGAAAACTTAGGACAGAATCTTTGAGAGCTTCAGAAATGAAGGGATGTGATATGGATGATGGGACATCAAAGGACATGGGGAATGGAGAGTTAGAAGGATAGGAGGCAAACAAGAAGAGAGTAGTATCATGAAAACTCAGAGAGGAAAGAGTATTCCAGCAGAAAGGGTGGTCAACCTATTAAATCCTACAGAGAGATTGAAAAAGAAAGGGAAAATGTAGGACAATAGCTTCAAGGGATAGTAAAGTCTAGTCAAGATAGTGGAAACTTGGGCATGTTGGAGGATAGTAGGAAAGAACCAGGTGATTGGGAGAAGGTGAAGATTCAAAAGTGGGATGGTGTTGGTGGCTAAAATCTGCCAGACAAGATGGGAGTCCATGAGATCAAGTACAAGTGAAGAGGTATTGATTTTGACAAGAAGGACCATTTCTTTGTAAGAAACTAGAGAAAAAGAGGAGAGGGGAGATGAAGAAAAAGGAAGAAGAGGAAACAGGTTTTGAAATTGCCTTAATTTTTCTGAGTAAAGCAACAGGCAGATCAACAAATGAGATAGAGAATGGAATAGGTGTGGGAAGCTTGTGTAGGAAATAAAATGTATGGAATAGCTGCTTTGGGGAGTGAGATAGTGAATCTATTAGGGAAGAATAAAAGGACTGCCTTGTTGCAGTGAGAGCTTAGTTCAGTTTGGAAAACGGGAATTTTTAGTATATCCAGTTAGTATGATTGTGAAACTTTCTCCTCTGGCTGGTGAATACAAAAAGAGGATATACATGGTGGTAGTAATCCTGGGCAAAAATCTGATAAGAGGACAGTGGCAATAAGTCCTAAGAGGGCATATCTATCTGAGAGCAGAATGTAATGTAGTGCTGAAGTGGCCGAATGTTGGGTTGGGATTGGAAAGGAAAAAAAGAGTAAATTTAGAACAGAATTAATGGTGTTAGAAAGTACTGAGGAGTGGGGGAACTGGAGGTCTTGATAAAGAAGAATATATGTGAGAAATAGAATGCTAAAAGTTTATTGGTAAGGTAGGAGAATAGAGTCTGTAATTAGACATTTGTGAGTAATGCTAAGATAAAGTATGTGATAGTCAATTATACTATATTGCCTTGTATATGTGGCTGAGGAGAAATGAAGGAATAGATTATGGGATTTAAGAAGGCTCAGAAATTGAGGGATTAGGGAGTTTGAGGGAACATCTAAGTATATATTAAGTTCCCATAGTAACTGGACAGGAGTTGAGATGGATAAGAAGATGGTAAGGATGATGGTGGTCTAACTAGTTTGAGTAGTTTAAAGATGAAGGACTTTGAGACCCAGTGAAATTAGATGACTGGAACTTGGATTTCCTGGCTTTTTGTCCACAACTCTTCCCACTCATTCAGGAAGCCTGCTCTGAGCTGATACAGAATAAGGAAATATTCACTTTGAATAGCATAGACATGGTTTAGTAACTGGTTGGATTGGTATAGGGCTGTGCTGTAGACCTTGGATCAATTTTGCAGTGTGGAAATGCTACAAGACATAGTGAATCAGCCTGAATTTACTGAAATATATATTAAAAATGGTCATACTGTAGCTATCATTTGTGGTGATGATCAATTCCATTTAATGACTATGAGCAGAAGCGTATTATATAGTCATAAACAGGTCAGATATATAGAAATGTACATATGTCTATATTTAATGTTCACAGAGCAAAATCAGATTGTAAATTGGACCTGGGAGAAATAAATGATCCTATTCCCTTGGCAACCGCAAACTGAAAAGGTCAGTCTCCTTTTTTGTTAATGACTAAAAATTATGTTTTTTTCTTTCAGGATTAATTTTATATATTCCCATAAAAAGCCACTAATAAGTATTTCAATAAGTATATCCCTAACTTCCTCCATTTTCTTTAATTAAAAAGATTATATAATTCTTTTAATTTCCTCAGAAATGATTAGAACAATGTGATATATTTAAGGGAGCTGATCTTTTTTCTTTAGGTTCTATTATATTTTATTTATTGATTGATTTTTCAGATTGCCCAATTTTCTTTTCTTTTTTTAAAATTAACTTTTCTTTATTTTTATATTACATCATTGATTTCCACAAGATTTTGAGTTACAAATTTTCTCCCCATCTT
>CM053581.1:537996168-538015706 GCA_028627135.1 Pseudochirops cupreus
ATATAGATATTAGATAGGGCATAGATGATACAAGAGATAAACTAAAATAACAAAAGAAAAAAGACAAGAAATAACACCTCTACAGCCCTGGTACTATGTGGCAAAATATAGTAACTATAAAATGGGAAAATTATTTGGGATGAATAAATAGATAGATACAGAGATATGTAGATGGATAGATAGATAGATGATAGATGGATGGATGGATGATGGATAGATAGATGAATGGATGATGGCTAGATAGATATAGATATAGATACACACTTGTATATTATATGTTTCTTTATGTATATCTATATGTGTCATGTTAGCATTGTAGACAGCACACTGGACATGGATTTAGGAAAATCTAAGTTCAAAACTATGCTCATACACAGGCAAATCATTTAGCCTTGATCTGCCTCAGTTTTCTTATCTTGGAAATGGAAAAAATAATAGCACCTCCCTCATAGGGTTGTGGTAAGGATGAAATGACTTAATGTTCATAAAGTCCTTTGTGACCCTTAGACTACTATACAAATACTAGTAGTAGTTCTAGAAGTAGCAGTCATTGAGGCAGTAATTACCACTAGCAGTACTAGCAGCCACAGCAGTCATCATCATCCGCGTTCTAAGCACTCATACGGAATCTTAGAAGTGGAAGTCACCTTGGGTTCCTCAAATCCAACTTCCTTCTTGAGGCATGAGCCCTCTTTACAATATCCCTGACAAGTAGCCATCCAGTCCTGGTATAAGCCCTTCCCATGATAGGGAACTTTCTTTCTCTCATTAATTCAATGAAGTCATTCTATTTAAGGACATTTCTATGATGGGAAGTTCTGCCTTACACTGAGATGAAATCCGCCTCCTAATGTACCACCACACAGAAGACATGTAAATTAAGGTCTCCCAATATCCTTCTATCTTGTTTTGAGAAGCTAGATAAAAACAAGCTAAAGTCTCTAGAAGCAGGAGAGCAAACTGCTTCTGCCATTAAACACATTGAAGAGGGGTGGCTAGGTGCCACAGTGAATAGAGCACCAGCCCCAGAGTCAGGAGGACCTGAGTTCAAATCTGGCCTCAGACACTTAACGCTTACTAGCTGTGTGACCTTGGGCAAGTCACTTGACCCTGATTGCCCTACCTTCTCCCTCCAAAAAGCCAAAAAAAAAAAAAAAAGAAAAAACACTTTGAAGGGGAAAAAAAGGGGAGGAAGATGTTTCTTTTCACAAAAAGAATTAGTATAAGTAGATTTTATATTATTTTGAGAATAGCATATTAACACCCAGCAACAGGAGGGAATACATAATTAGACCTAGTTCATCAATTTCACTCTAGCTTAACTGAATGAAGACCACAAGCTGAGTCACAAAATCTATAACAAGAGGGAAAGAAAGGAGATGTCACTCTGTACAACTGGACAATTAAACCTGAAGGGATTTATAATAAGAACCTCAGATGAATCCCTTTCGTCAATTTCGAACTTCAAAAATATTGGGTTTCATACAGACCTACAATTTTGAAAATTTTTACTTCTTTCTTTGGAATTTAATAACATCTCATGGAAGTTCAAATATCAAACTAATTGACTCTTGTACCCTGTGTTAATTTTGGATATTAAGTTAAACATAGTGGAATAACTTCTAATCAATGGTCAACTTCTCAAAGGAAGAGAAAGCTACTTTGATTTCCTTTCTATCTCCCACTGTACTTCCCTAAGAACATAGCTCTGGAAATATATTTTTTAAATGAAATACATGAATGGATTGCCTGGTTCTTACTCATCTTTGTGTCTTCTATAATGCATCATACAGTACCTCATGCAGACTTCTCCTTCCCTTTTAGCCCAAAGGAAATTTGAATAAACTTTAAAAGCTTTCCAAAACAGAAATCATGAAAACAGAGAAGACTGAGAAAATTAAAGAGAAAGTAGGATACTTCCTTCCTTTCCCCAAGGAATTCCCCATGGTCTCCCTAGACCAGAAGTTCTTAACTTGGAATGAGGGATGGATTTAAAAGAGTCCATAAACTTTTTTTGTTTTTGCCTTGTAGGTTATGTTGGGGAGTCAATGCTCTGGGAAAGGGAATAATCAACTCCTGCAGAGACCTGAATAGACCTTTAGGAAGCTGGTGATTAAAAAGCAACTGGGAGCAGGGACACAGAACAGAAAGAAGTCACATCCACATCCCCACAAAGACCCACCTCCATGAAAGCCAGTGGTGGGCTTGTCTCTAACATTACTTCACCTAGCCTTATCATTCCCTTATTTTGCCCCATAACCTCACCTTTCTACACAAGGGTTGGCCCCTCAGAGCAATTATAATGTAACTGCTACCTGGACACCTGCAGAAGTAGTTCCACAGATGCCACTAAAGAAATTTCTCTCTCTACCCTCCACATAATCATATAGTACATTTGTCCCTTATCCCCCATGATCACCATGTAGCTACTGCAAGAACCCTTTGGGGTGGGGCTAGTTTCTAGTGCAGTGATGGTGAATTAAGGACTGCCCTTTCCCCTTTTTATTCTGGGTGGGGCACATTGAATTGCATAGGATGAACAAGGCATGCATGGGTTACAATATACATCACAAATCTTATTACACTACATTTCCTCCCAAACCCACCTCTTCTGAATTTTTATTTTGAGGGTACTGCCATTGTCTTTCAAGTCACACAAATTAGCCACCAAGCTGTCATCTTCAACTCCTTACCTAGAAGTGAGGTGCTGTGTCTCAGTCTCTTAACCTGTTAAATGAGGGTGTCATACAAGTGCCCTTTGCAGCTCTAATTCCAGGAACTCTCTATGGAATGATCCAAATTCTCTCTCTCTCTGTACATAGATACATAAATAGATAAAGAGAGAAATACTATTCTAATTCTTCAATTAACTAGATAGAAGACATTTAAAACGAAATCTTCTCAAAAATGGATTCCAGGGAACCACAATGGGAAATTAAAGATGGCTAAGTGGAGAGAGCGTTGAACCTGGCATCAGAAAGACTTTCGTTCCAGTCATGACTCAGACATTAGCCATGGGAACCATGGCAAATCCCTTCACCTCTCTCAGCCTGAGTTTCCTCAATAGGGATAGTAATTATGAAAATAATAACAGCATTTTCCACCCAAGTTTGCTGTGAAAGGTAAAATGAGATATTTGTGAAGTGCTCTGCAAACTGTAAAGTGCTGTATAAATGTTAACTAAATGGATTAAGTATTTTATTTCAATCACATTCCCTACTCTTAGGTCTACTCTAGCCCAGGCATGTACGCTTCAAACTTATTTGTTTCTGAAATGGAACTGACTTTTCCTATGAAGGGATCTGAAAATTATGTAAATTATTCTTTAGTGTTCTAGTACTCAATATATTTGCTGATATCAAATTACATGGATATTTATAGCATGTCTTCATCTCCCTCTTCTGTGGAATTACTGTGTGTTTGAATTAATATCCTTTTCTATTTTCACAGATATTACATCAATCATCCATCTTCCTGAAAAAGAATTTCACAGGAAAATGTTGTCAGCAAAATCCCCCAAATAAAAAATACCTTCTTATTAAATTTCTGTAAATCATTACTCTGGTGGTAATTTTGCCATGTTCCTAGATTTAGGAATAGGTGCTGAATTTTGCAATAAGCAATTTCACGATTACTAGACAATTTCAGTGACCTCGAACTTCTCCCTCAAACAAAGGAACCTCTCTTTCTACGTCAATGTTCCTTCAATGATACCACAGTGTTGTAAATCATGGATTCTCATAATGAAATTAGAATTTGGTGTCACTCACAGCATATTGGAGAGACCCAGGGTGAACGTAACTACCCTTTGGAGGACTAATAACAATGAATTGTATAAAATAAAAGTTACATAAGAGATATCGTTAAAGAGATGTTTCAGAGAGAAAAGAGGTTGGTCTGTCATGAAGACTGAGAGATAAAAAATGGATAGCCCAAGTGGCAGCTACCAAAACATTTGGTAGACCCATTGTGGAAAATTTACAGGAAGACATGCACAAGAATCACCAAGAAGGCATGGTTGACTTCTAACTGACACAGCTGGAGGAAATGTGCACATCAATAACACCCCAGAACTAATGGAATATTGGAGAATTTCACAATGAAAACCACAGAAAACATTGTGCTCTTAAGAGTTGCAACATGGGTGAAACAAATATGTATTATTTACTTGGAAAAGATCAGACGTCATCCACATCCTTGAAAAAAACATTATTTTTTCCCAGAATAGCTATCTGAATATTTGCTTTTCATTATGTCATTAAGGTAGAAAATATTAGGAAATGTTGTCTTCAAATGTCACAGAAATCACAAAATCTCCTAGTTGAAAGAGACAACAAGAAGACAACCATTCTAAATGATGCCTAAAGAAGAACCTTCTCTATCACCTACCTGACAAATGATTATCCAGTCTTTCCTTGAAGATCCCTAGGGACCTGGATCCCACCTCCCATCCAGGCAGGCCATCCCACTTTGAGAGTACTCTAAGTGTCAGGTAGTTCTCAATTTTCCTTTTCGCAATTTTGTCTCCATTACTTCTAATTTGTTTAACTCCCTCCCACAATGGGGTCAAGCCTAACAAGATGATTCTCTCCTTTAAGAGACAGCCCTTTAAAAATTTGCATGCAGACGCTGTAAACTGTTCCCTCCTCTTAACACAGTCTTCTTTTCTCTATGATAAACTCCATAATTCTTTTCTTAATGTAGTTACATTCTGGTTCAAAAAACCTGACCTCAAACTCCTTTCAAAATAATCATAGCATAGATTAGATAGATAGATAGATGATAGATAGACAGATAGATAGACAGATAGATAGATAGATAGATAGATAGATAGATAGATAGATAGATAGATGATAGATATAGATAGATAGATGATAGACAGACAGAAAGATAGATAGATAGATGATAGACAGATAGATAGATAGATAGATGAGAGATAGCTATAGGACATATGTATGTATGTATACATACACATGTATATTTTATATACGTATGTATGTGTATACATATATACTTGTGTGTTGTGTATGTGTTTGAAAAGGAGGGGGCTATAGTTAATTCACAGTTAGGCTCTTTGCCAGAGGTTTTACATCAGTGAATGTTCTTTTCCTGGGATTTCCCTACTTAAGAATACTATAAAACATCTGCCAGAACTTATGGCTCTCCTCCCTTTTTTTATGTAGCACACATCAAACCCAGTACTATGATGAGCATTTCTCTTCCATTTGTAGGTTCATTGATTCATTCCTTCATTCATTGAAATATTTTTAGAAAGTACCAACTAGGGACAAAACACTGTGCTGAGTATGATAGGGTACACAAAGAAATAAAATACACACCCTGCCTTTGAGAAATTTATAAATACAGTTAGGTAAATGAGAGAGACAGCCATAGAGTGTTCAGTCTGGAGACAGAAACAGGCATTCTTAATCTATTTTATCATAGACCCTTTGGGAAGTCTGGTGAAGCTTATGGATCCCTTCTCAGAATAATGTCCTTAAATACATTAAAATAAAATATATATAATGTAGCAGCAAGCATCCTAGCATACCCAGGACGGCTGCTAGCACAGGTTCTTTGATCTGCTCTTCTAAAGAAAAGCAGCTCCAAATGGGTTAACAATCTTACTTTAATCAAACATTTATCATTTACCTAGTTCAGGGGGAAAAGTCAACACCCTGAACTTCAGAGAATACAAACAGAAGTTACAAGCAGACAGAGAAACAGATCAGCAGACAGGCTTCTAACTGTCTGACCATTACATCCATACCTAGTTAGTTACCAGAGAGGGAAACATCAACATCTGGGTTTTCAAAGCTGGGGGGGCTCAACAGCTGCCCAGAGTCTCATCTGGCCAAATCACACATCTCTTTCCAAAGTGAGCCCCAAAGCAAAAAATCACATCAGGGTATATATAGCCTTCTCCTGGGTCAAAAAATGTCACAACCCTCTTGACCCACTGCCCAATCACAAAATAACAAGGTGTGGGCATTCCTGAAAAAACAAGCCTCCCGCCACAGGCTCCACGTGACCACATTCAGCCTATTAGGGGGCAGAGTATATTTTCAAATCAGGGAAGGTTCTCAGAGTCACTTAAGCCTATCAAAGGGCCCAGGGATAGGGAAGATCTTCAGATTCCCATAACATAGGATTACAAAAGAAGCCAGTTATATTGGCATATATTTATCAAGATAACTATAAAAATTCATAGAACCTGAGTTAAGATCACCAGAATCACATAGGTTCCCTAGACTTCATTCCCCTCAGACCTAAAATAAAGGGACTAGACTAAATGGTCATAAAGATCATTGCATTTATAAATCCATGATCCTATCATCTCCTTCTAAAAACCATAATTCAAAGCATTATGAAAACTTTAACCACATAGAATATGTTTCTTGAAGGCAAGAATTGTTTTATTTTTGTCTCTCTATTCCCAGGACCAATATAATGCTTTATACATAATAGATATTTAATAAGTATTCACTATCTGAATTCACTTACCATAGCATAAGTCCTATGGACAGCTAAGTGGCTCAGCACTCCTGAGACTGGAATCAGGAAGACCTGAGTTCAAATCAGGCCTCAGAAACTTACTAGTTGTATAACTGTGAGAAAAATCACTTAACTCTTATTTACCTTAATCCACTGGAGAAAGACATAGCAAACTATTGCAGTATCTTTGCCAAGAAAACTCCCTGGACAGTATTGTCGTGAGATGGTCTATGGCATCATGAAGACTTGGACACGACTAAATGAGTCAACAACAACAGTAAGTACTGTGGAGGGGTAAATGCTATGGGTGCTAAGAGTAAGCAGAGATTTCTTTCTATCAGGGTAATCAGGGAAGATTCCTTAAAGGAGGCAGGACCTTAACTGGCCAGAAATGGATGGGTAGAATTTGATTTGATTTGAAGCAGGAGTATGCTAGAATGATCTTATAACAGCTTTTGCCAGCCAACTGTTGAATTTTCTGTGTGAACATTTATACCCCAGAAATCAGTGAATGCTATAAATCAGGGCTTGATTTATTCTCTTTTATTTTTAGATTGTCTAGACCAGAGATATCAAGTACACTGCCTAGCTTACAAGACTCACAAGTGCTGCCAAATCAGATTAAAATGTAATTGGAAAATATTTAACAAACGAATGAAAAAAATGACAAAACATAGATAATGTTGATACATGGTTTTCCAAGGCAAAATATACGCACAAGGATCCTCAAGTAGAGTTTAGTGGTCCCTTAACGAGTTTTACATCACTGGTCTAGACTTAAGAAAGTGATGGGAAAATGTTAATGATGCAGATTAAATTTAAAAGCATGCCATTCCCACCCACTGCACCCCCTAAGAGCTAGCTGTTTAACATCTCCCAGCATGCCACTGGTTAAGGACATATCGGGTAAGAGGAAATATTATGATCAAAGGTACAAATAAATAAGAAGTTCAAGGAACATTCAAGAACAATGAGGAGAGCAGATTGATGGAGTAGAAGATTCAAATAGGAAAAAAAGTGGAAGATAAGGTTGGAAAGGTCCTTCAGTATCAATCCAAGTATTGAGGGCTTCAGGAGGTAAGCAACAATGAATCACCAAATGATTGCTAGCAGAAAAAAAGCAACATGATAAAAGTGATGTTAGAGGAAAAATTAATTTTGTATAAGCATGTAAAAAGGATTGGGTACTAGAGGGTAACTAGGTGGCTACTGTAATTACCCAGAAAAGAC
Source organism: Pseudochirops cupreus (assembly GCA_028627135.1). Taxonomy (NCBI): domain Eukaryota; kingdom Metazoa; phylum Chordata; class Mammalia; order Diprotodontia; family Pseudocheiridae; genus Pseudochirops; species Pseudochirops cupreus. The sequence continues at coordinate 538,003,894 of CM053581.1, forward strand.
AAAAACAATTACTGTAGTATGTAAGACCTTATCATCACCATCATTATTGTGACTTTCAGCTTTTATTCAATCAAATTTAACAAACATTTACTAAGTGCCTGTAATGTGCAGGGAACATGGAAAATGGGATGAAAAATGATGCAGTCCCTAAATTAAAGGAGCACCCCTTCCCCTCTGGGGGCTTTGAGTCATGATTGGGCTCCTTCCTTTAGACTGTAAGTTCAGGGGAGGGACTATATTTCTTTACTTTATTTGTATCCCCAGTGCTTACCATGGTGTCCAACACATAGTAGGGACTTAATAAAAATTTGTCATATTGTATACCATACTATAACACCAGAAATCAGTGCAAAGTGAGAGCTTTGTACTGGGAATTAGTTACCTGGCTACCACCTCACTCTATTACATTATTGCTCTGTTAGAAGTATATGGGGTGTTCAGGGAGAACCAGCATCTCTGATATGAGGGCTTACCAAGCCCTTTTTAGGGCTACTCATACACCTTTGGTGGCCACCTGTCAACTGACTCTCATCTGAGTCTCCAAGAAGCCATAGCATGTGCAGCTGCCACACCTGGGTAAAACCACTGGGCTAAGACAGGTTGAGGGTAGCCAACAGGCTTCAAATTCATTGTTGAGTTAAGCGGATATCTACCCCAAGCACATGAAAATGTACTCGGTGGAATGGGCAGATGAGAATACGTTCTAATGGCCATGAAGGCAGCTGAGGCAGGCTCTGTGGAGTGCTTAGAACTCGGTCAGACACTGAAGACAAGATGCCAAGGTCATCTACTGCATCCTGAGCCATCTTGACTTTTGTACTGCCACTGAACTTTGATGGCTCAGGAACAAAGAGTGAGACTGATGACTTTGTACAACTCTGCCTCACTTAAATCCAATTCATAAGCAAGTCAAGACATCACCCTATGATGCCACTGATCCTCTTCAAAAACAACAGATGAACAATGACTCTGTGAGTAGCCTTCAACAAGTTAGCTTCTCTATGCTTCAGTTTACTAAGCTATAAAATGAAAAGGTTGGAGTGAGATGATCTGTAAGGTTCATTTCAGTTCCAAAATCTTTTCATTCTTGAAACTCACTCCATCCTTGGATGCCCCATACTGGATATACTCTTCTCCCCATGGCCTCTACTTCTGATTGACTGTTTCCTCTCAGAACATCTATTTTAAGAAGGACACTCAGGCCAGCCATTATTTCATGTTCCAGGTTGGGCCACTGACTCCTCTGGTTTTCTTTGCAATTCCCCCCTCTCAACCAGATACTTTCATGCCTCCCTCCCCCTCTTTTCAGTTCCCTTTCATGTGCCACCTTCCCCAGTTAAAGGGGGCTAAGTTCCTTGAGGGCAAGAACTATATTTCTGCTTGCATTTGCATTCCAAGAGTGAAGCAGTGTTCCTGACACGTAACTAATGTGCCCAGCTTAATAAATACATCTTGGTTTGACTCTTAAGCACATGTTGAACAAGACCATCAAACAGCAAAGAGTCCAATTTGGCTTCAGTATGTCTTCTCAAAGCATTGGTTCTCTCCCAGCACCTACTAAAAGACTCTGCACATTTAATACATAGGACCTTAACAGTGTCTGTTGTACTAGCTTTTATTTTAGAACACGGGCTACATTGAGATGATGACCATAAAACAAGCCCATACAGATAGATTGAAAACAGTGTGAAGGATCTTGCAAGCCAGGAAAATAATTTTGCAATTTCTTGTTTGTTAATGAGAGATCACTTTATTTATTGACACTTTAAAGTTTATAAAGAAATTTCTTCATTAGCACCCCTAAAGGTAGGTAATACAAATAATTTATGTTGTGGTGGTTTAGTCATTTTCAGTCATGTCCAGTTCTTTGTGACCCCATTGGGGTTTTCTTAGCAAAGATACTAGAGTGGCACGCCACTTCCATCTCCAGTTCATTTTGCATATGAGGAAACTGAGGCAAACAGGATTAAGTGACTTAACCAGGGTCACACTGAAATGACATGACTTGACGAGTCTTAACAAAGTGACCACGGAGTCCAAATTAAAAGTTTTAAGGAGCTTTAATTTACCAGCTGGGGCTACTCCACGCCAATTAAAGGGAGAGCAGCCCAGAACTCAGGGGTGAGGAACCTTTTATACATTCTTTGGTTTGCGTATCTAACAAACACAATTCGTTACTAAGCAGGTTGTCATATAGAGGCAAGCAAGCGGTTACTAAGACAACGGGGAGGGGGTTGTAGGGTAAGCGGAGGGGCACAGGGCATGACGACCAGGCAAGATAAATTACCCTAGGCCGGCTTCCAAAGTTCATAAGGTTTTACTTGGCTGGTTTCTAATTCCATAAAGTATTACTTAACTGTTTCCTGACCATAATAACACAGCTAGTGTCTGAGGCCACATTTGAACTCAGGTCTTCCTCACTCCAGGTCTAACACTGCACTCTATCCACAGCACCACCTAGCTGCCCTAAGTCATTAAATCCCAGAATTTCAGGGTTGGCAGGAAACTCAGCGATCTAATTCAACAGGAAATTTCTCTATGACATACTTGGTAAGTATTCATACAACCTTTGTTTTTAAGACTTCGGATGAGGTGGAACCCATTACTACTGAGGGAGTCTGAGATGGTTATGCTTATTTTATGTGTAGAAGGCTTTAGGAACTGTGATCCCTAAGTGTAGCCTATGTGGAATCAGGACTATATCCCGTACTACATTAGCCAACAACCACACCAAAAACCCACCCCACGGCCTGCTACTTGAATAATTAATTTATTAATTCTTATCAAGGTTTGAAGACAATTGAGAGCTATGATGTTATTCTCTCATAAAATAATACACAGGAGAAAGATTTGCTATTTCCTCATAACTTAATACTCATAACTTAATACACAGAAGAGCTAGTAATGACAGAATTTGACAATTGATTGGATATGTTGAGGGGGAGTGAGAGGGAAGAGAGATGATCACCATAAAAATACTTTCATAATACACTGATGGAAGAGAGAATGGAAAGGAAGAAAAAAAACAACTGGATTTGATAACTGACTGACTAAGGTTAAAACAAAGAAAAAAATGTAATAGCTGATAAGAGATATAGACCAAGAAGGGACTTTAAATATAGTCTAGTCTAACACCTTCATTTTACAGATGAGGAAACTGAGTCTCAGGGAGGTTGAATGATTCACCCAACATCACACAACTATTAAATCTCAAAGGCAAGATTAAACTTATGTCTTCCTGTCTCCTAGGTCAACATTCTGTCATTTACACCAAAGCAACTCAAAGGAAGTGTAGTAATGCCAAAGATGGAGTTTCAATAGAGGTGCCCCCCCACTACTTCTCAGGACTAGTAAGCCTGCCCTACCACTTGATGTTTATTCAGAGCACCTAGGTGTTGTCAAAATTGCTCAAACCCCAAACGTAGTGTCTGTGGCATGTGCAGCCCAAAAGAATCCCAACATCAAAAACCCTTCTTTGTCCTAGAAGCACAGCTAGTACCACACTCAATCTCTCAGCTCCTAAAAGAAATACTAGGCTTTCTGACATGATGTGTGACAAAAAGACTGAGAAGGTCATTTCTGTCTCCACAAACTAGCCCATCCTGACATGTTACAGTCCAGTTGTTTGTCTAGCCTTATTGTACTTGGTTCAATGAATAAATCATCCTCTCCCTGGTTCCTGTCTGTTGTATTATATCCCAGTCAACACCACTGTTTCTCCATCTTCCTCCATCTCTCAACTGCCACTTACCTTGAGCACAGACTAGAGCCTTCCTTGAGTTGAACTTGTGTGTTTTTAGCACTTCCTCATAGACAACAGTTATCTTAGACGCTAGTTCACTGGGGAATCCCTCTGTGTGATTCAGTGGCCTTAAGAGCCAAAGAAAATTTTGCTCTAGAGGATCTCAGGAGATGGCTACAGGATTGAAACAAAAACTGAGAAACCTTAAATAATTACCTGGAACAAACCCAATGTTGGGGAATAAATGGCCTACATTATTTATTAGTCAGGCATAGTACTCACAATAGTATCTCTTTCTGATTCTGTCAGCATTTTCACAGAAGGGATGATTTTCAAGAGATCATAACTCGTTGAGAATTCAATAAAGCAGGTGTTAATCTGAGAGCAATTGTCTCAAGAATTTGTTTTAAAATCCATACAACATTTTTAATGCTGTAATTTGTAGTTGGGCACATGGACTGAGGTTTATGGGTTTTATTTGAGCCAGCTAACTGTCTCACATTGGATGGATTACTGGCCATGGACTCAGTAAGACCTGAGATCTGACCTCAGACACTTATAAGCTGTGTGACCCTGGGCAAGTCACTTAACCTCTGTTGGCTTAAGTTTCCTCAACTGTAAAACTGGAGATAATAATAGCACCTACTTTAAAGCATTGTTATGAATATCAGATGAGATATTTGTAAAGTACCTAGTACAATGCCTGGCACATAGTAGGCTCTATATAAGTGCTTATTCCCTCTCCTATTATTTGATTTTTACTTTTGCAAATGCTAGGGACCATCTGCATTAAAAAAAAAAACTCTTGAGGTTTTTTTCCTACCCTTGATACATTAGTAGCCAAGAGGGTTGTTTCTGTATAAGATTATAGACTTAGATCTGGAGAGAACCTCAAAGGCCATCAAGCCCAACATGCCCATTTTAAAGATGATGAAACTGGGGCACAGAAAAGTCAGATAATTTGTCAAGGCCACACAACTAATAAGCTTCTAAGGTGAGATTTGAATCCAAATCTTCCTGACTCCAAAATCCAGGGCTCTTTCCAGATTCCACACTAGTGAATGACAGAGTCTCTGAGTTCTCCATGAATGGAACATTTTCCCATGTCCTTGATGTTAACAAAAAGCACCAAACCTACAGATTTAAGTTAACATAGATCTAACATAATCTAGATATTTTGCCCAATAAAATATCTGCATAGAGAGGTTATCTATTGCTAATTCATGTGCAGATTAATTAACTGGCATATAATTTTATGGTACAGGATGTTTGTCCTTCCCCACTATACACAAATCCATCATTCTTCTAAGGAGTTATATGAAATGCTTTCCAAATAAGGTATCAGATTTGAGGTCCCAAGAGACATGGACCCTCTGCTAATCATTATATTGTCTTCCCTATAACGTATAGCTTAGCAACTTCAGAAACAGTAGCATACTAGTGAGTTCTTGCCATGGTTAGAACAGCCCACAACATTTTAGACAATACAAAATCTTATCAGTTCAACACAGGTCTCTGCAATTCATCATCTCTGAGAAAAAGCATTACAAGGTATTTGTGAATTTATGAGTTTTTGAGTTGGGGAAATGCCAGTGACAAGCAATATCTCATCTGGATATTCATGCAAGTATAAATATGCCTTGAGACATCCATGCCAGTTACATTGCCCACTATTTAAAGACCTCAGAGTGTAGCACAAACCACTTTGGACATCTGACTCCAAGTCAGAACCAAAGTTCATCTAGTCCAGTGTTCTATCACTGACAGTAGAATGAAGAGATGCGTTATAGGAGAGTGTGGTTGTCCAAATTGTTCACCTCCAAAGTTAGGTTAATATCTTTAGTAACCTGTTATATGCCTGAGATGCATGGACTTCATAAAGCCTTATTTTTAATAGTTGAGAAATGATAGTGATAATAATTCAAAATAGAAAAGAAAAAAAGCATAAATTAATTTTTTTTAAATATACAGAAGAAAGTAGAAGGGAGTTCAGAGAGGACAGAGACAAGAAGGGTAGTGTTGGTGCAACCATGTTAAATTTGACAAATTTTTTTTAAAAAAAAGTTGCACATGATACATTCAAGTTTCCTCTACAATCCTCATTTTCCATCTTTGTGTGTAGATAGATAGATAGATAGATAGATAGATAGATAGATAGATAGATAGCAAGACAGACTGTATGGGAGGGTCATCAAGGAGGACTAGAATCTCTCACGTGAGGGCTTGTTGAGCTGGGCTTCCTATTCACATTTGGTGTCCACCTGTCACCATTCACCTATGGCTCCAAGAAGCTGTAGCATGTTTGGTGGCCATATGCAGATAAAATTGTCTTGGCAAATGGGCTAAATCACATTGAGGGTAACTGGTAGATCTCAAACCCATTGGGGAGTTAGAGAGATGTCTGCTACAAGTATGAGAAGACTTCCCCTGGTGGAATGGGCAAATAAGAACAAAAGTAGGCAACTTTTAAGTGCTTACAACTTGGTCAACATCAAAGATGGTAAGGTCATCCACTACATCCCAGGTCATCACAGGTCATCTTGACTTTTCTCTTGCAACTGGACTTTGATGACTCTATGATAGAGAGTGAGGCTGATGACTTTGTGCAACTCTGACTCACTTAAATCCAAATCACAAGCAAGTCAAGGCATTACCTGTTATGTCACCTGTCCTCTTTGAAAAGAAGGGATGAACAACAAATCTAAAAATATAGCACAAATGTGTGCATGCACACACATACTGAATTTAAATTCTGATTTTGGGTTGCCTGGAGCAATTGGCTGCATTATGAGGCAATGAGGTTCTCATCACTAGAGCCATTCAAACAAAGTCTAGGACAGAGGTTTCCACACTTTCTCAATTCACGGTACCCTTAGTACCTCAGTAATATTTTTTTACAGTGCCCCAAGGTCAAATGAAATATCTAACAGTTCAATTTACTAAGTAAAGTCCAAACACCTTAATAAATATTTATTCTAACAATTTAGTAACAACTGGGGAAAAATAATACATATACATTTGAAAAATTATTTCACTCTTAAATAACTATAAATACTTACTAATGGGATTGTGTATCCATTGAGCACTGCATAAATTCTTAAACCTTTGAACCAGATTGGACACCACTACCCTAATTTCCTCTCCCAAACTGATTTTTTCATGGCTTATTTTTTGTTCTATCTACTACTAATAACCTAGTTTTGAAAAGATAGGACATTGCAATTGAAAAAGTTACTGGCATGTCCAAAAGCACAAATAAAAACATATTTAAGAATTGTATTGATCTAATGTATCGATCTGATAATGAAATGGGGAACTACCTGGAATTGGTAGTTAAATGTCAAATATCTTTGTGTTACCATTGAAAAGTTAAAAATATACTGAGATACTCCTGTGAGTTTGTTGTATTGCAGTTTGGGAACTATGACTCTAGGAAAACTGTAAAAAAGGGTTCCTATTATGGTTATGACATCAGATGACTGTAAATAACTTTTTAAAAAATTTCCTTTTATTTTATTAAATGTTCCCAATTATATTTTTTTTAATTTAACATATTTTTTTAAAATTTTGAGGTCCAAATTTTCTCCCATCCTCCCATCTTTTGCTACTTCTTGTGAAGGCAGGAAATATAATATCAATTATACATGTGAAGTCATACAAAACATTTCCATATTAGCCATGTTTCAAAAGAAAACATAAAAGTATGCTTCAATCTGCACCCAGAGTTATCAGTTCTCCCTCTGGAGGTGGATAGCATATTTCATCTCAGGTCCTTTGGAATTGTTTTAGGTAACCTTTGAGGTCTCTTCTAACACTAAGACCACATAATTGAAAGCCACTGGTCATTGGGATATTAAAGTTTATATGAGTACAATCTTCAATACTGATATGATTTCAATGTCATTTTTATAAGGTATCCATCCATTTTATTTGTTGCCCAGTATTCTCAACCATATTGTTAGTACAAATAAAAATGAAGTTGTACTTGTATAATTCAGTGGAAAGGACAGCTGAACCATTTCAAATAAATCCCAGGAGAGAGAAAAAAAAAGTCACTTCTCAGTGGAATTTCTTTGGATTCAATTGTTCCAGAGCCCAATTGACTCTTCTGTTATAGTTTTTGGGGCCTTTTACTCTCTTTAAGTAAAGGGTTTCTGGAGAAGTTTGTATAAATAGAGAAATAAACAGCAGTTTCTGAATAATTGCTTTTATTTACATACTTCAAAGGTGGAAAAGGAAAACCTCTGATTGCACTGCACTAACCATGTTATAAAAGGAATAATCCTTTGAAAGATGAAAAATACCACAGGACTCATGGGTGCTTCTGCAGAGCCTTTGAAAAAAAGGAAGCCTTCATCAAGGTATTGCCACTCATAGTTTGGCTTGTCTGGAAATTGATGGTGTTATGTGGAAGATGGGGAAGAAAGGTGGTGGAAATGGGAATATAGAAATAAAATGGATATAAAGACATTCGGATGTTAATTCTGCAACAGAAAAAAAAATGCAACAAGTACCTAGATCAGCTAGAGATGAGGTTTCATGTGGATATAAATAGATAGAGTGGAGACAAAAGAGAAAACATGATTTTTATCCTTGTACTAAGCTATGGTACAACTAAAATGACTATAATTCTGGTTGCCATACCTGAAGAAAGAGAGAACAATGGCTGAAGAATTTGTGACATATCAAAGGAATGAAATATTAAGACATCATAAGAAATGACAAAGGTGAAATGTACGAAGGAAAATGGAATGACATGTGATGTGATGCTGAGTGATGGAAACAGAATCAGGGAAATAACATACACACTGTAGATAGCTCTATTTAAAAATTGTAACAATGAAACCTAGTAATGTACAGAGAAGGAAAAGAGAAGGAAATGGGAACTATGTCTTTCAACTCAGCAATACTACTGTTAGACAGATACCCCAAAGAGACAAAAGAAATAAGGAAAGGACCAGGAAGCTAAAAATATTTTCATAGTGGAACTTTTTGTTATAAAAAAGAAACAGAGGGTGGCTAGGTGGCGCAGTGAATAGAGCACCGGCCCTGGAGTCAGGAGGACCTGAGTTCAAATCTGGCCTCAGACACTTAACACAAAACTAGCCATGTGACCTTGGGCAAGTCACTTAACCTCAATTGCCCTACCTTCCCTCCTCCAAGAAGCAAAAAAATTAAATTAAATTAAATTTAAAAAAAAGAAATGGAAACCAAGGTTGGGGTGAAGGTTCATCATCTGAGGAATTGTAGAATAAATTACAGTATATGAATATAGTATCACATTATTGTACTGTAAGAAAAGACAAAATGGACAATTATAGAGAAATATGGAAAAGTTGTATGAATGGATGCAAAGTAAAGTGAGTGGAACCAGGAGAATAATTTGTATGATGACTACAACCAGGGATGTGCAAGTAAATGTTTAACAACTGGTCTTCTGAGGGAAAAAAAAAATAAACTGGCTACAGTCTTAGATTTAACATTTTTCCATCATTTACTTAAATCTAACCAATCAACAAAATAATCAACAAAGACTTAATTTGTAGCATTTGCTGATATCTGAGGTGTAATTTCACAATGAAAATTTATCAAGCAGCAAGTTAGAGCTTGGTTCCAGCACACCCTTAAACAATACAGTAAAAAAAAAAAAAAAGAAGAAGTAGAAGAAAGACTTTGAAAGCCTTACCCAGTGATCCATGCAGTGATTAATCATAATTCTGGAGGACCAAGGATGAAGCATGCCACGATCTCCTGGCAAAGAGGTGGTGGACTAGAGTTACAGAATAAGATGCACATTTTTGCACATGACCAATATGTGATTATGTGTATTTGTTACAAGTTTTCTTTTTTTAAATAAAGGATTGGGAGGAGATAGGTTATTGACAGTAATGCCAAAAAAGAGGACAAAATTTTCAAAAAAAAAAAAGATGTCATTGAAGTATTTTTCAAATGTACACAAAGAAGAAAAAGAATTTTGAAGGAGATACAGAGAAACCAGACAGCTTTGAAACTAACATCTTGAATTTTATTACGTGCTTTTAAAAAACTGTCTATGAGAGTCACAGTTCCATATACAATAATCTTTTTTTTTCTTTTATATGGAAATGTTAACGTTTGATGGTTTGTCAAGTTAAAAATAACAAAAAATAAAAATTGTGAAAAAAATACTGCTTAATACCAGACTAATCAGACCCCATGAACTCCCAAAGTAAAAATTTTTTCCCAGAGATAAAGGGGAAAATCACTTTTTCCTGAAAAACTAAAAGTATGAAGTAACTGCTTCTGAGAAACATTGGTGTTCTGCCTGGGAGAGGAAACCTATTCATTCTGTTTCTAATTATATGTTTCATTACCTTTCATTAGTCTGTGGCTTATTTTGAAAGTTAACATGTGTCTGTTTGTTCATGTCCTGATTCTCTGTGGCTGGAATCTTTCCTTGGGAGTTTGTTTAACTTCAGTAGAGCTTTGTTTAGCCTTCTTTTCACTAGAGTCTCATGGACACTTGAGGGTAGTCTTTAGAATGTCGGATGGCATTACATTGGGGAGTTTCTATTTGCTTTGGGCTTGAAAGACTTCTTAATGCTGGGCCACATTCTTTCCTTCCCCCAGCTCTTCTCTACTCCATTGTGCTACCAGGGCACCTTGGTTACCAGTCTGGCCCTCCGTGCACAGCTGCCATTTATTCAGAGCTCTAATATGAACCAAATAACCTTGATAAATGGATCATGGGGCAGACAAGCTGCTTCTTGTTTAATAAAAGATATTGCTTGTTCAAGACATAACATGACTGTAGAACCAAATTAGGAGGATAAATCCATTTCAGATACAGACTGGATCTGTGATTTTATTGGCATCAAGAATTTCTAGATGAGGAAATTCCCTCTACCAATGCAAGGAGGCAACTTGTCTATTACAAAATTTTTTTAGAGTTGTCCGGAGTATTGAAAGGTTAAGTAAATTTCCAAGTCACACAGCCAGTAAATGACAGAGGCTGTACCTGAACACAGGCCTTTCTTGCTTTAAGACAAGCTCCCCAAATGGTTGCATAGAAGCAGAACTCCATGGCTTCCACCATAACCATCTCAAATACCTATAAAATGTGACTCTAAACAAATTTTAGAGCTCCAGAACAAATGAAATGACAGAGCAATAAAACTCCTGCTGAAGGCAGCCCAGCAGATGGACAGAAAGGGCTCAGCGCAGCGTGCTGAGCGCAGAGCCCAGCCCCATGCAGTTTAAGCCAGACCGTCCAGGAGAAGTACCAGCTGGAGCTTACAGGAGATCAGATCACTGTGAAGCTGTATCAGTTTCCAGAATTACCAACTCATAAGAGCCAAGGACAAAGAGAAAAAGTCAGTGGAACTTGGCTAAATTTGAGGGAGAGTGTCTGGCCAACTGCCTCCAAAGCTAGAAGCAGTCTGAAGCAGAAGCCCTGTGGCCACCTCCATGTGGCTGCTTCAGAAGCTCCTGGCCTGCAGATTTCAGGGGGGCCAAGCAATCATTCAGAGGCTCAGTGCTTTTGCCTTGAGCTGCCTGGATCAGGATCACGGTCTTGGGTGCTGGTCCTGAGGTGCATTTTCAGCTAGCCAAATCTGGTGGGGGCTGCAGAGACTGTGGCATTCTAATGGCTCTGGAAGCTGCAAAAACCCCAGCAATTTGGGACAGAGCTCTCCCCTCTAAAAGCAGCGTTCTACTGAACCCAAAAGTCAAGTAACTGACTGGCAATATGAGCAGGCAAAGGAAGCAAAGAAAAGTCAGTAACCCAACTTTAGATTCCTTTTTGAGGGACAAAAAGGATCAAAGCATGGAATGGGAGGAAGACAACACAGTCAGAAATCCTGCACCAAAAGCTTCCAAGAAAAATGTAGACTATTTACAAGCCATAGAGGAGCTTAAAAAGGATTTTGAAAACCAAATAAGAGAAGTGGAGGAAAAATTGGGGAGAAAAATGAGAATGATGCAAGAAAATCATGATAAAAGAGTCAACAACCTGACTGAAGAAAATAACACCTTAAAAAATAGACTAACTCAAATGGCAAATGAGGCCCAAAAAGCCAATGAGCAGAATGCC
>CM053581.1:538016206-538043891 GCA_028627135.1 Pseudochirops cupreus
TTTTGAAAAAAAGAAAAGAGTAGATTGCTATAGTCATGGACTGCTGTGATTTGTGTAAAATCTATTCCATTGATCCACTTCTCTATTCCTTAGCCATTACCAAGTAGTTTTGATGACTGCTGCTTTATTAAACAGATTAAAATCTGGTATGGCTTAGGCCACCTGCCCTAACTTTTCATTAATTCCCTTGATATTCTGGACCTTTTGTTCTTCCAAATGAATTTTGTTACTTTTTTTCTGGCTTTATAAAATAATTTTTGGTAGATTGATTGGTATGGAACTAAACATGTAAATTAATTTAGGTAAAATTGTTATTTTTATTATATTAGCTCGACCTAGCCATGAGCAACTGATGTTTTTTCCAATTATTTAGATCGGACTTTATTTGCATGAAAAGTTTTTTGTAATTGTGTTCTTATAGGTCCTGGGTTTGTTTTGGCAGGTAGATTCCCAAATATTTTAGAATGTCTACTGTAAATTTATCTTTCTATCTCTTGCTGTTGAATTTCATTAGAAATATATAGTAATGATGAGGATTTATATGGGTTTATTTTATATCCTAAACTTTGCTAAATTTATTTTCTCAAGCAGTTTTTCACCTGATTCTCTAGGATTTTCTAAATATATTGTCACATTTGCAAAGAATAAGAGCTTAGTCTCCTCTTTCCCTAATTTGATTCCTTTAATTTCTTTTTCTTTTCTTATTGCTATGGCTTAGATGTCCTTTACCAAATTAAATAATAGGGGGGACAGTGGACATCTTATTTCGCCACCAATCTAATTGGAAATGTTTCTAGCTTATCCTCGTTACATATAATACTTGCTGATGATTTTAGATAGATGTTACTTATTATTTTAAGGAAGACTCCATGTATTCCTATGCTTTCTTTAATTCTTATTCTTTAATTCCTATTCTTTCTTTAATAGGAAAGGGTGTTGTATTTTTTCAAAAGCTTTTTCTGCATCTATTGAGATAATCATATGGTTTCTACTAGTTGTGTTGTTGATATGATGGATTTTACTAATAGATTTCCCAATATTGAACCATCCTTGCATTCTTGGAATAAATCCTACCTGATCAAAGTTTATTGTTTTTGTGATAAGTTACTGTAATCTTTTTGATAATATTTTATTTAAAAATTTTTGCATCTATATTCATGACAGAAATTGGTCTATAATTTTTTTTCTCTGTTTTGGCTCTTCCTGATTTAGGTATCAGTACCATATTTGTATCATAAAAAGAATTTGGTAGGGCTCCTTTTTCTCCAATTTTTCCAAGTAGTTTATAAAGTATTGGAATTAATTGTTCTTTAAATGTCTGACAGAATTCACTTGAAAACCCATCTGGCTCTAGAGATTTTTTTCCTAGGGAGTTCATCAATGGCTTGTTTAATTTCTTTTTCTGAGGAGGCATTATTTAAGTATTTTACTTCCTCTTCAGTTAATCTGGGCAACTTATATTTTGATAAATATTCATCCATTTCAGTAAGATTGTCAAATTTATGGGCATACAATTGGGCAAAATGGTTTCTACATATTGTTTTAATTTCCTTTTCTTTGGAGGTAAATTCACCCTTTTCATTTTTGATACTCGTGGTTTGGTTTCTTCTTTCTTTCTTTTTTTTTAAACTCAAATTGACTAAAAGTTTATCAGTTTTATTTTTTTTCCATAAAACCAGCTCTTAGTTTTATTTATTAGTTCAATAGTTTTCTTAATGTCAATTTTATTAATCTGTCCTTTGGTTTTCAGTATTTCTAATTTAGTATTTAATTGGGGATTTTCAATTTGTTCTTTTTCTAACTTTTTCAGTTGCACGCCCAATTTGTTGATCTCTTTTTTCTCTGTTTTATTCATGTAAGCATTCAGAGATATAAAACTTTCCCTAAGAACCACTTTTGCTGCATCTCATAAGTTTTGGTATATTGTCTCGTTATTGTCATACTCTTGAATGCAGTTACTGATTGCTTCTGCGATTTGTTATTTGACCCACTCATTCTTTAGGATTAGATTGTTTAGTTTCCAATTAGGTTTTAGTCTATCTTTCCATGGCCCTTTATTACATATGATTTTTATTGCACCATGATCTGAATGTGGTATGATTTGACATTTCTGCCTTTCTACATTGGATTGTGAGGTTTTTATGCCCTAGTACCTGGTTGATTTTTGTGTATGTGCCATGTACCACTGAGAAGAAGATACATTCCTTTTTATCCCCATTCAGTTTTCTCCAGAGGTCTATCATATCTACCTTCTCTGAAATTCTTTAACTTCTTTCTTATTTATTTTGAGGTTAGATTTATCCTATCTCTCTCTCTCTCTTTTTTTTTAGTATGCTTTTTCAATTCATAGTGATTACTAGTCATAGGATTATAGATCTGTAAATAAAAGGTAGCTCAGAGATTCATTTGTCCAACCTTCTTATTTTACATTTGAGGAAAACTGAGTTCAGGGAAAATTGCATGACTTGCTGTATCAACAATGCAGTATTCACAATGCCTACAGTACCTATAAGTATGCTGATATGGTTATTAATCACAAAATGTAGCAGGCTCTCTACATGAGAAATACAAGTAGAGCATTTATTTAAAGACCAGAAAACTGAGTCCCAAAACCAGAAAGTCTAAGCCAACACAGTAGTTATGAAGCTGACACATGTAGTTAAAGTAGCAAAACAAAACAGGACAGTCTACCTCAGGCACAGATCCTCCTCTCCTCACTCATGACAACTGATCAGCCTCCAGGCAGCTTGCTCCCAGCAGCTCCAGCACCCCTGGCAGTCCTCAGCAGGAGTCCTTAACAGAGATTCTGACAGGCTCAGAGAAAAAGGAGTTTGCACCACCACTGCTGCTGCTGCTGCTGCTTCCAGTCACCATGGCAAGGATGCTAGCTTAGATTCGGCATTCTCTTGCTCCACCCCTTCCTGCTATGTCAGCAAGTTCAAGGGGCATGGAAAATCTTCAAATCCCAGTATCATTACACTTGCCTAGGGTCACATAGGTAGGATGTATCAGAGTTTGGCTTTGAGTGTAATTTTTCTGACTCAAAAGCTAGTATTCTGTCTACTGTACCATGTTATCTCTTTTGTCAGTTAGTAAGTCAATAATAATAACAGCTAATATTTACATAGAACCTACTATGTACTATGCATGGTGCTATGTACTTTAATAGGTGATACAACTGAAGAAAACAGGTTAAATTACTTTCCCTAAGTAACAGGGTATGCACAGTTTTATAGGTCTTTGGGCATAGTTCCAAATTATTCTCCAGAATGACTGTATTGGTTCATAACTATACCAGCAATGCATTGTGTCTGAGGTTGAATTTGAACTCAAGTCTTCTTGTTTACATGCCTAACACTCAATCCATGAGGTTAGGTAGTTGCCACCTAACAATATTTGTTAAGTGCCTACTAAGTGCAGGCCTTATGCTAAACACTGGGGATTGAGAAAGAAGCAAAAGACAGCTCCTTCCCTCAAGGAACTCACAATCTCATGGAAATCTCTTCTCTTTTTCTTCTTTTGTGGGGCTCTTTCTTAAAGTACCAGCCTATCCTATCATTAATTATTTTTTTCACTCATTCCTTTGTTCTTTCATTCATTAATTTATCTATTTATACATATATCTATATCTTTGTTTATTTATCCAATTATTCATTTATTCTTTTAATTTTGAGCCTAGGTCACCCCATTTAGGCAGGAAATGCAGCAGCCATTCATGGACCCATTCTCCATACCAGAGCTTTGCCCTATTGTCTTTCTGTCTCCTGCTGGTTTACCGCTTCTCAGGTAGCCTGTTGCCCCTCTACCTACTTTTCCAGACTTGGTGCAGATATCCAATTAGCTTAACCACTGCAACTCAGAATTCCTGGTCTTATGTTCTACCAGTCTCAGTCTATCCAGTAGCAGGGATTATATACATGAACCATTAGGCTAGTCTTAAGTAGGGTACCACATACACCATAGTCACAACTTTTACCAACAGTCACAACATGCAGTCCTCATGACCAAATGCTTTCCAGCAAGTCTAGAAAAGCCAAAGTAAATGATTCATTGAGCTGCCACTGATCTCAGAATGAGTTATGCTATGTCCACTGGAAGCACTGATGTAATATGGGCTCTGTGACCCAAATCTTCAGGTTGATAAAGTATGTGATTAATAGTGTGTTATTCTAGATTTGTCTATGTCCCAAACTACATAAAGGCTATGTCCTTCAGAGACATTGCTTGAGGAATTCAAGTTATTCAAAACCCTTAACACGCCTATAAAAGATGGTTTTTATGGGAAAAATCATGTTGTTATTCCAAAAGACAGTCTTGGCCACATTGTCTTGGCCCTGCTCTAAGTAGCACATCTGGGAATTGTTCATATGAAAGTCTTGGCTAGGAGCTATGTCTGGTGGCCTGGAATCGATTCTGATATTGAAAAGACTAAGGGAAAGTAGCCAGGATTACTGGCATAACCTACCCAAGGCATCTCCTTTTCCATGGGATGGAACCAAGAAGTCTTGCTTGAAAAGCCATATTGATTTTTCAAGACCACTTCAGGGGAAAAATTAATTGTGGTTAGATTCCTTGTCAAAATCTCTGTGCCAGCAAACTATAACAAGGAATGTTGAACATTTTTAAAGATATATTTTTATTTATTTTGTTAAATATTTCCCAATTGCATGCAAAAATAAGTCATTTTAAAAAAAAATTCAGTTTCAAATTCTCTTCCTACCTCTGCCTCTCCCCACTCCTTAGGAAGGAAAGCTATCTGATATAGAAAGAAAGCATTATATCTGCCATATGTGAAGTCATGCAAAATATATTTCCATGTTTTATATATGTATATATATATATCTGTATGTATATACACATACTATATATGTGTGTATGTGTGTCTGTGTGTCTGTGTGTGTGCGTGTGTGTGTGTGTGTGTGTATATATATATATATATATATATACACACACACACACACACACGCACACACACATATATATATATATATATATATATATATATATGTATAAAGAAAACAGACCAAAAAAAGCCTAAGAAAAATAAAGTTTAAAGAGTATGTTTCAATCTGCATTCAGAGTTCATAAGTTCCTCTCTGGAGGTCAATATCACTTTTCCTCATGGGTCCTTTGCAATTGTCTTATATCATTGTCTTGATCAGAGTAGCTAAGTCTTTCACAGTTGATCATTCTTACACTATTACTGTTATTTAGCACAGCGTTCTCCTGGTTTTGCTCACTTCATTTTTCATGAGTTCATACAAGTCTTCCTAGGTTTTTCTGAAATCATCCTTCTTGTCATGTCTTATAGTACAATAGTATCACATGACAATCATATAGCATAACTTGTTCAGTCCTTCCCCAATTGATGGGAATCCCCTCAATTTCTAATCCTTTGCCACCACAAAAAGGCTGCTATAAATATTTTTGTATAGATATATCCTTTTCCCTTTTCTTTGATCTCTTTGAGATACAAACCTAGTAGTGATGTTGCTAGGTCAAAGGGTATGAAGAGTTTGATAGCCCCTTGAGTGTAGCTCCAAATTGTTTTCCAGAATGATTAGAGTAGTTGTCAACTCCACCAACAGTGGCATACAAAGAAGTGCTTTCATAGTAGAGGGAAGAGGGGGGCAGGAAGACCAGGCAAGGCTTGAATCTCACTCTCATCTAAATTGATCCAAAGAAGGAAAAAATATATATATTTAATTGGTAATAGAAATCTATCTTACCCAATAGAGTACCCTTGAAGCTCTAACCTTGAACTGTGACCCAAAAGAACACATAGGCAGTAGATTTGCCAAACAGTATCTGGTCCAGTGTCCAGCGCTAGCTCAGGGTCCCCTGTTATTTCTTTCTGACTAGTTACCAGGTGTAATGGCAAGCACAGAAGTAGTTCATACCTTGTTCCAGCTATTGAATTAACTCCTTGTTTCAGTTCAAGTTTCTTTTGAGCCTTGTATCAAGTCTGTTAAGAAACAGAACATGTGAACTCCACAAGTTGTGAACCCTAGAATTCATGAACTCCTGCAACAGGAAGTGGAGGAACTAATGACCATATATAAAGAGAAGCCCAGGCTAGAGACAGCAGAACTGAGAAGAGGACTCTTGTGGTGGCAGAATCAAGAAGGAGAAAACTTGTGGTATCTCACACTCTGTTCTGTCTGTGTTGATGTTTGTTTTTGATACTTTGTAGAGAAGCCCTTGTACCTTACTGGAAGCCGTGAAAGAGGATTTTCTGGTTGTATGTTTACAGAAGTCCTGGAGGAGCATTTTGGAGATCCTGGGACTTTACTGATGATTTGCGCTGACCTCTTGGACCTTGTTTGTGGATCTGTGTTGATTTCACAGGCAGATAGTGAACTGATGATGGTATCAGCAATGTGCATGAATATTATTGTGGCTCTGTCAAGCTTCATCATACCAGAAACAGGAACTGTGAAGAACTTGAGGTGGACTGGATACTGTGAGCTTCAATATGGAACAGGAACTGGACAAGGAGCTGGACAAGGAACTGGGAGCTGCCTGCCTTTGAACTCAGGTGACAGTTGGAGCTGGGACCATGGAGGAAGAACCATGGAAGCTGAGAGCCAGCCTCAAGTCAAGCTGAAAGAAGACTTTATTTGGACACTGTGTACTGACTGAGAAGATTATGATTTACTGTGACCTACAGGTGGAGAACTTTGACTTTTGTATTTTGTGATTGAATTAAAGATTTTGTGATTGACTAAATGAATGTACTTTGTTGAAAACTATGTGACCATTTTACTGATAAGTTGTTGAGTTGTGACATGGTGAATGCTGTATTTTGATTTTCTGTAATAAGTTGTAACATTGTGAATGCTGTACCTTGATTTTCTGTGAATGTTTTATTCTGATTTGTTATTGAATAAATATAGAGTTTGCTATACTATGTAATGAGAACCTTGAAGATGTTCATAGCAGTAGTCCTCTGGAAAGCTGCTCGTGTGTGGCTTTACACCAGATCTCCTTTCCACCTCTGGCTTGAGAGCTCCTGAAACTTCTTGCCACCACCTTGGTCCCACCATTGATGTTTCATCTACATGGATTTTGAGTCAGACTCCACTCACCATGTCACTGATCCCTCTTTCTGACTTTCGAAGTTTCTCTTGGACTGGAAGAATGTCTCACTCTGCCCTTTTGTTAGCTCTGACACCAGTATTTGATTTGAGGCCTTACCTGTTGGGAGACCTGAGCTGAGTACTTTCTCTTCTCCACATTTTAGCTTGGCCCCTCAAAGTCCATTTTTTGTTCTTGATGGTGATTCTGACTATTTAATTTTAATATGTTGGTCGACAGGAATCTTATCCTATTGTCATCATTGTGACTTGCTGAATTAAAATTAGAATCTCATAAAAATTAGGAAATCTTAGATTTGGAAGGAGAAAAAGATCATTTAGCATAAAATGTACCTGAACTGGAATCTTCTCTCCAAAGTCCACAGCTCTGACCATTGGAGAGTTTCCTTTCATATCCAAAAGAAATCTGCCTTTCACTAACTTCCTCCTATTTCCATGAGTCCTACTCTCTGAGAGAAAGCATAAAAAGTCAAATCTCTTTTCCATGTGATAGTCATTCAGATATTTGGAGACAGTGATCATGTCCCTCCTAACTTTTCCTGTCTCTAGACTATATATTCCCACTGTTTTCCCCCCCTCCTCCCAGTTTTTATATGGTATGGTTTTTCAGTGGCTTTAGATAGATTTTCTTCATCTGCACTTGCTTCAGTTTGTTGACATATTCTTAACTTTTAGAGTCCCTGATACCACCCTTCTGAGAACATGCAACCTTTTTGTATTCCTGTTTTCAGTTACAATCTCTATATTCAGTATGCATTTTTAAAAAATAAGCTTTGCTCTGAGCTTCCTATTCATTTCTCCTGGTTATTTAGACTAGTTAGGTTCAAATCCTACCTCACTTAACCTCTCTGGGTTTTAGTTTCCTTATCAGTGAAACGAGGGAAATGGACTCTGGTTTCTTTCAGCACTAAATCCATAATCTTATGAAATCTTCTGACACTGAAATTCTGTAATCCTACAATCTATAGGAACACTTGTGGTTTTTAAAATGTTATGATATTTTGTTTTTATTAGAAAAGAAACATGTAGCCCAATAGGTTTCCTTTTTGTGCCAACTTCCAAGAAACTCCAAATTAAACCCAATGCTCATTAGTGGTACTTAACTCATCCCAGGTGCCTGGTAATATTTTCCTTTTTTCTGAAAATTTTCCTTTTAAAAACATTAATTATCTTGCTCTATAAGCCCTGATGGTTTAGGTGCATTTTTTTAAATTGCTCCTGAGTTACTTAATAACTTAATGCCACTTGCCCTTTTTAGAGGGACAACATGGCTTGGTGGAGAGAGATCCAATACCAAGGCCAGGAAGACCTGGGTTTAAGTCTGCCCTCTTATACAAACTGGATGTGACATCCTGGGCAAGTCATTTAAGCTTTCTGCCCTCCAGGCAACTCTCTGACTTTAAGCTGCAAAAAGGTATTGCCCCTCATTAGTGAAGGGATTTGCTTCACTTGGGAGTTCTCTGTATCAGTAAAATCATAGATTTGCTCCCTATCCATAATCTTCTCTCCACAAGTGTCTCTGGAGTTTCCATGGTGAGATGGAGGGTATGAAGTATGTCTATTTAGCTGTAGACTGACCCCTTCCAATGAAAGAACAGCGTATTTGTTAAGGGATAAACATGTATCTATTCTGAAATGTCTGACACCTCACATAATTTTGATTAGGCTTGAAGCCAACTGAGAAGTTTATCTATTTCTGATAAATGAATTTGAACTATATATTTGTCCCAGCTAGCAAGAAAGCTGCCAAAAGACAAAGAGTGGCTTTTTGTAAATGGAAATGATCCCCGTAGGGAAACACACTCTTTGAGTCTCGTGTAGAAGTGATTTTGAATTGCTGCTTAGAGGCAATTTTTAACTTTTACTACAAAAGCTCTTTACTTTTTGGTGCCTAGAAACTTAAGAAAACTGACTCTTCCTTTCTGAATACTGATCCTCCACTTTCCATCCATACTTTCCCTCTCCCATTTGCCTAATCTTTGTGAATTGCTAAGAGGTATAGTTTTAGGGCTATGATGAGCTTTTCTTTTTTTTCCTTTAAAAAAAATTAAATTGGTTTGTTTATTTCCTTTCAGTTTACAATGTGAGTCTTTTGGAGTTGTCTTATAACCTTACATTGCTGAGAGGAGCCCAGTCTATCAAAGTAAGTCATCACACACACGTGTCTGTGATTGTGTACAAATTTCTCCTGGTTCTGCTCTTCTCCCTCAGCATCAGTTTATATGAGTCTCTCCAGGTTATTATGAAGTCCATCTGCTCCTCATTTCTTATAGCACAGTAATATTCCATTACATTGATATACCAGAACTTGTTCAGCCATTTCCCAATTGATGGGCATCCCCTTGTTTTCCAATTCTTTGCCACCACAAAAAGAGCCACTATACATATTTTTTGTACATATGGGTCCTCTTCCCACTTCTCTGATCTCTTTGGGATATAAGCCTAGAAGTGGTATTGCTGGGTCAAAGGGTATACACTTATTTATAGCCCTTTGGGCATAGTTCCAGATTGCTCTGATGAGCTTTTCTTGAAAGAAAATTTATGATTTATCCATAATAAGAAGAGTTGACATGTTTTGATTTGAAATTTTCAAAGTGCAGGTAGGTGGTAGAGTGAATGGAACACTAAACTTGGAGTCAGGAAGACCTGAGTTAAAATTTGAACTTAGACCTTTATTAACTGCGTTACCCTGGGCAAGTCACTCAACCTTTGTCAGCCTCAGTTTCTACATCTCCGAAATGGATAGAGCAAATAGCACCTACCTCACAAGACTAGTGTGAGGATCAAATGAGATAATGTGTGTAAAGTGTGTTGGAAATATTAATTCACAATATAAATGCTAGCCGTTATTATTATTTATGTACATTATCACATTTAATCCTGACATGTCTATGACATAGATACAATAGGGACTATTATCCCCATTTTGCAGATGAGGAAACTCAAACACTATGAAGTTAAACTGCCTCGTCCATGTTTATGAAATCAGTAAATATTACAGGCACCTTTGAACCCATAGAATGACAGGTTCTCAGAGTTGGAGGGGACCATCTAATCCTACTGACCAAAAATCCCCTATACAATATGCCAGGCATGGGTTGTGTAGCTATTGCTTGAAGTCTTCTACTAAGGAAGAATCCCACCGCCTCCTAAAGCAACCTATTCCATCTTGGGAAGCTCAAATCATTAGGAAGCTTTTTCTAGCCCTAAGCTCAAATCTGACTGCCTACAGCTTCCGTACTTTGTTCTCTTTGTGATTAGTGTGGCCTCCTTTTCTAGAAGCTCCTTAATCATCTCATTAATGATAGGATTTTTCTAGAAAACAAAGCAACCAATTGTCAGTTGACTCCCATCCTTCTTTCTGTGTGTGTGTGTGTGTGTGTGTGTGTGTGTGTGTGTTTGTATTTCTAACTGGAACATTTGCATTTCCCTAGTCTGTTATACTTCTGTTCTACGTTAATTTTCAAAGATTGTGATTCAACTATTTCAGTAATCTATTATGTCGTCATCTAAACTCAGTGGCATGAACACATTAAGGGCTACTAGGTGCTCACTAACTATCTAATTATTTAGGGATTCAACTCTTTATAAGCTATTTATCGTTCTCTCTTTTCTAGCTCGAAGATGATTCGTGGCAGAAAAAGAAAAATGAAGATTCAAGTAGTTCGGCCCTCTCTGGGTCTTCTGAGTATGATTTTCTCATAGGCCCTGCAATCCCATCTTTTCTTCGATTATCTTCTTTTATTTGATATGGCTTAAAAAATACCAAGTCTTTCAACTCCAGATGGAGCATTCATCCCTCTAGATCATATTTCGTATGTTGTACAGTCTAGGCTGGGTTGGGAAAAAAAACTGAAGTATAGTATATTCCTGGATAGGCCACCTCGTTCAATAGCAATAATTTCCAAAATGCAGATGGTTTTCCTTGAAAAGTATTCAGGTAAAATAGATTGAACATGGTACTCTTTTTCTTGAGGTGCTATTTTCTTTGATAAAATAGAAATACTTTCAAATGCTTGAGGAAAGTTTACTGAAATTTATTGCTTTTACATTTTGTTTGTTAATGGATGTTGAGAGAAGAAGGCTATATATAGAGTTTTGGGTTTCTTAGTAAAAGACGACACAGTTGTGTTATTGATTTTCTGAGTAGTAAGCAGCTCTATGACTCAAGTAACCTTCATTGCCGTTGCATAGATTCTTAGTTAATAGAATGTATTCTGAGATTATCTGATTAATCTACTTTATTTTGGAAAAAGCTTTTCCCTAAGCCACCAGAGGAAAACAGACTCATTCTTCTCTATTCCTTTGTCCTAATCCTTTCCACATTTGAACGAATGAGGCAGATATCTTGTTAGTCCAAATCTAAGCTAGACTAGAAACAAACTTCAAATCAAATGCCACATTAGGGGCAGCTGGGTATCACAGTGGTTAGAGCACTAGGAAGGAAGACCCGAGTTCAAACCAGGCCTCTGACATACTAGCTATGTGGCCCAGGACAAGTCACTTAACCTCTGATTGCCTCAGTTTCTTCAAATGTATTTAATTTCTTATGTACATATTGTTTTTCCTCAGTACAATTTAAACTTCTTGAGGGAAGGGATAGTTTAGCTTATATTTTTATATTCATAGTGTCTAGAATAGTATCTGGCTTATCCAATTAGATTGTCCCACATTGTAAAACGTCCCCTGATTGTAAGTTATACACTGGGTTTGTACAGATTTCTCTAACAAGCCTTTAATAGTTGGTGCAACTTTCCAAGGTCCTAACTTAATGCCAGGGACAAGGAGGTACAATAGTAATCAAAGTCTCACCATTTAATTCTGTCCTCTAGTATTTTGCTTTGGCCTTGATTAATCAATTAACCAATCAACATTTACTAATCCCTTTGTGCCTGGCATGTACTATGTTAAGTACTTTTTATCTGAACTATTTTTTTTAAGGCATTTGTTTTCTCTCTTACTCCCTCACATTGCCTTTTAAAAGAGAAGAAAAGTAAAACCCTTCTAACAAATATTCTTTTTTTTTTTTTTTTTTTTGCTTTTTGGAGAGCAATTGGGGTTAAGCGACTTGCCCAAAGTCACACAGCTAATAAGTGTGTCAAGTGTCTGAGGCTGGATTTGAACTTAGGTCCTCCTGACTCCAGGGCCAGTGCTCTATTCACTGTGCCACCTAGCTGCCCCTCTAACAAATGTTCTTAGTAAAGAATACCAAGTTCCCACACTTTCCGTGTTCAAAAATGCATATCTCAGTCTGCGTCTTGAATCTACTACCTCTCTCCAGAAACAGCTGACATTCTTCACATTGGTTCTCCTGAATCATGGATGGTCACTGCATTGATCAGAGTTCTTAAATTTTCCTAAGTTTGTTTTTATATATTGTTGCTGTATATAGTGATCTCCCAGTTCTACTCACTTCACTCAGTATTAGTTCATACAAATCTTCTAAGATTTCTCTGAAACTATTTCTTTTATAATTTCTTACACTGCAACAATATTCCATTGTATTCATTTGTTGTAATTTGTTCAGCCATATCCCAAATTCCTGTGTAGTCTTTTAGTTTCCAGGTCTTTGCAACTATAAAAAGAATTGCTATAAATATAAATATGAGTCCACTCTCCCTTTATTTGATCTTTTTAGGGTACAGGTCTAGTAGTGCTACTTCTATGGCAAAGGGTATGCACAGTTTAGTGACTTTTGGGGTCAAATTCCCAATTGCCTTGCAGAATGTATGGACCAATTTAAATTTCCAGTGCCTTTTTTTTTTTTTTTACTATATGCCTCATAACATTTGTTATTTTTCTTTTTTGTTATCTTTGCCAAACTAATAAGATATGAGGTGGAGCCTCATAGTTACTTTACTTTTCATTTCTTCAATTTTTAGTGGATTGGAGCATTATTTCATATGACTATTAATAGTTTAGATTCTTCCTTTAAAACTTTCTATTCATATTTTTGACCATTTATCAATTAGGAAATGGCTCTTATTCCTATAAATTTGAATCTATTTCTTATAACTCTAGGAAATGAAATTTTTATCAGAGAATCATACTGAAATTATTTTCACAATTAATTTTTTCCTTTCTACTTTTAATTGATTGTTTTTCCTTGTTTTATTTAAACACACACACACACACACAAACACACACACAGAAGCACACATTTTTCCACTTCTTTAACCCTCCTTTCTTCTCTCTTTATGAAGATGAAATGGTAAGTTTGATATTTATACTTTCAAAGTTCCCCTGACCCTTTGTCCTCCCCTTGACCCTAACACCAATTAAAGGATATTAATATTTATTTCTGTCCTTTTAAACACCTCTCATCCACCCTTTTAGTATGGAATTTGTTTTGTCTATAATTAATACCTCTCTGAGTGTACCCTACCTCCTCTTTCTTCCCATTCCCTCCTGTTTCCTGTAGAGTTCTACGTATTTCTACATGTGTGTGTGTGTGTGTGTGTGTGTGTGTGTGTGTGTGTACTTTTCATTCTCCTTTAACCAGTTTAGATGAAGGTGTAGGTCAAGTAATGCTCTCTGCCCCACTCTTTCCTCCTTGTTTGTATAGTCTTCTGCTTGGATACCCAGATTGAGTAAGATAGTAACTTTTTTTCTTTTTCCTTTCCTTTTCTTCTTTACTGTTTCCCTTTCTCCTTCCATTTGCACTTCAAAGTTTCTACTTAGTTTTGCTATTTTTAAAAGGAATATTTGGAAGTCCTCTTTCATTAGAGATTAATTTTCTCCCCTGGAGGATTATGTTCAATTTTCCTGGGCAAGTTATTCTTGGTGGTAAGATTATAGCTTTTGCTTTTAGGAATATTATATTCTAAATTGTGTTCTCTTTTGTATTTGTGGCTGTCAAATCTTGTGTGATATGGGTTGTGGTTCCTTGTTATTTGACATCTTTTTAGACAATTACAATTTTTTTTTCTTTTACCAGGATACTCTGGATTTTGTCTCTGATGTTCCTGGCAGTTTTATTTTTGGGTCTTCTGTCAGTAGGTGAATGATGTATTTTATTTTGACTTTGTCCTCTGATTCTAATAGATATGAAGAATTCTTATTCATGAATTCTTGAAATATGGCAACCATGTTTTTCAGTCATGGCTTTCAGGTAGATTCATGATTCTTAGATATTTTTCCTTTTACATGTTTTGGAGGTAAATTATTTATATGGGGTACATTTTTGAGTCTGTCGATGTTGGTTTCATATTTCTTACAGTCTCATGGAATCATTAACTTCTCTTTGGTCCACTCTAATTTTCAGGAAATCTGTTAGTTGGATAAGGTTTTGTACTAAAATGCTAAACCCTGAGCACTCTCATTTCCTTTCAAGTTCTTTCCTCAAGAGACTTTACTTCACTCCTAATACAGTTATTTTTAACTTGCATTGTTTCTTTTTAAAAATCGTAGGTGAAATTGCAGTTGAGGTTTTTTTGTTTGTTTGTTTGTTTTGTTTTTTGCTTTGCTGGTAGATGTTACTCTCTTCTGGGTTTGTGTCTTGGGCATCCCTCTCTGTATTACAAGTCTTATTGTGGGGATCTTATCATGTTAACTCATTCAGTTTTACTCCCACGGTTGGAATTTTGAGTTAGGGTCAGACTCTGTGTACTTCTGGAGGAAATATCAGGGTTTTTCTTGGTCCTGATCTGTATTTTCTGGGTGTTATGGCTGTTTTCTCTGTGTATGAAGTACTGTATTTTGCATGCATCTTTAGGGGCATCTCAGGCTGGAAAGCTGCAAACTTTTAAGGTAATCTAAGTGGTCTGATATTGGGCCAAGCCTGATCTCTGAGTTTTGCAAAGTTCTGCCTTGGTTTGATTTGTAGTCTTGCTGGTTTGAGCTTCATCTTGTTGCTGACCCCAGTCCTTTCCAGCTAGCTCTAAGCTTGAGTTATTTCAATGAAGAAGAGCTCCGTGCATGTCTCTTCTTGTAGGAGCCACTTGTCCTTGGTTCCAACTACAGGCCCCCATCTGGAGTCAGAGCCACATAGCTACCTGTCCCTGCTATTTCTTCTCCTTGCACAGTGTATTACTTCAGGCATGATTTGCTATGGATACCAGATTGCTCCCTTAGTCCCTCATAGACAAATACTACAGCTCCATCTCTGGGGCCAGAGAACACATCTGTCTCTTGGATCCTTTTTCTGTTCTGCATATGTCCCATAGCCTCAGGTTTCACTGTACTGGATCTGTAACCACACTCCTTGACCTAGTATGCAGCCCCATGGACCTCAGCCCA
Source organism: Pseudochirops cupreus (assembly GCA_028627135.1). NCBI lineage: Eukaryota > Metazoa > Chordata > Mammalia > Diprotodontia > Pseudocheiridae > Pseudochirops > Pseudochirops cupreus. The sequence goes on from CM053581.1 coordinate 538,031,542, forward strand.
ATTTCTATCCTGGAAGGCTTCACATAGTCCTTCCTGGCTCGATTCCCTTTTCAGTGCCCAGCCCTCTGGCTGTCTCCTTATGTTGATCTTGGCTGGAAAAATGACTCACTGTGGTTTCTCCAAGTATTTGCCTATCACTTCTCTGTCTAGTGTTCTTCCTTGATCTTTATTGGTGAAGTTGTGGAAGAGAGCTGAGCCGTTCTCCTTCTTCCTACTCCACCATCTTTGCCAGTCTCTCTTCTAGTGTTTTGAAAGACAGAAGCATGATGTTCTGCAAGATTTATCCTTCAGTGATATCCATTTTTAAGCTAATTGAATATCCATATGTTTGATACACTTATGAGTGTTACAGGAATGCTGAAGCATAATTATCAACCTCAGTTCAAGTAAATAAAATATTTTCCAAAAAAAGATTTAATTTTTTAACAATGATGTAGCTTCCTATATGTACCTATCTCGCACCATATTTAGTAGGTGCTTAATAAATGCTTGCTGAACTCAAGTTAACACTGAAGATAGCTGTTTTGGTGATCTGTACTATCTCAGGCTATTTTCAAATAATGAACCGTGACTGTGATGCCGGGTACTCAGCATCGGCATCTGCTGTTCAATACCTTGGAGCACACACCACCTGCATACTTAGTGAAGGAAATGATTTTTTCTTTCTAAATATAGATTCATTATCTGATGATTCACAAATAGATACATATGTTCATTCAATATCAGGGACAGAGGGAGAAACTTAAAATTAACTGCCATAAAACTTACACATCATTTGATATAGAGGCTGCTTTTATAATTTAAAAAAAATCCCCTAATATATTTATTAGTCTGTGATTATCATGCCTAAATTGATCAATGCACCTGGCAGGGAGTAACTGACAAAGACACCTGGGCTGTCTCCTGGGCTGCTTGCAATGATGTGGTTGTCAGGACCTTGGAAGCTGTCACAGTATTAACTATTGAGGTGTGACAGAGCACTGATTCTACTTCACCATTTCCCTAGACTCTTGTCTATTGGAAGACTGGGCGTGGCCTCAGACTGAGCATTTAGTTGGAATCCCTTGGCCCATGTAACTTCAAACAAGGTTGGTCCTCCCTGGAGCAGGCAAACGGAGGGTCAGAAGTAGAAGCATCATTAGAGTCAGTAACTGTTTTAGGACAATAAAGAGGGAAACAGAAGAGTTGGTAGCTTTGGAAGGCACAGGGAATTTAAGAATTAGGCACCTTTGGTAATCCTATTTGCCATAGATGGTTGTCCTTATATCTCACCATTAACATTAACTCTGCAGTGGGCACATGCATGAATGTGATTGAATGAATGAATGAAGACAGGAATGAGAGAGACAGAGAGACAAAGACAAAGACAGACGGACACAGAGAGAGACAGGGAGACAGAGACAGAGACAGAGAGAAAGACAGACACAGACAGAATGTAGTACCAATGCAATATTTACAGCACCCACGATCACGCTAAATAGACCTGCATGGTGCTTGATTGCAAAATATAACAGAATCTCCATATAGAAGACAGAAGCAAGACATTTATTCAGATACCAGAAAACCAAATCCATCATAGCAACATAGAAGTTAATGCACCATAATGCAGGAGAGGGCCATGCCATCCTTTAGCCTTCCCACAAACCAATATTTGATCAATATTTTACTCATGAGCCTGACTCCTTGCCATGGTGTCCTCTCTCTCTTGCTGTCTATCTGGCTCTGACTCTGAGCTTCCTGTGGGCTCTGCTCCACCCTTCAGCAAACTCTTTTCACCACAGGCTACCTGTGACTACATTCAGCCCATTAAGGGCAGAAATTATTTTCAAAGCAGGGAAGGTCTTCAAATTCCCTTAGGTTTATTAAGGGGCAGGGAAGATCTTTAAATTCCTATTACCATTACACAGAAAGAGGGAGGTAGAAAAGACATACACAGAGAGACAGACAGACAGACAGACACACACACACACACACACACACACACACATAGAAACAGACCACAGAGAGACAAAGATAGGCAGACATAAACACAGGGACAGAAAGGGGGGGGGCATGAGAACACATTTATTAAGTGCTTGCTATGTGATAGGTATTAGGCTAAGGCATGAGGATAGAAACTTAAGCAAATTAAATAATAAATACTCCAATGGGGGAAAACAGAACATAAAGGGAAGCTATATAGGGAGTGGGAAGGGGGAAGGGAAAATAAGTCAGTTAGGTGAGTATGACTGAGACCAAAGGGTATGCTGGTACATTTTTAACAACTGGCTCCCTGGGGGTGGGGTGGAGAATGCATGCAGGGCACACTTGGAAGTTTAATCTGCATTAACATTTTCTCCATCCTCTTGTGTCTAGACAAATCAAGGCCTGATCTGTAGCTTTTGCAGATTTCTGATGTGTAAAGGTGCAAACTGATAATTTAACAATTGACTCTTTGTTGTTGGTTTAAGCAGACTATGGAACACCTCACTGGGGTCCATCTTGAAATAGTATGGAAGTGCCCATTAGGAAAATGGGGCCTTAGAGTGGAGATATCTCCAATGGAGGAGGGCTGCTGGATGGAGAGTGAATCATGTTGGGATTGGAGTGATCATGGTTGGGTTTGAAAATAAGAAAAAAAAAAGAGAGGGAAATTAGAGACTTATATTAAAAAGGAAAACAGAGAGAATAAGCTCATAAAAATCTGAAATACTCATTTTTTCATTTCCCCTTGAAGAGACTGAATAAATGTTCAGCTGATTCCCTGTCATTTCTTCTACTTCCTCTGCCTCACTGAATCTCTGAATGAAATTATGTATTTATGTATTAGCTTAAGAAGCAAAAGCCTGAGTGGTTTTAAATAAAATTGTTGTCAGACTTGGGAAACTGATGAAATGTATCCAGTTTATGAAACTACTTCTTTTCAGGTCTCAGCTGACATGTCAAACCCAGTTTGGCTGTAGAATCAACTGGCACTGGGTCTCAGAGGTCTCACAACCTTTTGGGACAGCTTGACCTCAGCTAATTGTTGGTTTGCTGAGTAGACTCCAGGTCCCTTCCAGTTCTAAGATAATGCTCCTATGAGTCTATATATCTAGTCAGTCAATCTTTGTCCAGCTACAAAATGAAGACAAGAACCCAGAGCATAAAGATGGCTGGAGACTATCTCCATCTCCATCTCCATCTCCATCTCCATCTCCATCTCCATCTCCATCTCCATCTCCATCTCCAGTCCATCATCTCTATCTCTCTCTATCTACCTATATCTATGTATGTATATTTGTATATGCATATACGGGTGTGTATTTCTATACACATATATGTATGTATTTGTATATACATATATGTGGAGGTAAAATGTACACAAATACATATACATATATATGTGCATATATGTGTGTGTGTGTGTATGTATATGAACACATTTTTTTCCCTTCAAATTAAATGTGACTTTAACACTCCATTGGGGCAGCTAAGTGGATCAGTGGATAGAACGCCAGGCACAGATTTGTCAGGAAGACTCATCTTCCTAAGTTCAAATCTGGTGTGACACTGGGCAAGTCACTAACCCTGTTTACCTCTGTTTCTTCATCAGTAAAATGAACTGATAAGGAAATGGCGAACCACTCTAGTATCTTTGCTGAGAAAATCCAAGACTGTAACACAAAGAGTCAGACACAACAAAGTGACTGAATGACAAAAGGCTCTAATAGTGCTCTTTGGGGCAAGAATGTAGTCAGAGAAAGTTATATTTAAAATAATCAGAACATCCAAGGTCCCAAATTTGGCTCAAAGATTACTAATATTTTGTGTTTTTTAAAATTTAATTTTAATTATTTTAAGCAACTTGAGTTTGATGTGGAAAGAAGAAAGGAAATAAGCATTACTGAAGGATCTACTACGTGCCAGACACTGTGCTAGTTACTTTACATACAAATATTTACTTAACATCCACACCAACTCTGGCAGATAGGTGCTGTTGTTATTCCCATTCAATAATGAGAAACGAGGGAGACACAGATTCTTTACAAAGAGATTTTGCATATACAAAGATATACAAAGACAGATTTTCTTGACAAAAATTCTCTACAAAGCCAGTAAGTGCCTCAGACTGAATTTGAACTCAGGTCTTCATGTCTCCAGGTCCAGGGCTCTATGCATCTAGCTCAAGTTGGTGTGTGTGTGCGCATGTGTTCATGTGTGTATGTGTGTGCGTGTGTACGTGTGTGTGTGTGTGTGTGTGTATGTGTGTGAATTTTGGGGTGGGAAGGGCTGAGGCAGGAAAAGAAGAGTAGATCAGGGCAAAGACAGAGGAAATAGCAAAAGAGTTTGTCAGGTTTTACAAAGTTTCTCTAAAGTCTTACCTCAAACTATATAGTAGCATTAAGCCCTCAATCCATATTCATTCTGGACTGAAATTTGTTGCTTAATGGATGAAATCTATCCATACCACATGTGTTGTCCACATAGTAAGAGTAGAATTTGTACATTTTTTTTTCATTTTCTGGCACATCAAAGGCCTGCATGACATAGTCGAGGTATGGTAATTATTTCCCTGTCATTAGATGAAAATCTCAGTGATGGATGAAGTACCTCTATTGGCAATTTATGCATTGTGTGACCAATATGTTTTCAGGGAACAGATAAATGTCTTGGTTTGTCAAAATCCTATTATTCTGATTTATATGGTTAACTTTTATGTTGTCAAAGAGGCTTGGTGATAGATTGGGATGGATTCTTATTTGTTTGTTTGTTTGTACTTCTTCACTTGAGAACAGCTATTATTGCTGGAAAACCAACTGGAGGAAACACGAGGATACCTGTTTTTGAGCCTATAATTTTGTATTTATTTGGAAAGAGCCTTTGGAAAGATTTCTCAAGCCCACAACATGGCACCCTGGATGCGATATGTGCCAAGTTCCTTCTGATCATAATAACACTGATAATATCGATTTTTTCTACATGCATATTCTGAATAACTTCATTATTGTCATTTTCAAAAACACTGATTACATATGGCATTCTAATTCATGCTACACATCTGAAATTAAATAGACTTCTTGCCTTTTGGTGATACAATTTGAGACAGATAATAATGAAACAGAATATTAAAATATATATTAACTGTATATACATGTGGTTCCCCTTTGTGCCCTTCCTCTTCTTCTTAGTGCTATATGTGGGTTTCAGGATCAGGAAGGAGGTATGGACTTGTATCTTGTGACATATCCTGGCTATAGAAGTGTCATGGTCAAAGTCAGAAAAAGATGAGGAAGGTATCATGCTGGTAGAGTTAGAGGCTCCCTTTGTTGAGGCTGATTGCTGAATCTGTATGCCCTGAAGTGAGATGAGCTAGTTTTGACAAGGAACAGTCAGAAGTAACTATAACCCATACAACTTCTGAAGGAAATGCACTGACCATCAGGAGATTCAGTTCACATTAGTTTTCCCAGACTATAGTTCCTACTGTGAGAGACCATGAATTCAGAGTTTCTGGGACTTCACTTAACAGCAAGCCTTACTAGATGTTTGAGTCAGACAAGACATTACCTGGGAATTCGGTTATGGTGCCCACACTCCTTCACCTGCTTGCCAAAAAGAAAGGGCAGAGGATACAACCAAACTTTGCTGTGCCCTTCCTAGAAATCCCAAGTTCCAAAAAGACCAAGTTGAGTATGAAACAGTCCAATACTTAACCTTTTTTAGTGAACAGTCCAGAGAACAGCTATCCACATCCAATTCAATTTGTTGCCCAATATAATATCATACAGAGCAAAAAAAATAAATAGGAATTTGGACATTCATAAATTTTCATTTGACCACTATGTATTTTAGTTTTTTAAAAGTGTTCTCTCTCCTTTTAATTTGATTTGTTAGTTTTCCCTGGTATGTGTAGGTCAATCCTTATGAGAATCACTAGGTGAGATATACATGCTTCCCCCTTGAATAGGGAAAGCTGTTCAAAGACACGTGGTGTCTAGTTCTGGAAGGAACCTTAGAGATTATCTAATTTAGGCCCCTCACTTTAGAGGTGAGATGAAGTGTCCAGTTTAAAACTACACAGATAAGTAAGCAGCCAAGCCAAGATTGGAATCCAAATTCTAGAGAGCCCTGACCCTGGAATTCAAATTGGACTTGATCTCTTGAAGTGCTAAAAACTTCATCTTGACACTGGAAAGACCTTTGAATAGCTGCTGAGATGCTTGCATTGCAACTCAGTAGTCTGAAAGCTGTTAAGTGACTGTTGAATGAATGCCTCAGAACCCAGTTTATCCTTTCCTGTCATTGATTGACAATTATACTATGTATTTTTTGTTTATGATTTATATAAACATTTTTATTTGTCCTTATGTGTGATTTTACTGGTGTAGTGAACTTTGGTGGGGAAATGCCCTCTACCAAAGCAAATCGGCAGCCATCTGCAATATAAAGTCTTGCAGAGTTGTTTGGGAGTGACAGGGTGGGGTCCCCTGAGAGGTCCAATGCTTTGTCCAGGGACATATAGCTAAAACACGTTATAGGCAAGAATCCTACCTAGTTCTTTCTGAACTCAGGGCTGGCTCTCTATCCACCACAGCATGCTACCAAACATACACCCACACATCATTATCGTTTCCCTTATGGACATTTTAGAGGTATGCACATCCTTTAGGTTTTGATAACTTTGAAGAGCAAAAGGCTCAATTTACATACACTTGGAATGATTCAGTGTCATTTTGACTCAAATGAAGACTGTTACTGGCCCATGAACCTGGCAGTAACCCAAACTTTGGGCTCAATACAGGCAGGAACTAGAAACGGCTGCTCCCATCAGTTGCAGGCAGAATCCAGTTTTTGGTTCCCATCCAATCCGGTAGTCCTGTGCAGCCACAACCTGAAAGCCCTGTCTGTGAAAGCTCCTAGGAGATCACGGGCTGTGAGTGATCAGTGCCCAGCTATACATGCCGGCTAGACAAACGATGTATTTGTCTGTCCCAAGCTGAGCCATCTTGGGAGAATGGCTAAATTTGGAGCCAGATGACACAAGAAGAAATTCTAGCTCTCTAGCTTATGGTCTACTTGTCCGACCATGTATAAATCACTTAAAGTCTTGCCCCCAAATGTAAATAATGATGTGTGCATTAATCAGTCCACAAACATTTATTTTCTACTATATGTTAGAGCAGTGAACTAGGACCAGGGATGGAAAAACAAAATGGTCTCTTCTCCCATGGAAATGGGTCTTCTGTTGGGGAAAATAATATGTACACAGATAAATTAATGCAACACACACACATATCTGTGTATACATATGTGTATGTATGTTTGTATTATATATACATGATATATGCACACATGTGTTATTAGGATTAACCATCCTAATTATAAGCATTTATACACTGCTTTCTGTGCGACACACAAAGTGCTAAGTGCTTTACAGTTACCTCATTTGATCCTCACAAACCTGGGAAATGGGTGCTATTATCACCCCCTTTTTAGAGATAAGAGAACTGAAAGAAACAAAGGTTAAATGACTTACCCAGGGTCACACAGCCAGACTTGAACTTAGGTCTTCTTGACTCTAGGCCCAGCACTCCATGTACCATGGCACCACCTAGTTGTCTCAGCGATAAATGTAAAGTTAATAACCATAAAATGCAGCGCTTTTTCAAGCTATATATGACCCTATATATGTGAGTTATTATTTATAATAATATAATTTCCATTTCAATTGATTTACATAAGCAATCCATTTTCCACTTGTGTTTTAGCTGAATGTGCACAAAATGCAGAGGAGATACACATTTGAATTAAAGCAGAGCATGCAGAGCTTTCTCTGTATTTGCTGACTCTTTCGGGAGAGAGAGACATAATACCAAAAAAGCTTGCTTCTACCGTTGATACACTTTCTACTAGAGATATTCCAAGGCATTTTTGACAAATACTTTCAAGACAAACTTCTGCATATGAATTTCTTTTTAAATATCTTTCCAAAAACACACTTTGAAAAAATGATTCATGCAGATGTGAATTACAGATGTTTTAAATTTATACCAGTCACTGCAAGTTAATTTACTTGCAGAATTTTTTCAACTCCTGTCTTCTGGAACCCTGGGTAATAATGTCAACTTCTAGAATTATATTAAAATATGTTAAATTTCCTTCATTGCTCAAAATGAATTTGAAATATTTTTCACCTTACTTTGTGGGAATCACATACAGTTCTGTGTTCCTTCTCATTTGCTGAAATGAAAGGTTGCTTAGTATTGTCCATTGTGTAAACCTAAAAACTGCAGGGAGAAACAGCTTGCTAATCCTTGGGAGGGAAACAGCAAACAGTGACGGGCATTCAGAGGATTGTAAGGAATTCAGTTAAGGGACTTAGGAGCTCTAATACCAATAAAGCCAGGTCTGTTGATCAGAGGAGAATCCCTGGCATGATTTGCATTTCTGCATATTTCGAAGATAAATGTGGAAAGTCTGCATTTATTTAGTTGTGAGAAAAAACTAATGAATATTGACCTCTGTTTGGAGGGGAGTTTAAGTTATACCAAGGGTCATTTGACAAATGCCATAGCAAATCATCAGTGACGAAACCCAGGAAATATCTGTGGTTATGACAGTTATTTAACAAAGTATCTGCTATAAAAAAGTCTTCCATTTTTCCAATAAGGACTACAAAAATTCATTTCCTTTGTCCCCAGTGCCTTCTATATGTTCAAGATAGTCAGATGAAGATTGATAGGCCATTGGTTTTGTAGTAGAAAAACTGGAAATTAGATTTCCTTTCCCAGGAGAGATATTAAAGACAAAGTACTCTTGCTCCAGGTAGAAATTCTTTCTTGAAATGTAGAAATGGGTTGATGTAAATATTCAAATAAACTAGGTAAACAGAACTGTAGAATGCTAGCATTAGAGCGATGTTAGATCTAGATAGTGAGATTCAGAGTGCTGATTGTCTTTTATATATTTACTCTGTTTGTTTATGAGTTATGAACCCTTTGTATTTTTTTAAATTTCCATGAGGGTAAAATAAAGGCTATCCTTTGCTTAGTATTCACTTATTACCTTCAGTGTTTATGTGGGAGCTGGAGTTCTGGTTGCCAACATTTGTGGAAGCCTAAAACACTATATATATGTATGTATGTATATGTATGAATGCATGCAGGTATAGATGTACATATATATGTAAGTATATGTATATATATATGCATACACACATATACACATATGTATTTGGTGAGTTTTCTAACTTTGGAGGTTTGGAGACTGAGGTATGGATGTTTAAAGGACCTAAGAGATGTTGCTATTTTTGGTCACCCTTAAGTTGGACCCAGGTTATATAAAATCAGAGCTCAGGGACTGTGGCCCTTTAGTTACAGTTTAGAAATGTGTGTTTCTTTAAAATTATGTTGTATTATTTTATTTATACTTGTAATTACTTAGTGATGTATAGATCATATTCCTTCCACACCACACCCTCACACACAATAATTAGCTGCATATTGGCAAGGATTTGTGTGATTTATTATAGTTTCTGTAGTCCTCAGATGAATAATAGAAATTTCATGAGGTTCTCTCATTGATTGCATTTGAATAGACCTATAATCTCTTCCCTTCTCCTTGAAGACTCAAGACCAGATCTGAGCAATGAAGCTTTCCTTGCATTTCCCATTAGGATGTAGAAATGAGAAAGTGCTCAAGAGTCTGGGTTTACCAGTTTTTTTAATGCTTTTTCTTTCTCTCTATTTAGTTTCCTGAACCTATGGAGATCAGAGGACTCCCACCATGGTTAAGGGGTTTTCTACTTTCTGTCTTTTCTTTTAGGAACCATGAAGTTCAGGTATCATGACTGGATATAGTTGTTGATAAAAGAATAAAAATTATCTTATGAGGTAGGCTAACAAATTTCTTCTAATTTTAACTGTAATTTACACTGAATCTCTTTGGGCCATGTGCTGTCTGTGGTTAAAATCTAGGCAAGTTAGAGGGGATGTAAACTGTATTCATTCAAATGCTTAGCACCTATCACGTGTCAAGCAATGGACTGGAAACAATCTCAGCTTCACAATAATGCCTGGCCTGGAGGAGCTTATATTTCATTGATATGATATACTACATGTAGACGGATGACTAAATATAAAGGGCCTACAGATTAATGCAAAATAACTTTAAGAGAATGAAAGTGTTAATGATCGGGATGGGGGTAAAGAAGTGGGAGTAGGAGAAAAGGCTTCATGTGTCGTAGATGTCCCCAAACTGTGCTTTGAAGGGAGGTGAAATCAGACATTTAGACATTCAGCAACTATATTATTAAGTGTACAAAGTCTTAGTACTGTGCTCAGCACTGGGAATACAAAGACAGCTAAAATATAGTCCTTGCCTTCCAGGTACTTACAGTCTAGGGAAGTGAAACAACATGGAAATAGATAGTTGCATATGAGAAATATGTATGTAGAAGGCAGAATTTGATCTGAATCTTGAAGGAAGCCAGGGAGGTTAAGAGGCAGAGACAGGAAGACAGTGCATTCCAGGCATGGTGGGCGGTCAGTGCAAAGTCACTAAGATGAGAGATGTAAGACGGGGGATTTGAAACAAGTGAACTGCTACATGTTGAGTCACACGTAAATTCTGGTGCACATTCACATTAGTAGACAAGATTTGTCCGCGTGTAAATGGTGTGATATGGAGCTCAATCAAAAGCAGTTCATTAAAAGCAAAATCACTTCGAGTGAATTAAAAAGTGTGAGTTCAGAAACAAGTTAAAGAAAGTCATTTTCCTGCTTTGTGGACTAAATGAAAGTTTTCAAAAAATAATTGAACAGTTTCAATGTTTTAAAAGTCATTTGTAATGCAATGTTTTAGTTTTGTTTTAGAAATCTTATTTACTTCTCTTTTGGGAGATAAAATGGAAATGGATAGCAGAATGGATTAAAAATTGGAATCCAACAGTATCAGGGAGTATTCAGTTTTTGCTGCTATCTTTCAGGTTTTGTGATATTTAAAGATGCTCATTTCTACCTGAGAGCCCATTTCTACCCTAGTACCCCACACATATAAGCCCACTGTCTGATGACATTCAAATTCACTTGGAATTTGGGCTGTTTTCTAGGGTCCATAGAACAGTGGCAGAGACACAACTAAAAATAGGGTCCCAGGACAGATTTCCAGTGATCCCTGGCAACAATCAACTGGGGCAATACACTCTTCTATGCATTATTTTCTTTCCCGATGCCTCTGTATGAATACACCCAATTTATTGCTCAAAGGAAGGTTAAGCTATTTTTTTAAAAGGAAGAAGGGAAAGGAAAATACTTCTCTATATTTCTTTTTTCCCTATTAAAGATGTCTAATTTACATACCAAATTTTTCGTTTTGCTGGCTTGGAAAGTTACTTATACCAGGGCTGTGATCACTATTTCTCAAAATTTAAAGAGACACCTTTAAAAGAAATTATTCAGATAATTTAAGCTTGTGATGATAAAACTACCTTCTACTAATGGGAGACATATTGAGATTTCACCATGAGCTGTCCTTCAGAGCAATGGAACAATTCAACCAAATTAAAAACGGGAAGACATCTGTCAGGTCAAAATGAGCAATCAGGCCCATTCTGAAGCAAAGCATTCCATGCTCCTGAAGCAGATAATAGTAATAGCAGTGATGAAACATTTCTATGGAAAGCAAATGGTTTCAATTAAAAGTTTAAACTGATTTAATAGGCTAACGGGTGATAAGATATTTTTCATTAAAAGAGGAAGGGAGAAAAATGTGATTTAGAATTGCTGTCCCATCACAGTACTAGCTTTTCAGTGTGGAGTAAAAAGGTGTAGATGTATTGATCTCCCTTTCTCCCCAACCAAATGTCACTAACTCTTTCCCTCCCCCCCCCCAATTCTTCTATAAGCACTTTGCTCGATATGCAAAGCACAGAAAAGCCCAGTCTTTAGCAGCAGAGAATCACACATAGCTGTCAATATGGGAAGGAAGGTCTCAGTGCACTTTTATCTACCTCCCAACCTTTTCTATTATGTTTAGACCCACACACATTCTCATAAAGATCAAACTCATGCCCTGAATAAAATTAGAAAGGTACTGCAGAACCTTTCACACGTGCAAAGAAGGTATAATTTACTTTTATGAGTAAACCCAGGCTTCTTCAGTTCATCTCTAGCCAGGCATGGCCATACAGAATTTATGTTTTTGGCTCTACTCAAATTTTTTTTTTTAAAAAGGATCTGTAATCTCAATGATGTGACTGTACTTTCCTTTTTTTTTTAAATTTTATTTTAGTTTGCATCATTCATTTCCACAAGATTTTGAGTTACATATTTTCTCCCCTTCTTTCCCCTACCCACCACCCCAAAACAGCCATCCCAGTGTGTCCCCCC
>CM053581.1:538044391-538073663 GCA_028627135.1 Pseudochirops cupreus
TTAAGGCATTCTTCATGTTTATTGGAGGCCCCTGGTGGGGGTGCTCTGGCTGTGCTCTCCTCCTCCCTCTCTCTCCCATGATCTTTTTTTTCCCCAAAGAAGGAATCTAGGGTTTGGTTGCAGTTCTTACTTTGCTTCTTATGCTTCTTCTTCCTCATGGTTGGTCAGTCTGTGATTTTTTTTTAGATCTCTGTGGGGCTCTGCTTCCAGAAGGGAAAGCTCTGTCCCAAATTGCTGGGGTCCTCCCGGCTACCGTAGCTCTCAGGAAGGTTCTGGGATCCTTCCTACTTACTTCTGGCTCACTGGATAATGAAGACTCCCAGACCAAGGCCCAAGATGGCGATCTGAATCCAGGCCGCTCAACGTGAGAGCACCGGATTCAGAACAATAGCTTAGTCCCCCTGCTGTCTGCAGGCCACGGGCGGAAAGCTACAACGAGGAGGTGGGTGCAAAACCTCTGCCTTTTGCTTTTCTACTCTGGAGGCCTTTTGGCGGGACTGCTTTTCTCTCTTGATATCGCAGTTCCCACTGACCTAGTTCAGAACACTGCTGGCAGCTGCCACTAATCCACTCACCGCTCCTCTTGTCCAGCCGCCCCCGGGGCTCAGCAGCGGCTTCAGGCCAGGCTGGTTTCGGTTCGCAGTGCTGATATGGTTCCTTGTAGCCGAGCTGACTTTAGTGGGAAGTATCTTTGTGTGCATTTTGGAGTTCTAGGACTGGTTTAGAGTCCTATTTTATGGGTATTTTGGGGTGGCTATGTGAGAGCTGCAATATGTTGCTGCTGTTACGCCGCCATCTTGGCTCCACCCCCCCCGACTGTACTTTCCAATGGTTACTCTCACCAGCGGTGCAGACACGTCCATGTCTGCCCATCCAATGCTTCTCTTGTTCATGTCCCCTCCTGAGTTTTCCTCAGGGATGGGGGAGCAATGAATGATCTGGGAACCTTTTTCAGAGTTTTATGAAATCCCGAGGATACAAACGCTGTGATAAGCCATCCATGGGTTGCCCCTCACCATGTAATTTGTTCGTCTTTTCTGCTCATGCAATTCATTGATTGTTTGATCATAGATCTAGATCTGTAAGAGATTTCAGAAAAATTTTGTAATGCCTTCTCTGCAATGTGTTGTGGTTTCCTCAAGCCTGTGGTATTCCTCTCCTTTGCCCTTTGGACGATCCTCAATTGACCTTTTTGGTCACGGTTGTTCCTTCTATAACACCAAAGGAATTCTGTTGGTTCTGTTGTTCTCATAAGAGTGTCACCCTTTTTCCTGTCACCCCCACCCAGCTCGTCTTCTCATGGGCCTCATCTCCCTCTTCCCAGCTGCATAGTCTATCTTTGGAGTAGGAAGATTCCAGGGTTGTGTTGTAATTGTCCACTGTTCCACAGGCAGCAGCTGCTGGTCAAGAGAGGAGCCGGGGGCAAAGAGGTCTGGGGAGTCAGGCTTAAACCACCAGTCTACTTCCTCTGTGTAATGCTTGACTCATCCCAAAAGCAGTGTGGAGAACCTGAGCTCAAAGTCCTTTATTAAATGCACACACGAACTCTGTGTGCTCTTGATGTTCTTCCGGGGGGGTGGGTGGCATCTATTTATCTTTCCACTTTAAATTTTTGTCGGCTTCACTTTTCTAAGCTCTATGTGTGTGTGCGCATGCACATGCACTCATGTGTGTGTTTCAATTAAGAAACAAAAAGAGGAGAAAGTGACTCAGATTAGTACTAAAGACTTTAGAAAGACAACTATCTTTGTTTTACCACAACCATGGTGAAAATTCTACTCTATGTGGATGAATATTTTCATTATCATTACTCACATTAATGTTACTAATTCACACTTTGGGTATTGATATAACTCTTTAAAGTTTACAAAGCACTTTATGTATTTTATCTCATTTGATCCTCATGACAACACTGGGAGGCATGTGGTATTATTATCCCCATTTCATAGAAGAGGAAACTGAGTCTCAAGGAGACTTAATGACTTGTTTGGAGTTACATAACCAGTGAGTGTCTGAGGCAGAATAATTAAAATGCAGATCTTCCAGCATTCTAGCCTCTGCACCCAATAGCTGTCTGACTTTTGGATCTGTCTATGCTGGACAGATTATCTCCTTTGAGTCACGTAACTGTCCAATAAGCTGGGTAGTTTTAGTAGTATTTTCCCCACTTTACAGATAAGGAAACTGGCACCCTAAGAGTTTCAGTGTTAGAATCACAACTAGAACTGAGCAGATGCTGGATTCAAACCCAGTACTTTTGATTTTACATTCAGGACTCATTCTTCTATAACACAATGCCTAGTTCTTTGTATATTCACTTTTAAATACTTTTCCTCTGGAACTCAAAATATTTTATGATTTTCTATGCATTACACAATATCAATGAGTTTCTCAGTGGTTAACACATGTGTTGAATAAAAAACAAAACAGATCTTTTGTTGCCATATTTTCAAAGGATGGGGAAGAATAGGACTGTGCTATTAAGCCCTATTAAGCTATTAAGCACTTTCATTGGACAGTCCTATGCAAGGTGATTGGAGTTGAAGCTGCATGAAATTGCATGCAATTTAATATCATCTTCTTTATATTTAAAAATAGTTGCCTTAACTAATAATGATAATAATAATAAAAATAATAACAGCTAATATTCACACAGTGCTTTAAGATTTCTGGAACACCTTGAAAATATCTCTTGTTATTCTCAACAACCGTGGGAGGTAGTTGCTATTATCTTCATTTTGCTGATGAGGAAACTGAGGTAATAAGAGACGAAGTGACTTGCCCAGAGTCACAGAGTCAGCAAGTATCTGAGGCCAGATTCAAACACTGATTATAGACATACTTTCTTGTGGCTGTTGTTGTTCAGTCATTTCAGTCGTGTCTGACATTTTGTGATCCCACTTGGGGTTTTCTGGCAAAGATACTGGAGCTGTTTGCCATTTCCTTTTCTAGCTTGTTTTACAGATGAGGAAACTAAGGCAAACTGGGTTAAGTGACTTATACAGGGTCACCTAGCTAGTAAGTGTCTGAAGCCAGATTTGAACTCAAGAGGATGTCTTCCCAACTCCAGGCCTGATACTCTGTCTGCTGTGCCACCAGCTGCCTGCAGCCATACTAGTTTATAAAGATTCCATTCAAATCAAGTTGATAAATATTGATTAATTACAAAGCAATGTCCAATAGAAGATAACCAGAGCAATAAGAAAGAACTCATGCCTTCACACAGCCTCATAATCCCAATAATATATAATAGGTAACCATAATTTGCAATTGTAGTAGAATGGGTAGGGCTACCTTTCTGCCCTTTGGGTTGACTATATATATTTTGGGGAGAATATATATATACATATATATATATATATAATATATATGTATATGGGTAAATATATATTATATTATATCATATATATTATTATATATAATATATATGATACATATCATATATACATATATTTGGGGTAAATATATATATATATATATATATGTATTTAACTTTAACCCCTATCTCAGCCCCCTCCCCCAAAGAATCTGCCTATTTTCTATAAAGCTCTATCTTGTCAGTGGTTTCCTACTTTAATAAGCTGTTTCTTGATGACAGGATGTTAGGTTCAGTTGTTTTTCATCTTTCTCCCTCTTCCCCATTCATCCCCAGGTGAACAGCTGAGTTTAGCATTTAGTTATCAAGAACATTTAGTTAAAGCAGGACTACCGGAATGGTGTCTTTATTTTGCAGTTTGGGTAGGAGGCCACAGCCTTTCCAGCCAGGACCTTGTGATATCAAGAGGTCTTTGTTTCCCTCTATTACCTGGTGTCAGCTCCCCATCTCTCCTTAGCTAATTAACAATACTTTCCATACCACTTGCCCTGGGGGATATTTTGTGAAGCTTACACCCAGGAAGGTTACAGTTCTGGGCAGAGGAGAACTAAAAAAAAAAATAGAGGGGTCAAAAATCTTCTTAATTAAAGGGTTTTTAAAGAATCTGTATGGGAGTACACCATACCTATGGTAGTATACCATATAAATAGTACAACTACCTATATGGAAGAGGGATCAGAGAATTTTAGAGCTAGAAGGAACCTGAAAAATTAATTAATTTAACAAATATGTAAACAGATGCCAAGAGTAGAATTGACTTAGCCAAGAGTCACACAGCTAGTTAGCAGTGTGCACCTAGAACACTAAAAAATGACAAGTAGCTTCAATATCCTCATTGTCCCAGATGCTACCTGGAAGAGATTGCTGGTCAGAGGTGAGGTGAAGTCTCTGCTGGTGTAAAGGTAAAGAGGATTCTCTCTAGACTAAGAAATTACTTTCCAGCGCACTCAGCTGAATCTCACAAAGGACGATGGAGAAGTCTACAATTTGCTTGGACAAGCATGAACATATTGCAGTTAAGGCTTATGATGGCAGAGGACATGGCAAGAATTTGCTAATTTCTATTCACTGGCATAGATTTATAGCTTTAGAACTGGACAAGACCTTAGAGAACACTATGTGCATCCTTCTCATTTAACATAACTGAGTCACAGAAAGGTTAAGTGTCTTAAGGTGACTCAAGGGTCACCCAGCTATAGTCCCAGATGGGATTTGAACCAAGTTCTTTCTGATTCTAAGCCCTTAGTCCTAGCCATAATGGGTTGGATACCTGCCTCTGATATTTCCTATGTATCCCGGGCAAGTCATTTAACCTCTTCCTAGACTAGGTAGCTTTTTAAGCCTATAAATTGCCAAGAGACTGCCAAATCCTGCAGTTATATAGAGAATTTCTACACTTGGAAGTTGCCTAAACCAATGAATTCACAAGTTTGGTTGCCTAACCCTGTCTTATCCATTTGAAAATTTTAAAAGGTACAGACATACTGTTTATACTATACATATGTGTGTGTGAATATTTTATTCATTTTCAAGATCCCTTTCATGAGCAAGAAAAATGGAGTTTACACAATGTACATGCCCTCTCCCTCAGCCCCTCCTAATCCCCAGAGCATCACCGCTTTGCCATGAAACAGAACACCAACCTTCATTATCATGTCATTCTTCTTACTGTAATAATAACCCTAGGAAGCATGTCAAATATTCTTCTATGTTGCCAAATAATACTTTATTCATTATTAACTCTCTGGCATTGTAGCAGAGAATCCTCTTTCTTTTACCCCTCTGTTCCTGGGACTGAATGTCTCTTCTCTTAGGACCAGAGTTTAGGCAAAGAATATAGAAGGAAGTCTGGCAGTTGTGAGGTTACTTAGCACATTTTTTTTCTCCTCCAGCTTACTGTTTACAGTGAAGACTTGCAGATGTGTGTGGATTTCAATAAGAAAGCAAAATCTCTTTATAGCTTACTTATGAGGAAAGGCAAACAGGAGCAAATATTTAAGAGTCTAATTCCTTCTGTAAAATATGGTTTTGCATCCCCAAACTCAAATTAGAAGCAGAATGGATGAGTGCTTTCAAAAGATTGCAATCCAAATATGTATTATTGGTTGGCATTTGGGATAAGGGGAAAAGGAAACAAGCTATCAAATAGAATGTTATGCTTGTTTGGTTGTTTTTCAGTTGTGTCTGACTCTTTGTGACCACATTTGGGGTTTTCTTTGCAAAGATACTGGTGTGGTTTGCCATTGCCACTCATTTTACAGATGAGGAAACTGAGGCAAACAGAATTAAGTGACTTCCCATGAGTCACATGGCTAGAAAGTTCCTGAGGCCAGATTTGAACTTAGGGAGGTGAGTCTTCCTGACTCCAGGTCCTACACTCTATCCATAGTCCACCTAGCTACTCTGCAGCAAACAGAATATGGACTTCCAAAGTGGGATGGCTTTTGTTCAAAGAAACAGATCATTTGAGTAAATGGTCATTACTTAAGGTACATGATTAAATTTGACGTATGCATAAAATAACAAATCTCATCATTTAAATCAAGCTGGAAGAGAACTATTAGATTTTTTTCCTAATTGTATATGAAAAGAAGAAAGTTGGAGGTCCTGTTTGGGGTTTTGCCTCACAAAATGGCACGTTTTCTTCAAAGCAAACCCTGCTCAGATAATATTGTGCATCATTTCAAGGTATGCAAAGGCCTTCCCTCTCTTCATTTGCTTTGATTTTTCCTGTGTGTATCTTGTTGCTACGCGGTTGTTTGCATCTCGTCTCCCCTATTATTTGCATATTGTGCTCCTTGAAAGCAGGGACTAACTTTTGCCTCTCTCTGAATCTCTAACCCTTAACACAATCCCTATCACATAGTAGGTACTTAAGAAATGCTTGTTGACTGACAGCAGAAAATGACAAAACGTTACACAGCCTATGTGGTATCTCATGGTGACAGTGGGAGACATCTCCAAGCATATATATGTCTCATTCAAGATGACTAGTCCCATTCATTTGAATGGCATTTTTTCTGCTTTGCAGTCCCAGTGTATACCATGCAGAGGACATCTTAGTAAGAGGAACTCTGTGGGTATCTGCTCATCTGCTCTGTGTCTGCTACTGTGCCACAGAGAAAAGGAAAGCAAATTGTTTCTTTTATAAAGAGTGATCAAAACAGAGGTCAATAAAATATTTAGGGATGGATTTATTTTTTTTTTAAACTGGACCCAATTTTTTTTCAGTTTAGGGAGCCTTCATTGAGGAACACCTTCCACTAGCACATACCATACATTTTCTGCCACCTAAAATCTTGGAGAGATGTCTGTGGACATTGAAAGTTTAAGCGACTCACCCAGAGTTGCAAGCTAGTCAGACTTACACCCAATTCTAATTTGGTAGAATTGCTGCCTTCATGGCCCTAGGCAAGTCACTTAACCTCTGTGTGCCTAGGTTTCCTGACCTGCAATCTGAAGGATTGAACTTGGTGGTCTCTCAGGATCCTTTCAGCTAACAATCTATGACCCTGGGAGCTCTAGCAATTAAACTCTGCTGTCTCTTGCACTGAATAATGGGAAAAAATCTGAAACTATTTTCATACCAATCATGAGTTGAGAGAATTGATGATGAAGAATGCAACCAAGTTCTTCCAGAGGTGATAAACTAAATAGCAAGAATGAGACATATATTTTTGGACACAGTCAACATCCAAATTTGTTTTGCCTATGTGTACAATTTGGGGGGGAGGGTGGGAGAGAGAGTAAATGCTTGTTATCTGAAAAAATAAAATTAATGTATAAAGCATTTTTAGGAAGAGGAAAATAAGATGCAAATCAAGAATTTGCTGTATGTTGATGCTGAGTGGATACTACTTTAATAAAATTGCTAATAGATACTCCAAGAGAGAAATGCAAAATCCAAACAATTTCAAGCTGGTGAAACCAATTTCAGCTTGTTGATTAGCAGCTGAGAATGGAGCCAAAATGATATAAAGCCTTGTGCTTGTAGCTGTTCTTCTATGAGAGCAATACAGGCTCTAGATGGAGAGAAAATGTCACCTACATTCTTAATCTTGCTCATTTTTTTTTTCAAGAATGAGACTCTGAGAATAAATATATCACCTACAAAAACTCAATAAATGACCTATAAATCTGTGCGGGTGGTTCTTCTTACCATTTCAACAGAAAAGTCTTAAAAATTTAATAGAAGGATACATTTCTTTGAGATTAAAAGTGAATGAAACTGGATGTGTCCAACTTGATCCAATGAGTACTTTATCTTCTGAATTGTTCCTTCTCATACATTTCCCATAATGGGATATGAGAACATAGTTGGGAGAAGAACGAATGTGCTCGTGATAATTTCCACAAAAAGGAAGAGGGAACTGAAATTCCAGCATACCAAGGGGCTCCTGTGGCACAATGCCTTTATTAGACTATTGTTGGAAGATAACTGAAGTTATAGGTTCCCTGTATCTACTTGGTACGATGGCTCTTCCATTGCTCTGGTGATACTTCTTCTAAGGCCCTTCTCAGATGTCTATTGAAAAAATAAATGAATAGAAAAAGTTAAGTCCTTACTATGTGTCAGACACTATACTGTACTATTGTACTATACAAATAAAAAAGCAAGACATGATAGCTCATGCTGGCATGGTGGTAACCTTGGGTCAGCAGAGCAAGAGTTCTGGAAAGTCCTGCCAGACTAGAAAGGTTTTGAGTTCAAATATAGTAATGGACTATATAGTTGTCAAAGGAGGACTAGCCTAGCTAGGTTCATAGAGGATCAATACTCACCAAGTTGGGGAAGGTCTACTGCAAAGGCCTAAAATAGCTAAGAGAGCCCCACATCCATCTGCTGAAATGACAGATTCCTAAGTATTGACCTAATCTGTTATTGCCTTTGATTGGGTAGTTGACGTCAGTGGTAGAGGTTCTGTATTCATGGGGATAACATGAATTGTGGCAGTTCTAAGACCCTAGAATAGTTATCTGCAGACTATGGCCAAAGGCAAATCCAACCAGCTGCTTGCTTTTGTATCCTCCTCTACCCCCAGTGGTATCAAAAGTCAAACAGCAACTTCATGGGACAGTGGGGCAGTAAACCTTAGGTAAGAATACCTGCAGTCCTCACATTGACCTATAAAACCATATATTAACATTATCTGTGTTCTATTGCATTTTTAATTTTGTTAACTATTTCATAACTACATTTTAATCTGATTCAGGTTGCAGGAAGGAATATTTTGGACTGCATGCAGTCAGGGTTACCTCTGGCTTAAACTATCTTTAGCTCTTAGCCACAAATTCTCAACATTCCCTCTCCCAGTGTAAAAGTCACCAGTTCATCTTTGGGCCCGTTAATATGCATCTTCCTATAAGTATTAGCATTAGAAAGACTAATGCTGCAAAAAAAAAATATAGTTCTACTTTAAAATATATATTTTTAGCTTTCTGTCTTTATTTTCTTTGGATAAAAAAATGCACTGCATCAATCAATGAATCTTGGCCCCTCAAGGTATTTCTAAATTCCCATCCTTCTAGTGTTGGGAAAATAAATGAACTCCCTCAGCTGTTGCCACATAAGCAGTTGACTTCATTCATAGCCTCCTACCCCTATTTGCCTTAACTGACCAAATCTGTCATTTAGACCAGATGTTCTCAAGGTGTGGGCCCCGGGACCTTTGTTACTGTTATCGTTCAGTCATTTCAGTCATGCTGGACTCTTAGTGACCCCCATTTGAAATTTTCTTTGCAATGATACTGGAGTGGTTTGCTATTTTCTTCTCCAGCTCTTTTTACAGATAATGAAATCGAGGCAAACGGGGTTTAGTGACTTGCCAAGCATTATACAGCTAGTAGTATCTGGGGCTGGATTTGAACTCAGGTCTTCCTGACTCAAGGCCCAGTGTGTATCTACTATGCCGCCTTGCTTTTAGGAGCTATATAATGTCAAAACTATTTTCATAAAACTAATGCACTTTGACTTCTAAAACTGTAGGTATGAATAGACATAATCCACATAAACAAAAGCTATTTGGGAAAGTGTCCTTAATAATTTTTCAAAATTTCAAAGGATCTGGAGACCAAAAAGTCTGAAATCTGCTAATCTAGACAAAATGCTGATCTATTTAGTTGCTCTGTCCCATCCATTCACTATATCAACCTGTTCCAAAGCATAACTATGTATGTGATTATCTTCCTTTGCTGTAAAAAATAGCTATTTTTTGCTTAGTATCTTATCATTTGCCTTAAAAGGGAGCCCAAGAATTGAAAAGTGGAAACTGTCAGGTGGTTTTAAGTCCTATCTCTGAATGAACGATCTTTAAAAACTCAAAAGCCGCAGTCCTGGCAATAGTCCATTGTCAAAGGATAGTGGCTTCATTTTTTTCATTACTATTATAAATCTAATTCCCCTAATCATTTCTTCCCATAAAACAAATACCAATCCTCTTTGCCTATACCTTAAAACATTTACCTAACATTGCTGCAAAGGACATTTGCAAGTTTGGACTCATCGTTTATTTCTATTGTCCCGTCTCTGTGTTTGTTCCTGTTGCTCTCTCTCAAGTGCACTTTCTTTGAATTTATGTTTCTGGCTCTCATGGAACTTGCACTCAAATCCCCCTCTGATGTCTCACCATGGTAGAGATGACCCTGGATCCTTGATGACTGGCCAGTTGAGTACATGCCTTAAATCTTGCCAAGTGAGCAAGGGCATTGAGAATAGTCTTGGCTGTTGGTTGTATCTCTGCCATTTAGTAACCAAGTCATTTAAATTTAGAGAGGCTCACAACTGTAAGGAGTGTGATTTGGTGACTTTTTAAAGCAACTGATAAATATAATTTCCTAAGGTATAGAGGACTTCTGGTCAGTTTTGGTGGAGAAAATACTCATACTGATGAATCCACAGGCCTTTGAAATATTGAAGTAGAAGACACATCTTATGGAAGCAAAATGCCAGATCTTTGTGAAGGAGTGAAGCATTGTCATCAAAAATGCATCATGGCTCAAACTATCTTATATTGGCAGAGTAAAGTGAAAATGGAATCCTATTCTAAATACTTCATGTTCAAATTTACTTCTATTCACAATGCTGACTTGAATTCAGTTTAGCTCAACAATTGCAAATGCCTACTATGTTACTAGCAAAGCAACATGGAACTGTAAAAAATGTAGATGGCACAATCCCCATCCTGATAGAGTTTGTAATCCTGTTGATTGTGATAAGACTTAGACACAATAACCAATTATAGAACAATGCAGGATAGGGTTCAATGATAGACTAAAGTCCAGAAAATAACTTCATAGAAATCACAGATTATTAAATAAATCCACATAAGTTACTGGCCTTTCTGTAGAATACCAATAAAACTAAGGAAGAAATAACAAAAAGAGAAATTTTATTTAAACCAACTGAAGAATATGTATGAACTATTTGAGAGTCTACCTACTAAGATACACACAAGAACAATATGAATACAAAACCATAGGAACTACAAAACATTGTTTAGAGAAATAAAAACAGACCTAAATAATCAAAGAAATAATAATTGAACAGTACATTTTGAATATCAAATTGAGTAATAAGTAGTATAATAGTAATGTTATAATTGTAATGATAAATAGCATTTATATAGGCTTTTAAGGTTTATAAGTGCTTTACAACTGTCTCATTTTATCTTCAACAACCCTAGAAGGTAAGTAATATCATTACCCTGATTTTATGGACTAGGAAACCAAGAAAGACAGGGGTTAACCTGTACATCCTTGGGCACGCAGCTATTAAGTGTATAATGTTAGATTTGTACTGAAGTCTCATTGACTCAAAGGCTATCACTTTTTTCTCTATATCACACAGCTGCCTTTCAGATGAAAAAAAAATCACTGGTTTCATTATAGATAATGAGAAAACTAACTAAAATGATCTGAGAAGGTGAGCATTGAAGGTTTAGAAAGGGACAGTCATCAGGAAGGAAGGTTTTGAGACTGAGTGACTTAGATTGATATCTGTGCTGATTTAATTCAGTGGTCACCTTTCACATTTGCTGATATAAGCAAAGTTAAAATTAAGTGACATGGTCAAACAAGTCAAAATGCATCATGGAGTTAAAAAGACCTTGTAAGAATGACTATAATAGCATCATAAGTGAAACATCCTTTGCAAATGAATCAGAAGGTATGCAATCATTATAATATGATACATTTCCCCCATCAGACACTTTATTTAAATGCACCAGTACTAAACGTGCCTTTGCCTTAGTGTCCAATGCCAAGATACTCTTCCAAATCTAAGCTGGAATTAAATTGCACTATGAGAAAACCCAGTTCCTGGAAGCCTTCTCTAGGGGACTTGAGGTGATCGTTAAGAAAGGCTAAATAGTTTTTGGAATCTGACCTTGATCAGCATTGGGGGACTTACAGTAACAGAGCAGCCACAAAAATAAATTGGCCTGCAGCCATTAACTATTTTATATGTAAGCAAACTTTAAAATTAATATGGAATTTTATGGGTGGATAAAATTGTTTTTTAAGTGGAACTAACCTGTTGTTTTTAAGGACCTATGAGGCTGAGCTGCTCATTTATTCCTATGTTTCTCTTGCAATTATATAGTGAGATAGTATTCCCTATTTTATAGTTCATCAGATCATAGATTTAAACTTGGAAAGGACCTTCGAGGACATATAGTCCCACACCTGCATTTTACATTTATCACCCAGTGCCAACCTCAGAATTGGATTCACACTTAAAATAACAGACTAAAGACAAGAGTAATGAAACATCTTCTCTTCTAACAGTTAAAAGTATGAACAGAAATGAAGTTTTTAAAGACACAGAGGTCCAGGGATATTAACTCACTTGCCCAAGGTCAGAAGTAGTAAGTGGCAGAGGTAGGATTCAAATCTGTGTCTACTGATTCAAAGTCCAGGGCATGAAATTAAAATAATTCTGAGATACCACCTCAAATCTATCAGCTTGCCTAAATGTAACAATACTGGGATTTGAAGATCTTCCATGCCCCTTAAACTTGCTGATGCAGCAGGAAGGGGTGGAGCAAGAGAACGCCGGAACCAAGCTCGTCTCCGTGTGGTGCTGACTGGAAGCGGCGGCAGTTGCCTGCGTGAGGAGAGGAGGATCTTTGCCTGAGGTAGCCTGTCCTGTTTTGAAGGCTTGAGAATGTGGGTGTTTACTACTTTAACTACATGTGCCAACTTCATAACTACTGTGTTGGCTTTGACTTTCTGGTTTTGGGACTCAGTTTTCTGGTATTTAAATGAATGCTCTAGCTATATTTCTTATGTAGAGAGCCTGTTATATTTTGTGATTAATAACCATATCAGCATATTTATAGTTACTGTAGGCATTGTGAATACTGCATTGCTTATACACTAACATGACCAAAGTGGAAAGTGACAAATCATGGAAGGGATGTGGAAAAACGGGGATACTAATGCACCATTGGCAGAGTCATCAACTAGTCTAACTATTCTGGAGAACAGTTTGAAACTACACCCAAAGAGCTATCAAACTGCACATACTCTTTGACTAAGCAACACCATTGCCAAGTCTATATCCCAAAGAGATAAAATAAAAGTGAAAAGGCTCTATTTGTACAAAATATTTATTGCAGCTTTTTTTGTGGTGGCAAAGGATTGGAAAATGAGGAGATGTCTATCAAACAGGGAATGACTGAACAAGTTGTAGTGTATGATTTTTCTGGAATACTATTGTGCTATAAGAAATGACAAGCAGGATGGTTTCAGAAAAACCTGGAAAGACTCACCTAAACTGATGCATAGTAAAGGGAGCAGAACCAGGACCACATTGTATGTAGTAACAGCAATATCCTAAGGATGATTAACTATGAAAGACTTAGCTACTCTGATTAAGACAATGATCCAAGACAATTGCAAGGGACCCATGATCCAAAATGCTACATAACCCCAGAGAGAGAACTGAGGAACGGAAGACTGAAGATTGAATTTTCTTTATCTTTCTTTGAGTGGGGAGGATATATTCCCTTTTCAATATGTCTAATATGGAAAGATTTTGCTTGTCTTCACAAATATTTGACATCACATTGCTTGCCTTTTCAAGAGGTAGGGGAGAGATAGGAAGAAGGGTGAGAAGTTGGAACCCAAAATATTTTTTCAAAATGAATGTTAAAATGTTTTTTTTACAAGCAATTGGGAAATATTTAATGAAAGAAATAAAAATATATATACATTTTTAAAAAATCCAGGGCATGGCTTTTGTACTAGATGGATAAGTCAGTCCATGTTTATAAGTAACAGCATTTACTCCCTTTCCCCAGAAATTTTCATTGCTACTTTTTAAATTAAACACTGAATTAGACAATGGTAAGCTTTTGCTTACAGTTGTTTGGTGGAAAGATTAAATTAGGAAATACACAAAGAACTCATGACACATGAGACCCAAGTGTTTGTCGCCAACTGATAAACCTCCTTTAATGAGTTATATATGTCTAAAGAGATGACAATCCTGGCAAAAATGCTTTAGGTTTGTCTAGGCCTACCTCAATTTCTACCTCCTTTTTTTCCCCTCCTATTTCATTTAATATCATCAGCCCTTGTGGCATCAATTATAAGCTTTATGTGGATGACTCTCATATCTACCTGTCTAGCTCTAACCTCTCTCCTGATCCTAGTCTTGCACCCCAACTGGCCATTAGGCATCTTGAACTGGATATCTTACATGTATCTTAAACTCAAAAAGTCCAAAATTAGAATCTCCTTTCCTTTCAAACCCTCCCTACTTCCTAAATTTCTTGTGACTAGAGAGAATATCTCTATCCTGCCAAGTCATCCAGGTTCAAAACATAGGTTTCCTTCTCAACTTTTCAGTCCTTCTCACTAAACATATTCAATCAGTTGTTATTTCTACCTTCAAAGTATTTATCTTATACCCTCCTTTCTCTCCTCTGACATTACTACCATCCTAGACTTGGCCCTCATCATCTTGGCCCCCAATATTGCAGTAGCTTACTTACTGCTCAGTCTCCTGTCTCAATTCTCTCCCTATTTCATTTGTTCCTCTACTCAACAGTCAAATTTATATTTTTCAATACACAAGTCTAATCACATCATCCTTATATTAAAAAACTTTCAGTGACTCCTAATTACTTCTGGGCTAAAATATAAAATCTATTTGGCTTTCAAAACTTATCCTAACCTGGCCCCCATGTATTTTTTCAATCTTTTTACACCTCGCTCCCTTCTATGCAGTCTTTGGTACGGTGATACTGGCTTCCTTGTTTTTCCTTGCACAAGACATCCTACTTCATAATTCCAAACATTTTCATTGAGCATCATGCCTGGAATGCTCTCTCTCCTCATCTCCACCTCTTAGCTTTCCTTGCTTCCTTCAATCTCAGCTAATGTTCTACCAGCAAAAAATCTCCATTCTCCCACTGAGATTACCCTCAATTTATCCTCTACATATCATGTTTGTTCTTGGTATGCTGTCTCCCCAATTAGACTTTGAGCTTCCCAAAAGAAGGGACTATTTTGATTTTGACTCTCTTTTTATCTTCAGTATTTAACACAGTGCCTGGTGCATAATAGACAACTAACTAACTCCTCTATAAAGCCCTACTTAACTACGGCAGCCCATGTTGACCTCCCTCTCTTCTGAATTGTTAGAATTCTTTATAATGATCATGGGATCACAGATTTAGAGGTGAAAAATATCTTAGAAGCCATCTCTTCGTCCTTTCATTTAACAGATGAGAAAACTGAGACTCAGGAGAGGTCAAGTGAATTTACCCAGGATCACACAGGAAGTAGCAGATTCAGGATTTGAATTCAGGTCCTCTGACTCCAAATTCATTACCTGTTCCAATGTACAGTTATCCCTTCCACTTAGCAACTTTCATCCTCTCAATTCCAATATATTGCACCTTGGCATAAGAAATTAAATGGGAATTTTCTGGGAGTTTTGTGGCAGCTGCAGATGATACTCAAAGACCAGCAGACAATACAGAGAGGGAACACTGAAATGCTTACAATATATGCATAGTATTATGTAATGCTTTATATTTTAATACAGTAATATTTCAGACTTTTTTTCTGGAATAATGAGGGGACCAAAAATTTTTACATGGATTTTTCAGATCTCAGGGTACTCTACCTCTAAGCCCCATGATGTGGAAGGGATAGTTGTCCTTATGAAATTTGTACTTAAATAAAATTTATACTTGTTTATATTTTTTCCTTTGGAACGTTATAAAGTTTTCCATTGGAATATTATACAAAAGTAGGAGATTGTAATCCTATTTTAGAGATGGCATTTGAATTAGCGAGGAATAACGCACTTTCCTACATTTGGAAAAATGAGAATATGGCAGCTCAGGGCAGTTCAGTAGTTAGTGAGGGTGGATGTGAGAATTGAGTTTGCCAGAGAAATTTTGCCTAATAAAAACAAAGATATATTAAAGAGGATAAGTTACACTTAGACATAGGTACCTGCAGCAAAAAATGGATGACTTAGAACAGAGCAAGCCCTTGAAAGAAAGTAAAAATGAGATTAATCTGAGAAATGATGTCCGCCATTTTACGTTCAGGAGTTTTCCTGTTAATGCTTGCCTTAATTACTTGGTATTATCAAGTTAGATGGTGTAACTTTGGGATGGTGAGGTGTGGGTCTCTAAATAATGAGACATTTTCTTTCATGCCTGTTAAATATGTCTGAAGGTAATTCCAGAAAAGGATTTATCATACATACTCTCCTATGGTGTCCATATTGAAGAACAGTAACTCATTTAGACATAAAACTTCTGGTAAGTTTTTTTTTTTAAATCATGTTCTTTCCTTTATAATCACATATTGCATTTCTGTTGTAAATCCTTTAGTGTTTAATATAGAGCCAATTCACTTGGTTGACAGCCAAAAGTACTTGTTTATTTATCAACCTATTAAAAACAAAAGACCCAAGATTAAAACAATGAAGGCTTTACATTCTTTCAGCCCATAACCAGCAGGTAAAATTATGGAGGCATGGATGGGAATGAAAGGGTTAAAGATAATACTAGGACCAATTCTTCCCCATTATCTAAATGGTGATCAAGAGTTCATAACCTTTTTTGTGTTCTGAACCCTTTTGGCAACCTGGTGAAGTCTGTGGACACCTTCTCTAAATAATGCTTTTAAATACATAAAATAAAATACATTAAATGACAAAGGAAGTCAATTATGTTGGAACACAGTTATCAAAATATATTTTAAAAATTTTCCTGGATGCCAGATTAATAACAGCTACATAGGAGACATTAGTCAGGTATTTTATGAACCACCAGCATAACCTTAGGCCTATGCGGATTCAGTTTGATTCAACAATTATTACATGCTAACTTCATGCAATGTGCTGTTTACTTGACTGTTAAAGATAAAAAGATGAACAAAAGCTATTCTGGTCTGCCATGAGCTTATAAATCTGTAAATATTAAAATGGAAACACACCATTCCATCTTCCGTCTTCATGACTTTGTGCTGGCCATTCCCTAAGCCTGTAATACTTTTCTCCCAACTTCCACTTCTTAGAATTTCTGGCTTCCTCATAGACTAAGTTTAATTAAGCAGTTCGTCCTCCAGGGAGCTTTGCCCTTTCTTACCCAGCTGCTAGTGCTGCTCTTTCTCAGGTTACCTTCTACCAGCTCTCTATCTTGCATGTTCTGTAATGTGTGTGTATATGTAGACACACATACATATAGCCATGTGTCTACACATACACACATATGTGTATATATGTGTGCATGTGTGTGTAGGCATGAAATCTCTCCCTGAGGGTTGGGACTCTATTTGCTTTTCCTTTGTTTGAGCAGTTAGCACACACACTGCCTGGAAACAGAGTAAGTGCTTAATAAATGCTTGCTGATTGACCTAATGATTTATGATAATAGTAATGACAGGCCTATGATCATTTCAGTGGTAAACACAGGCAATAAACCTAATTTATTGATAAGACAAAAGCTTTTGATCTTATCAAAGAAGATTTCAATCTGGTGACATTTCTTAAATAATAAAATAATGAAAGAGTTCTGTATTTGTTCTTGCCAAATGGTTTCCTGAATCAATTTGCATAGTACATGAGAAAAAAAGTTGTCTTCAAGAGTGGCCAACTTCTCCAACAAGAAGACCGTCAAATCAGATGGGAGTGAGAAACCACATGATTTTCTGCTAACAATCTGTTTGTCAAAGTCTACAGGCAGGGAACCAGAAAATACCTTTCTTACCACTTACATAATTTTAAAAGGGTACCAGAGAGTAGAATGAATGTTTCCATTCCACATCTGATTTGCTCATGTCACAGAAATCAGGCCTCAATCATGGAAATGACAGTAAATCTTTCTAAACTCCTCCCAGAATATCTTGGACTGGGTCATTTGTTGAATTATCAACCGAATTAACATCTTGAAACAAACATGTCTGCCATTTCCTGTACAAGTTTTCACTTTAGAGATATTATTACCCTGACATTTTAATCAGAAGAGAGTAATGAAATCAAGTAGAGGAAATTTATTCATTGATTCATCAATGTCTATTAAGTAGGAGATAAAAATATAAATGAGAGTCTCCCATCCTCAAAATGCTTATAGTCTAACACAGGAAGATAGAATTTTTATACATGCAAATATAATGGAATTAGAATACTATAAATGGATGTGGCATACAGAATAAAATGAGATCAAATGAGACTTCATTGTAGGGGACTTTAAGTATTAAGAAATTAACAAGAAGAGCTGGTGGCCAAGGCATAGTGTTATATAAGATATCCAGAAAATTACTTTTATTTCTCACTACATTAGTCTGAATTTGAGTTTTTATTGCACTTGCTCAGTGCCAATTAATTGCATATTGAAGTTAATTCTGGGAAAATGGCTGATTTCACCATTGGACCAAGAGATGGCAACCTAGGGGCAGCTTGCCTTTATCACTCCAAATAAAGAAGAAAATCACTGCTGCAAAACCAGAAATGATAGGAAGAGGAAATGGAAAGATTCTACCACAGGGTAATTTTCATAGTAAAAATAGATTGAAGACCAATTTCAGAACTCCTGAGGCAGGTCTGCCACTGATCTACAAATCAGAGGAGTTCCAGAAATTGATGGGAAGGAAAATGGGCAGGTGCAGAGGAGTGTAGACCCCAGAGGAGATCGTAGGGAAGACAGAAGACCAGAAGCATATTGTTTGTTACAAATATTTAATATTAGGTGGGAAGAGACAGACAGCCTGCAGTAAAGAGAGAAAGGAATGTGGAAGAAAGACTCAATTCAAAGAACTTCTTGGAGTTTTTCTGCAGTAGCTCCCTGGGGCACCCTCTCTAAACCCCTTCCTGACTGGCCAAAGGGTGCTGAAGGGATGGATCTTTCATCCAGGAACTTTTAATGACTGTTTCAGAGGAGAGGATAAGGTCATATAAGTGTGTTGTCACCTATGTCGCTTGAGAAGAGGATTGTTGGACCCCTAGTCCTTCTAATTTGAAGTCTTGCAGGGGCAATTACTGAGGCAAATACATTCTCAATTTAATGATATGAGTGAGAGAAGTTCAAGAATCCTAATTTTGGGGAAAAGTGTCAAGAATTACTAAACCTTAGTCTCCAAGGTAGAGAGGGAGTGAGAGAAGATGTTGGGCAGTGTGGACCTGGCATCTTTCCTAGAGAGAAAAGGGACATTCTTAGGTAGCACATGAATAGGGAAGAGTATGTGGTCCCTGATGCTAGAAGAACAGCAGTGGATTCTAAGCAGTGATGTAGGGGAATAAATGACTTGGGCTTTAGCCTCCACCATTACTACATGAGGTATTTGAACAATATGAGTCCAATGGAAACTTTTAATGTTTTTTAAACATTCTTTTCACTTTTTTTTTTTTAGCAATCACAAATTTGTTTCCCTTCCAGAGAATGCATAGAATCATTTTTGTCATTCAGTTGTTTAAGTTGTGTCAGAATCTTTGTGATCCCATATGGGTTTTTTTGAGGGGGCAGGGGGAGCAAAGATAGTGGAGTGGTTTTCCTTCTCCACTTCCTTCTCCAGTTCATTTTACAGATTAACAAACAAGGTTAAGTGAGTTGTCCAAAGTCATACAGTTAAAGCAACTCTCTGAAGGCAGATTACTCAGGAAGATGAGTCTTCCTTATTTCAGGCCTGGCACTCTATTCAATATTCCACCAACCTGCCACTAGAATCAGATTTGTAGCTGGAAGGGCCCTCAGAGATGATCTAGTCTAATACCCTTTTGTTATAAGTAAGAAAAATGAGGTCTAAAGGGGTTAGGTAACTAGTTCCTTTCCATGTATCCCTTAAGGATAATGTCTCTCCTCTGATGTTACCTCCAATTTATCCTGGATATATCTCATTTGGGCAAAGTTGTTGGCATGTTGTCTTCCCCATTAGACTAATTTCCTGAAAACAAATTTTTGCCTTTCTTTGTGTTCCTACTACTCAGTACAGGTCCTGGCATATAGTAGGTGCTCAATAAATGTTTATTTTCAGTGTCCATCATTGGGTCCTAGATAAATCTACTTGAGGGCAAAGGTAACTCAGACTGTCCAAAACCTATACCACAATTTCCTTGCTTGTGATATATTGACTTGACTGGTATTGTGAGAGTGTGAGGTTAACTCATCCTTCTCTACTCATTGAGGTAGAGACTATGTTTTTACCTTTCTTTGTATCCCCAGTACTTAGCACAGTTCAAGTAGTAGGCATTTAATAAATGCTTGTTGATTTGACTTGACTTGTCCAAGATCACACAGCTAGCATGCGTCAAAGGTGAAATTTGAACCCAGGATTGAAAAGCCAGATTTTGAATTAAAATAAGGAAAAAGTTCTGGAACCATTAGAGCTTCCCAAACAAGTCATATGATGTCTTATTGTAAACTCATGTGTAGATACTATCATCTGAGATCAGGAGTGGGTCAGAGTCCACCTATATTTCACTTCAGTCCTTTTCCATTTACTATCCCTAAGTCATTCTAATTCTAGTCTTGGTTAAAAAAAAAGATGAACCTCAGCCTTTTTACACAATAGTGATATGAATATAGTGATTAAAAGTCTCTCACTCCCGACCACGTTGACTTGTCAAAGGCAATGATTTATTTAACAAAGAGGAATGTTTCAGTCAAGCTTTGTGGCTGAGCTGTGGCTGTAGGTGGAGGAGTAAGGGTTGAGACAGAAGATATAGATAAAGACTGAACCTGTGATTACATATGGTTCCATTAGTATGGGCAAGTCCACGGTGAGAAAACACCTTCAACCAAAACAAAGTTGGTACCTTCCATGTAAATGATCATTTTTAGAGCCTTGCCTAGAGTACTAATGAGTTGAGTGACATATTTGCTCAATGTCACACAGTCCACAGCATGCCAGAGGCAAGATTTGAAACCAGGTCTTCCTGCCTCCCAAGTCTACTCTCTAGTACAATTGGGGGAGGAAGAGACAAAGAATAGTAGAGTCAGAGTGAGAGACAGAGTCACACACATAGAAATAGAGAAAGCTAGAGAGACAGAGATAATTTATCCCATGTGAATATTGGATAAGGTATTTTAGACCATCAGGATGTCAAATGATGAAAATAATCGCTGGATATTAAATAATAATTATTATTTATATAACATTGTATTTAGCACATCATTATTAAAGAAGAATTTCCCTACATTATTTCCTACATGATTACTTGGTCCAATAACCCTGTGAAGCAGGCAGAGCACATTTTATTGTTTTCATTTTAAAAATAAGGGCACAGAGGTTTATTGAAGTTACATGACATATCTAAGGTCACACAATTGAAAATTAACTTAGCTCACACTCAAACCAGTTCTCCTGATTAAGTCTAACTGTCCTACATTCTCTCCTAGCATCCTATGATCTTAAAGAGTCTATCCATCTCTATAAGTATCTATTATCTTGTCAGGAAGTAATCTGAGTTTTAGGGAGAAATAGAGTTCATTTTATGTTATAGACAACAATTAGTTATCTCTTCAAATAGAACATTGGTTCAGTTGATAAAAAAAAATCTGTTTAGCACCAACTTGATTCTTAAGGCATGAAAACTTGCCTAGAGGAGATGAGGTAGGAGAGAATAGCTCCCAATGTCCTTGGATGGTTGGCAAATCATATGACCTCCCCCCCCCCCCAAAGCATGACAGCTGGGAAAGTCAGCAGTGCCCATATGCTCCCAGTACCATTGCAGCCCTTCACATTCAGGCTGAGTCCATATGCACGGGAAAATAATTATAATAAAAAACTTGCTTTTTGGGATGTGATCAGAAGACCAAAGTCAATGGATCATTTTATTCTTCATTGGCTGGGCATTAGCACCAAGGTCAGAGACCTAGGAAGCAGTCTCTAAGTGCATTTGTTTCAAGACAGTATTGCTAAATATAGGAGTAAGGATTTGGTGTTAAATTATTACTTTACTTTGGAATACTGGGTTTTAATAGAAATCAAGTTACTGCATCTTAAGGTTCTAGTTTATCTTGACTTACATGCCCACATTTCAATAGGGCTAGAAATCATAGTATCAATCGCAGACTTTGAGCTAGATGAGACTTTGAAGGGCATTGAATCCAACATCTTCCTTTTACAGACACTGAGAGAGAGGTTAAGTGAGTTGCTGAGGCGCTATTAAGTGTCTGAGATAGATATGAACCTAGGTTATTCTGACTCTGGGTATTATACCCACCATTCCACACTGCCTCTTCTTTGAAAAAGCTTGTTGAAATCAGGGTACACTTAGTTTCATTTTTTCCTCCTTTTTTTTTAAGTTCAAAAGACTTTTCTTTACCACAAATGGAAACTAAGGGAAGACTTCAGAAAAATGGAATCCATTTGACATAACCTAGTTTATTGAATGGATTTCTTTGAGTCTAGAGTATTGTAATGGCAAGCAAAGATGTAGTTAACACTTTGTTTCTGCTATTTAATTATTTAGCACCTTGTTTCAGTTCAAGTTTCTTTTAAGGCTTGTTCAAGATTATATCGAGTCTTTTGTTAAGAAACAGAACTTGCAGACCCCTGTTGCTAATGCAACAGGAAGGGATGGAACAGGGAGGAGCTTAATGACCACATATAAAGAGAAGCCCAGACTTCTCCCAGAGCAGAAGTGGGAGGAAGCATGGCTGTGGTACCGGTACTTTGTCTGTCTGTTTTGATGTTACTTTGTCAGATCTGTCTGCTGATAGAGGATCTTGCTGTTATTATAGAAGCCCTGGGACCTTACTGCTGGTTCAGAGGTCACAAAAGAGGATTTTCTTGTTGTCTATTTACAGAAGTCCTGGAGGAGTGTCTTACTAATGTTTTCAGATATCCTGGGACTATACTGATGATTTGTGTTGATTTCTTAGACCTTGTTTGTGGGTCTATACTGATTTCACAGGCAGATAGTGAATTGATGATGGTGCTGGCAAGGTATATGAGTGTTATTGTGCCTCTTTTAAGCTTTGCCTTCCCAGAACCAGGGACTGTGAAGGACTTGAGGTGGACTGGACACTGTGAGTTTCAATATGAAGTGGGAACTGGACAAGGAACTGAGATCTGCCTGCCTTTTAATCCAGGTGACAGTTGGGTAGATTCAGGCAGGAGCTGGGACCATGGAAGAGGAACCATGGAGTCTGAGAGCCAGACTCAAGTCAAGGTGAAAAGATGTCTCCTTGGGTATTTAATGCAAACTTAGAAGATCATGATTTACTGGGGCCTAGGGGTGGGAAGACTTTGTACTCTGTATCCTGTACCTCTTAAGGATGTTTGAATTAAGGATGATTAAAACTACTTTCCAATTAAGAAGAAAGAAGACTTTTTGACTGAGAGATTAAGACAATGTGACCTAGGGGTGGAGAACTTTGACCTTTGCATTTTGTGTCCCTTAATGAGGCTTGCTTCTTAAGGATGATTGAGTTTGGTACTTACTGAATGATTGTACTTTGTATCCCTTAAGGAGGCTTGCTCCCTAAGGATGATTAAGTTAAGGACTTACTGAATGATTGTACTTTGTTTAAAACTATGTGGCCACTTTGGTGAAAACTATGTGTTCACTTCCATTATAACTTGTTATGTCATAACATTGTGAATGCTATACTTTGATTTCTGTCAATGTTTTGTCTTAGTTTATTACGGAATAAACAGAGAGTCCACTATACTATGTAATCAGAACCTTAACTGCTCATAGCAGCAGTCCTCTGGAAAGCTGCTTGGGCTTGGCTTTACAAGTATTTGCTTTCTGGTAGAAAATATCACATATTCCCTTCTCTTGAGTTGCACATTACACAGAAATGCTCATTTTCAAAACTTGTTGATGGGGACAATGACTTTACCTAGAGAGCATAAGAACCAGAAAGTATCTGTAACATCATCTATTCCAAGCTCCTTGTGTTGTAGGTTAGGAAAAAAGAGCCTCAGTGAAGTTAAATGACTTTCCCAATGTCATTAGCTAGCAAGTGACAGCTAGCAAGCAACAGAACCAGGATTTAAGTCTTGGTGCTCTGATTCCATCTCCATGACTTTGCAGTATGACATACCACAGTAGTAGGAGCAGCAGCAGAAGGAGCAGCAGCAGTACCAACAACAGCAGGAGCAGCAGAATATAACATAGCCATTCTGAAAGTATGATCCAGGCACCAGACCCTTTCATGAGGTCAAAATTATTTTAATAATAATACTAAAATTTTAATTGCTAATATGGTAACTATCTATAGATATAACCCACACAAACAAAAGCCGTTTGGAGGGTTACAATTTTAAGAGTGCTAGTGGGATCTGAGACCAAAAGTTTGACAAACATTGATGTAATATATGATGTGATTGTTTTGGAGTGAGGAAAGGTTCTACTCAAATCTACACTCTGCCATTTACTAGCTGTGTCATTATGGGTAAGTCACTTAGTCTCTCTGAGACTCAGTTTCCCTTTTGCAAAATGATAAGATTTCCCTTGCCTCAAGGATTTCATGAAGATCAAATGAAACAGTGTTTAACAAATTTTAAAACATCATATAAGTGTTGCTTATTTGTAACAGACATTTTACACATCTATTCTATTGTCTCTCTAGCAATGCCATTTGGGAAGGCTGGGTCACTGTGGCCCAATGGATTTGACCCAGACACTAAGAGGAAAGTGTGTTATTGCCATCGTGATGAACAATGTGATGATGGAAATGAAGAAAGATGGAAAACGGTTGTGGTGATTTGTTTTAACTTGCAGAAAAATTGTGCTACATTGAAAATCTATCAGGAGAAAATGAAGGAATGGCTGAAATAAGGAAGTTATTTTGGCCTCTGTTTTAGGAGTAATATCCAGATGCTGAGAACAAGGAAATGAAAACTTTATGAATTCAAAATGCAAATGAAGACTAAATCAAAATCATGGAGTTTAATCTTATACTCCCTCCCCCCCCCAATGTCTTTTTAAGAAACACTGTAATGTATCTTTAAACTACTGTGTGGTGTGATTGTATATCTTTCTGTTACCTGGAAATTTTTTTCTCCTCCATATAACAGCAGGTTTATATATATGGAGAAATCATTCTCTTTTGCATATTTTTCACATAGATTTCATATGCCTTACTAGATGCCTTTTTTACTTCTTAATTACCCAGGATAAAAAAAATGGGTTACAAAAAGGAAACATATAGCCTCAACAGTCCTATTATATAAATTTCTAAATATAAATCTCTTGTAATAAAGGAGAAAACTTGTTTTAAAAATATACGATGATCCACTGATAAAAAAGCCACTCTAAAAATATTGGAGATAGCTGAATGGGAGAACAAATGCTCACTCTGCACCCTCATGAAAAGTCAGTGGTTGTAATTTTCCATTATGCAAATTAATAGCAGAATGTACTGTTTCATCAAGCATAATGATGTTTACCTGCTTGTGTGTTTTTGCAGAATTTTTATTTTAAGATACCTCCTCCATGGCATGATTGGATCAGAGACTATGGAGTCATTTAATCAGGAATAAAGCAATAAACATGGAGAGTTTTTGTTTTTCCTTTTCCCTAAAACTCTAAATCTGGAAACATCCCACATTCTAGAAGCTGTAGCTAACATATTCCAGATCTGTTAATAACTGGTAATTTAGCTCATTAGGCTTTTTTTTTTTTTGCCATTTACATCTCCATGATTAGAAGAGGCAGGCAGGCAGGCAAGGCTTAGCACTGAATCATGGAATCATGGAAAAAGAGATAGGAAGCAAGCTTGACGCTTTAGAGAATAAATTAGCAAATGTTTTTGTTTTTTGATGATGATAGACCTCCGCTATCATGTAAATTCTGCCTATCATTCATTATCTGCAAATCTAATGTGAATCTTTTCAATTCTTTCTTGTAGAACATTGGTCAAGACCTTTTATAATACTAGCTCCCCCACATCTCATCTCTACCTAGGTCACATACCATCTAAAATTCATATTAGAAATTCATTTTGGTGAAATTCTCAGATATTCTGTATTAACATTTAAGTGTGTGTGTGTGTGTGTGTGTGTGTGTCTGTGTCTGTGTCTGTGTCTGTGTATGTATGTCTTGCACTCAGATGCATGCTATTAAGGTTTAATGACTTAACACATTCTTCCAGAGTTGAAGAGATTTGGGAAAACTAAAGTATCTGGTGATGGAGCAATCTTTGAGAATAAAAGGCTTATGAGAGTTTCTGATTTTGGCCAATGACATGAAATAGAATACCATTTTCTTTTCCTAGATGGATTTGGATGTAGAGGATTGTGGTCCAAACTACAGTTTTGCCATTTACAACATGTATGCTTCTGGGCAAATCACATAGCCACTCTGGGAGTTAGTTTCCTCATCTTTAAAATAAGAGGGTTGGGCTTAAGTATCCTCTAAGGCTCCATCCAGCTCTAAGAGCTTGATGATTTTCTGGACTACTTAGTATATGGAGGTAACTCCCACATCTCTGTATCTGGGCTTTACTTTTCTTCTGAGTTTCAGACTGGGAACTGCAATGACTTATGACAATTGCCTCCTTGATGTTCTACCAATACCTCAAAATCAACTCATTTAAGATCAAACTTATTTTTCCTTCATACCTGTTGCTTTTTCTGATGACTTCTTCAGTCTGTTACCACAATTCAATCTTTCTTAATCTTTGAAGTTAATTTTGACCTTTCACTCTCCCTGACCTTTCACAATCAGTTATCAAATCCTTCAGATTCTTTCAAAAAGTCAGTGAACTGAAAAGCAAGGGTATTTGAGGGGACGTTGTTCTTCAAAAATATTTTGAGAGACTTTAGTAAAGAAATATGTCTGGAGATTCTGGAAGGCATGAGAACATCCCATTCATTAGTGATCTCCTCAAAGTGGTTTGTAAGGAAGGTTTCAAACATGGAATGTCTAAATTTTATTCCATCTCACTACAAACTATGTAAAAGTGACTGAATTGCATATAATTATTTGGAGAATGAGAGTCTAAATGTATAAGTGAATCCTGTCCAGTTTTCTTTCAGGCAAATCATTACCATCTGCTTCATGTCTGCATGAATCATAAGGCCTGCTGGAAGAGGTGGAGAATGTGGTAGAAATGAGAAAATCCCATTTGAAGAGAGAATGACCTTTTAAAGTAAACTACCCTGTATTTGAAAAAATAGCACATTAGTAAAGCTTAATTTTACTTAAATTTCCGAACATTTTGATTTTCTATAATGAACTTTGAGCCATTTTCAGTCACTAGGGTAATTGTTTTAAAACAAAATCTGAATGTATTGTTCTGATTAATCCTCTGAAACAAAATTGATTTAAAATATGAATAGCCCTTTTTAAAATGAAAACAAAAACAAAAATAAATAAGAAGCAAATAGATGAACTTAAGGATTTACCAGAACACTTTAATTTAGCCCATGAACTAATGCTCACTAAATTGAGGTCATTTACAAGCAGTATAAATTTTGTTTTTCTTTTCCAGAAAGGAAAGGCATGGTAATTAGCCACATGAAACATCACAGTTTAAGGGAAAAGATATTGAACTTCTTCAAATTTGTGTTGAATTCTTGTTAACTCCATAAATCTAGTAGGACTTCTATTTTAAATCTTTAAAAATTAAGGTTTGTTGTTGAAGATGTGGCTGCCATCAACCATAAAGAATATTTTTGCCTGCGGGGTTTGAGGACCTAATGGTTTATTTAACTGATGGCAGCTGTCCTCATTAGAGATTGTTAGTAGCATATGCAAATGGTGTTTGTTGAATCTGGTGAACAACCCATTTGTCTTATGGTTAAGCTTTATTTCTTAAACTAATGATTGGTTTGTCAAGACCGTTGTAATAGCTAATCACCCATAAAGACTAAAGTAAACCAACTATTGTTATGTGAATAGTGGGCAACAGAAATGTCAACACTGGCAACAGTTTGCTAATTTCATGATCAGAGATCCTCCCTTCTGTGACTGACATTTCAAGTCATTGTTACAAGTATTATCATCATGAGAATTCTAGAGATGTCAAAGAGTATTTCAAACCTCAACCAATGATGCTTTTATTTCAACAAATAATACTATAGAATTCCCTAAAGCATCTTTGAATTTTGGGGATTTTAACTGTTTCCAAAGGAAAGTGCTTTGATTCATTTAACTAATTCAAAGACGTCAAATAGCTCAAAGATACACTTCTGCTTTATAATCTGGATCATAGGTAGTTTTCTCATCAGTATCCTGAACCCATAATGTTGGATAGGTATGGATTTCATTCTTCAATCATTCCTCAATTTACTTTTCTCTACTACATCCAGAAGAAGTTATTTGGCCAGATCCCCCATCCTCCATTTTTCTTGTGTTTTAGATCATAACAATCAGGTGGAGTCTAACTACTGAATAGTGTAGATTAACTGAATAGTTTAAAATGCCATATCTCAGTAATCTTGTCCCATTCTTAATAATACCAACCCAATATAAGAGCCTGGTCTTGACCAAAGATCGCTCACTGACTTTGAAAATCAGAAGGCATGGATTCATATCTTTTTTCTACCCCTTATTATCTATTTGATTTTAAGAAATCCATGTTACCTCTCTGAGCCTGGGTTCCTTTATCTGAAAAGTGATGACAATCATACTTGTTTGATATAACTTGGATATATAACTTGGAGAGAGGTTGAGGGAAAGAATGTGGAAAGCTACAAAATGCTAGGCAGATGAAACTGCTGATAGATTTTCCATCTGTATTACTGTGGAAAGAGTTCTGGCTTTTAAGTCTGAAGACCTAGGTTCTCATCCTGGCTTTGCTACTAATGACTGTGTGGCCTTGGGCACAAAAATCTCTAGACCTACATTTATTCATCTATAAAATGATGGGCAAGATGACCTCAAAGGTCCCTTTGGGCTCTGAATCTGGGATTTTATGTTCCTACTTTACTCATGTGTGCTTCTCTCCATCTGGGTTTATGTTAGGCTTGTTTTCTTTCTTCAGGAAAAGGCAAGGGAGAGACAGAGAGAGAGAGATGAGAGAGAGAAAGAGAGAGAGAAAGAGACAGAGAGAGAGAGACAGACAGTGACAGAGAGACAGAGACAGAGAGACAGAGAGAGAGACAGGCAGAGACAGACAGAGACAGAGACAGAGATAGACAGACAGACAGACAGGGACAGAGGGAGAGAAAGATACAGAGAGATAGAGAGTAAGCAAAGTGAATTTTTGTTAGTATTTCTTGGAGTTCAGCTTCCTAGGATCCATGCCCAAAGCAATCTCTTGTTCTCAGGTATTTCATATAGAGCCCTGGCACAGAGCCAATCACGTGATGAGTCACGTAGCTTTTGTGTTTTCAGCACTGAGCCAATCAAATGTCAAGTCTTTGTTTGAAAACTGTATATATTCTGGGAAATTGACATTTTACTTTGGGGCACATTTGTGGGAAGAATGCTTCACCTGAGGTCTTTTTTGATTTCCTGGATGAGATTCTGGG
>CM053581.1:538073763-538085619 GCA_028627135.1 Pseudochirops cupreus
AGCAGATTAGGAACCTATGCTAGCAGACCTCCAGTGTGCTAGCATAATTGGAGAGAGAGAGAGAGAGAGAGAGAGAGAGAGAGAGAGAGAGAGAGAGAGAGAAGAGAAGAGAAGAGAAGAGGAAAAAGAGAATTGGGGAAAAGGGAGAAGGAAATACTTAGAAATGCAGACCTGAAATTCCATTTCTGATAGGGTGGAGAATCTGCAGAAACTTCCAGTCTGATTAAACTGGTCAGTCTGTTGTTCATCTCGTAGTTAGCTTCTGGTATTCTCTTCTCTAGGTGCATAAATTGGGGTTCACCTGCTTCTTTTCAATCCTGTTCCCCCTCTCAGTTTAGAAATTTTGAATGAGCTCCACCTCCAGAACCTTTA
This sequence comes from Pseudochirops cupreus, assembly GCA_028627135.1. Lineage (NCBI taxonomy): Eukaryota > Metazoa > Chordata > Mammalia > Diprotodontia > Pseudocheiridae > Pseudochirops > Pseudochirops cupreus. The sequence continues at coordinate 538,074,136 of CM053581.1, forward strand.
TACTTCCTCAAGGCAGAAATCACACTGGACTATGCTCTGTCTTTTCAAGGGGTATATCACCAACCAAATCCCCACTAGGGTACACTGAAAAATTGTTGCTTTCCTGATGCATTATGGAAGTCATAGTTTTTTTAATGAGAAATCTTAAAAAGCTAAATATGTGGGACATGAGGCTATAACAATGGACAATTCAATATGAAGGAATGAAATTCTGGTTGGTTGACTCTCCCACAGGTCACTCACCCTCAGATGTATGGCTACTCAGGCCAACCCCCTTATTTTACTGATGAGGAAACTGAGATCTAGAGCACTTAAGTCACTTGCCTATAATCACATCACCACTAACTGGGCAGTACTAGGATTTGAGCCCAGTTCCTCCATATTCATCACACTTTTCATGGTTGTATCTCCAGCAAACCCACCAAACCCTACCTATTGTATCATTCTGTTGCTGATAAATAGACATTACGTTCATTATTGTTTGTTTCTATGACCTGGACCTGTGATTTCATTAACATAGGAAGCTCCTGATCAGGAACTTCTCCCCATGCAAGTCATTTGTTATTGTTGTCTAGTTATTCAGATGTGTCCAACTTTTCATGACCTCATGGACCATAACATGCCAGGCCCTTCTATCCTCCACTATCTCATGAAGTCTGTCCAAGTTCATATGGTTTCCATTATGTAAATCATAGTCTAACTTAAAATCTTAGAGAGTTGCCTCAAGTTTGGAAAAGTTAAGGCTTCCAGCTGGTATGTGCCGGAGATATAATGCCTTAGAACCCTGACTCCAAGGCTGGCTTTCCAACCATTATGCCACACACAATGGTTAACTTTGCAAATTGCCATTGGCCAAAAAGAAGGAAGAAATACCTTACATTGATTGCATTTTTTATACTCTGAAAAGAAACTGGAGCTGGTAAAAACAGCAGACAATCATCAATCAACAGTTCTTTCTATGTGCCAGGAATTGTACTAGCTTTAAGGATACAAAGAAAAAAAAATGGCTCTTGTCCTCATGGAGATTAGATGAGTAAGAGAAATGGCAACATTCTGATAAGTTTGGGTAATGTCATTTTCCCAGTTGGTAGAAGTCAAATAGTCTGTGACATTCAATCAATCAACATGCATTTATTAAGCACCTGGTATGGGCCAGACACTGTAGTAGTCACTGGGCGGCAAAGATAAATGTGGGGAGAAAGAGTCCTTGATCTCACTGCTCAGTTGGTGAAGTGGTGGTGAGATCTCTGACAGTGAATGCATCCAATCCTTTGCTGTTATTTTCTTCTTGGAGTTGTGCTATTCATTTGACAGTTGTTGACTATATAGGTGAACTTGACAGATCAGTTAAAAAAATGTTAACAAAGTGAATCCCAAAGCAGTTTAGGTTTCTCCTTTTCTTATAGGATATAGCAGAATTTAAACAGAGTTCCTGGGCTTAGAGCAATATCTGTTTGTTTTTTTTTTGTCCAATGAGAGGGGGACCTTTTTTTATCCTCAGCATCTCTCTAGTTGCCTTTTGCTTAGGGAGGAGGTGCTTAATTAATGTTTATTGGATTGGATTGTTTGGATTTAGAGTGGGAGAACCTAGACACAGAAACACTCACTGTGACTACCTAAAGGCAAACTACTTTACTGAGCCTCAGTTTTCCCATTGGTGAGATGAAAGACTTGATAAGCAGCAAGCAAGAGTGTTTCCATTGTTTCATCATTTTTTCAGTTGTGTCCAATTCTTTGTGACCCAACCTGGAGTTTTCTTGGCAAAGTTAATGGCGAGGTTTGCTATTTTTTTCTTGAGTTCATTTTACAGGTGAAGAAACTGAGGCAAATAGGGTTAAATGACTTACCCAAGGTCACACAACTAGCAAGTGTCTAAGGCCAGATTTGAACACAAGAAGAGGAGTCTTCTTGAATCCAGGTCCAGCACTCTACCCATGCTGCCACCAAGCTGCCCTTTCTATAAATAGCTCCTAACTCTATATTGAAGAGGTAGTGGTCAGCTCTATTGAAGAGGAGAGTAATCCTTAGCGACCCGCCCCCCCCCCCGCCCCTACCTTCTATTACTTTGTGAACATTTTAGGTTGTAAGATGTCCAAGCCATAAGAAAGGAATGACAGAATTATTCTTTGAAATTTTCCATTTTAGAAATTATTAGGGTTCATTATTTGGTTCTAGTTTTATCTAAATAAATTTATGCAAGAGAGTATGCATTAGATCCTAATAATCAAATCTTACTTTACCAAGGAGGGAAACAAGCATTTATTAAGTGCCTACTATTTCCCAGATGTGCTGTTTTATTAATATTGTCTCAGCTGATCCCCACAATAACCCTGAGAGGAAGGTGCTATTACTATCCCCATTTTACTATTGAGAAAGCTGAGGCATGCAGAGGTTGTCTACACTTACAGATACTAAGGTCTACACTTACAGATACTAAGTGTCTTAGTCTAGATTTGAACTCAGGTCTTCCTGATTGCAAGCCCAGTGCTCTATCTATTGAGCCAACTAGCTGCCTCAAAAAAAAAAAATTGCTAAACCATTCAGGCTTTTAAACAAAGGAATTGCAATGACGTGTAGCTTATTAAAGCACACTCTCTTTGCAAAATAATAGACTTAACATTTGGGTGGATGGGAACATGCATTTATTAGGCGCCTACTATGTGCCAGGTACTGTGCTAAGCTCATTACATATATTATCTCATTTGATTCCCACAAAGATCTTGCTAGATAGGTTCTATTATAATAAAAAATTTACAGATGAGAAAGACAGAAGAATTGCCCTCTAGGGTCACAAGCTAGTAAGGGTCTGAGGCTGGATTCAAACTCAGGTCTTCCTGACTCCAGGCCCAGTGCCCTATCCAAGACATCACTTAGCTGCTTTCAAGTAGCATTTCCTAGGGAAAAGCATATTAGCATCTTTGAAACAGATTGTACTCTTGCATATTAGTTTTGCTGACATATACCAACAGTATATGTCTATGTATGGTTGTGTATCTTATAAAACAGTGTTGCTGAGAGCTAGAGATTAACCAAGTGATGCCTCTGGGCATTCAAAATAGATGTCCTAAGGTCTGTGTATAAAATCTTCACTAGAACGTTTGCTTCCCCAGATCCAGACCTCAATAACAGTTCACACTGTGCTTGCAGTAAGCATTTAATAAAAGATCTATCATCTCTTTTTCACCTCCTATCTCCATCCTCCTCCTTTTGCTATCTCTCCCTTCTTTCAAAGTGTAGCTCAAGGTCAGTTCAGATAAAAAAATTTTTTCCTGATCCTTCCAATGATTATTCCCCGGACTCTGAAATTTCCTATTTGATTGCTTATTTTAATTCTCCCAGTAGATTATATTTTCCTTGATGGAAGAGGCTGGTCTATTTCTCTTTACCCCTTGTGCCTAGCCTAGCACCTTACATGTATGTGTGCTTGGTTAATCAGCCTTTCCTGAATCAATTATATTAAATTATCTGCTATAATAAGGATAGCTTTCGTCAGAGATAGAGGAGTGATGAGGGATCTGCAAATTTGATGGGGGAAGTGAGCATTACTGAGCACTTGTATGTAGTTATATGGTTTGTCCTTCATTCCCAAAGAGGACCATGATATCAGAGAGATGATGATATGACTTGTAATTGACTTTGATTTGAGTGAGGCAGGATTGTGCAAAGTCACCAGCCTTGCTTTCTCCTCCAGAGCAATCTGGGTCCAGTGGCCAGATATAGATCAAGACAACTGGAGATGGCCCAGTATACAGTACAGAGAGAGAGAGAGAGACAGACAGACAGAGAGATGGAGACAGAGACAGAGACAGAGAGAGAATGATTCAATGATTGAAGAAAGAGAAGACTGGGGCTTTCTTGTGTATGCTGTAGTTTGCCTTTTGGGTAAACCCTCTATCAGTCTCTATGGGCTTCTGAAGTACACAGGAAGAATGGCATGGAAAGCTGAAATCATCATGTGGATGATTAAGTTTCTTCCTTATTTTAGTTTGGGATATCCAGAAAACTGGAAAAAAGTGGACTGTTTTGCTTTAATTATCTGTAGGATTGCATCAATTTCCCACTTCACTTTCTTCAGCTACTCCCTTAAAAGAACATGTTTACTTTCATTCCAAGGTATTCATTTCCTGTAGCCAAATAAACAAAATGACGTAGATTCCATCCTGAGGTATCAACCCAGTGTCAAAAGAAAAGTACTGAGCTATTTTATTGCAAAAAAAAAAAAATATATATATATATATATATATATATATATATATATCACCAAAAAGAGATTCTATTCATTTGCAGCATTTTATTTTTTGAAGTTTCTTTAAAAAGTTACTTTTAATTTTTCCCTCAATAGATATTTCTCTAAGGACATCTAAGCCTAAAACTTCCTCTGGAACCTAGTTTTCTTCTAATTTCTCATACGAGATTGTAGTTTCATTCTCTGCCACAGCAGCTTTGTATTTTGATCAGTAAGCAGGGTTTTATTTTTTGGTAGTGAATAACTAACATGCTCTACTGCTCCAGTAACCTTCCCCATTATCTCCGCCCCCTCATGAAACAGAGGCACCAAAGCTCCAACTGGCTGAAACCCATAACTCATTCAGAATTGATATGGGAAGATTATCACATTCTTTATTCATGAAAAAAGCCAAATGTAAAACCCCAAATTTCTGTGATCTGCCTGAAAGTTTCTTTTTATTACTTTTAATTCCCAGTTTCAGAAAGAAGCTATGAATTATTTATCATGTGCCATTTTCTAAAAACAAAGCTCTATAGTGGATTGTTTTCCTGTGACTTTAGGGCCTGCAGGACCAATGATTGGGAGGCGGTGTGACTCTTGATTGTTATACTCTGTGATGGTCAGAAAGCCTCACAGGCTTTCCAAATGGATGAAATCTCAAGTTGAGTTCAGGTCTACTTGCTATCAGAGTTCTGAGTGAGCCAAGAATTAAGGCTGACACCTGGGGCAGCCCCAGGTATGCTCTTTGTTACTTAGAGAAGCAGTCACTCTGGCAGAGGGGAAAATTAGTTGGGACATCCCCTGGGGATCTTCTAAGATGGAAATGGAAATGGAAATAGACTGAGACTCAGAGGAAAAAAAAGTGATACAGGTGAGTAAGACCCTCTCCCTCTATCCCCCCATAAAGGACAGCTTAAGCCAAGTCAGTATTTAAGGGTAGAAATAGAGACTGAAGAAATAACAAACTCCTTGGGTCTACTGGATGGGCTTGGATATTTCCCATATACAACATTCCATATCCTGCTTCGATGCTTATAACATTTATCCTTGGGTAAGTTGGTTGACCTATTGGGGACTCATCTTCCTCATCTCTAAAGAAAGAGTTGGATTAGGTAGCCATTAAAGTCCCTTTTAATCTTGAGATATCTATGCTCCAATGATAATGACTGAGCAAATGTTTCCTTTGATTTCCCTGCATCAAAAATCAGCCCATGAAGAAGAAAAGCAACTGGCATACCCAACCTTATCTTGCTGAATTGTGGCTGGGAATTTTTTCACTTAAGGAAAAGTATCACCAATCAAACTGGAGGCTAATACCATGGAGTGGTGTTTCAGTTGCGAGGTTTGCTGTCAGCATTCTTCAATTATGCACCTTAGGAAAAAGCACCAGTCACTGTGTTCTAGCTATAGGCAACCCCTCTTGTTTGGGATCATGCATACACCATGCCCAGACTAAGCATAAACACCAATTATTCACAACATCAGTAAATTCAAGATCCAGAGTGAGCATTATGACATTTTACAATAAAGAACCAACATTTTCTTATCATCAAAGCCCAATCCTCAGTGAAACCTAGTGCATATGCTGCATTTGGTTTGCAGTCTATATCTCTTATTAGCCAAATACTGGACTTCTAGGTTTATCACCTGTGTTAATATCACCGGGCCCCCAAAGGGAGCAGATTGAAAATGAGAACTGGAAAAATCCATAGTCCTTTTTTGGTCTCTGTCAGTAAAAACCAGTTCTTCTTGAGTCTTTTGGTTCAGAAATAGGCTCTTCTGAGAGAAGTTCCAATGTTTCTTAACAAAGGAGAAATGCTAAAGTGAGAGTCACCCCAAGAATTTCAATACAAAAAGAATTTTCCTTATAGATGAAAGTCAGATGCAGATTGGGCATAAATACACCTTCAGGTTGCCTCTCGCAGCACTGGGGTGTTTTGAAAGACATGCTTATAGATTAAAGAAGAATTTCTCATTGCTTTGTCCTCCTTCACTAATGGGATTTTGTTGTAGTTTGTTTATTCACAAGGCCATGAAAATCAAGGTTTCCTAGATTTTGCTTTACTTTTTTCTTGACTCATGTTAGGCAGGGGAAAGATACATAACACTTCTGGGTGCTTTTGCTTTGAAAATATAACATTCCTACCTCTCTTCTTTTTCCTTGCCCTATTTAGTTCTGCTGCCCTTACCTATAAGGAAATAACAAGGTTGGGATGGTGGTGGGTGGGGGTGTGATCGGATGTGTTGGGAAAAGATTGTTCTTTAACAGTACGTAATTAAGAGAGTAGTGGAAAAAATGTTAGACTCAATCAGGAAAATCTGGGTTCAAATTCTACCTCTGGTACTTTCTGATTTTGTGAACCATAGTAAGCTTTTTCTACTCTCTGCAACTCTATTTGCTCATCTGTAAAATGTGGATAATGGTTAGATCCTGATGAAAAAATAATTGATTCCCCTAAGTGGTCATATATATCTGAATTTGCACTATTCAAAGTAATAATTATTACCAAGATGGTGAAGTATATACAGAAACCCAGCTGAACTTTCCCGACATTCTACTCCAAACAACTTTAAAATAACACCCCAAATCAAATTTTGGAGTGTCAGAGCCAACAAAAGTTCAGACTGAGATATTTTTCCAGCCTAAGAAAACTTAGGCAATCTGTAAGAGAGGTCTGTGATATAGGTGGGAGCCTGCCTGGAGCCTGGCAGGAGCATCAGCTCCAGGACTTTGAGGTGACCAAGACAATGATAGTGGCAGTGATGGTAGCAACTGTTTTTGGAACTCTCAGTCCAGAGATGGTAAGGATAGGGCAGTGTTGAACCACTGGTCAGAAGAGATTATAGGGGCCCTTTCTTGGCACTCCATGCAGCTGGTGCTGATTGGCAACTCTGTTGCCCATAAGTAGTTCTGGGTCACAGATCCAGGGTAGGGAGGAGCACTTGGTGTTTGGCCACAAGAGAGAAGGGGTCTCATCACAGTTCCTAAGAAGAGAGGGACACTAGTGCTTGTGGCTGCAGGAACACAGGGCAGCAACTACCTGGTCATGGCTTCCTGGGCCAAAAGGACACCTGTGACTGCAGATGAGCAGGGATGCTTCCTGTGTAAAGACAAGAGTGTAGACCAAGACAGCAGTGATCACACCTCTCCCCAGATCATACCACCTTGGATACACCAAAAATTTGCAGACCCTAGAACTAGCTCTGGAAATGGCAGTACAAAAAGCCTGAAGTGTCCCACTGCCAGGTGAGCAGAACTTGATTTTAACATAAAGATCAAAGTCAAGAAATGGATTGGAAAAATGAGCAAACAACAAGAGAACTTAACTATAAACAAGCTACTGCAGTGACATAAAAAAATAAACTCTGAAGACAACAATGTGAAAACAGCTACAAAAAAATACCTGAAGGAAAAATACTAATTGGATCTAAGTCCAACAAGAATTCCAAAAGAGTTAAAGAAAGAGATGAGTGGTGGAGGAAAAATTGGAAAAAGAAATAAGAGTGATGCAAAAAAATATGAAAAGAGAATTAACAGGTTTGTAAAGAGTTACCAAAAATATTGAAGAAATTAACACCTTAAAAAATAGAATTGGCAAAAGAGACAGAAAAATTCATTGAAAAAAAGAATTCCATAAAAGCAAAACTGGACAAATGGAAAATTCACTGAAGAAAATAATTCCTTAAAAATTAAAATTGGGCAAATGTAAGCTAATGACTTCATGAGACCTCAAGAAACAATTAAACAAAGTTGAAAGAATGAAAAAAGTAGGAAAAGATGAAATATCTCAGAAAAACAACCAACCTGGAAAATAAATTGAGGAGAAACAATTTAAGAATCTTTGAACTACCAGAAAGCTATGATATAAAAAAGAGCCTGGACATCCTATTTCAAGATATTATAAAGGAAAACTACTCTGATATCTTAGATCCAGAGGATAAAAAAGAAATTAAGGAATCCACTGACCAACTCCTTGAAAGAGACTCCAAAATGAAAACTTGTAAGCATGTTACAACTAAACTCCAAAACTCTCAGGTTAAGGAGAAAATATTGCAAGGAGAAAGAAAGAAACAATTAAAATATTGTGAAGCCATAGTCAAGATAACACAAAATTTAGCAGGTTCTACATTAAAGAATCAGAGAGCTTGGAATATATATTCTGGAGAGCAGTGGAACTAGGATTACAACCAAAAATCACCTACCCCAGCAAAACTGAATATAATCCTTCAAGGGAAAAATGGACATTTAGTGAGAGGATTTTCAAATATTTCTGATGAAAAGACCAAAGATGAATAGAACATTTGACATTCAAACACAAGACTAAAGAGAAACATAAAAGGTAAACACAGAAGAATAATCATAAGGGACTCAATAAGGTTAAACTGTTTACATTCCTGTATGGGAAGATGATAATGCAATTCCTAGGAATTTTATCATTATTAGGGGCAGATAGGAGGAATCTACATAAATAAAAGGCATATGAGGGAGTTGATTGTCTTGAGATGATGTCCAAAAAAAATGAAGAGGTAAGAAAGAGGGATGCCCTGAGAGAAGGTGAAATGGAGAGGCAGAATTGGGAAAATTTTCTCACATAAAAGGGACTTATAAGGAAGAGATTTTATAGTGGAGGGGATAATTGGGTACGGGGCATTAAATACTTGAAATTCACTTTCATTGAAGCTGGTTCAAAGAAGCAAGAATCGATATACACACTCAGTTGTGCATAGACATTTATCTATGTCTATAAATAAAATAAAAAGGGAAGACTATAAGAGATATGACAGGGATGGGAGAATGATATAAGAGAGGACAGATTAAGGGAGGCAGTGATCAGAAGTAAAACAAACCTTTATGGAATGATAGGATAAAAACATACAGAAAAAGATAAACAGAACAAAATAGGATGAGGGGAAAGTTAGTAATCATAACTGAATGTGAGTGGGATGAATTCACCCATAAAACAGAAGTAGATAGCAGAATGGATTATCCAACAATATGTTGTTTACAAGAGAAACACCTGAAATATAAAGACAACACAGAGTTAAAGGGCTGGAACAAAATCTATTATATTTCAGATAAAGCAAAAAATGCAGGAGTAGGAACAATTACCTTAAACAAACAGATCTAACTGAAAGAGATAATTAGGGAAACTATATTTTGCTCAAAAGTACCACAGATAATGTAGTAGTATAAAAGCATTTTACAGTAAGTTTCTCTGATAGAGACCTCATTTCTCAAATATATACACAACTGAGTCAAATTTATATAAAAAAGAGCCATTCTCCAGTTGATAAATGGTCAAAGGATATGACAAGCAGTTATCAGAAGAAATAAAAGCTATTTATAGTAATGAAAAATGCCCTAAACCACTATTCATTCAAGAAACTAAAATTAAAACAACTCTGAAGTGCCACCTCAGACCTATCAGAAATGAGAAATGCTGAAGAGGATTAGGTAAAATAGGTACACTACTGAATTGTTGGTGGATATATGAACTGGTCCATCTCTTCTGGAGAACAATTTGGGACTATGTCCAAAGTACTATAAAATGCATGCCATTTGACCCAGAAGTACCACTACTAGGTCTGTATCCCAAACAGATCAAAGGAAAAGGAAAAAGAACCTATATGTACAAAAATATTTATAGCAGTTCTTGTTTTTGTGGTGGTGAAGAATCGGATATTAAAGGAATGCTCATCAGTTGGGGAATGTCTGAACAAGTTGTGGCATATGATTATAATGGAGTTATATTGTACTATAATAAACAGTGGCGGGGTGTGGTTTCAGGGGGAAAAAAAAGTGCCAAGATCTATCTGAACTGATACAAAGTGAAGTGAGAAGAACCAGCAGTGTTGCAATGAGATCAACTGTGAAATACTTGGCTACTCTGATCAATACCATGAGACAATTCCAAAGGACTCATGATGAAAAATGCTATCCATCTCCAAAGAAAGAACTGATGAGCTTTGAGTGAAAATTGACATATAATTTTCTCACTTTTTTTTTTTGCTTTTTTATGATGTGACTGATATTGAAATGTGTTTTACATTAGTTCACATGTATAATGGATAGGAAAGGGGTGGGAGGGAGAGAGAGAATTTGGGACTCAAAATTTAAAAAGAAAACAATGTTAAAATTAATCAATTAAAAAAAGCAAAGTCATAATTTCATAAAAAATGGTAGTTGTTACATCCCAATGGAAATATGCATGACAAATTCAAATTCATTTTAGCGGATGCATTATTCAAACTGACCAGGAACTAGCTGTAACTGCAATATTTATTTCCCAAGATTGTATTTGGCTCAGTGGAGGTGTTGCATGTAAAATGTTTCACAAATTTTTAGCACACTTGCATTTAATAATGTCAGTTTTCATCAGGCACCATTTTATTTTCATGTAGGGAAAGTCTAATTTGCTTGATCAGGTACAAAAGGGTAAATGAATGATTAACTTGAATTGCTTGTTTATCAAAGTCAAGAAAATTATATACAGGCCTAGTTGGAGGCCACATGTGGCCTCAAGGCTACAGATTACCCACCCCTAGTGCTATCCTTTCATTTTATAAATGATGAATTTGAAGGGAGGGTCAGTGACTTGTCCAAGGTCACCCAGGTAGTAAGCAGCATAGGTGGGATTCTAACCTCTGTCTTCTGATCTCAGAGTGAGTGTACCTTTTCACTGTAACCTGCTATCTCTACTAAAAAATCATATGAGAAATAGGAAAAAAAATGCTGAAAACAGAAGCCATTTGGTATGATCAAAGAAGAAGGCCAGGAAGCTTGAATATTCTGGCAAACATATCTTGCTGTCAAGGGATAATTTGTACAATTCAAAGAGGAGCTCACTAGTTTGTTTTGTTTTTGGAAATCAGAAACACCAGGGAAAAGAAAACAAAAGAGGATTGAATGTTATTAGAATCAATAACTAATGAGTTTACACAACTGGACATTGGGAGGCAAGATCTAGCAACACAATTAGCAAAGATGAAATGTGATTTGGAGGAAGAAAAATGTAGTTGGAGAATGAGTGGAAGAAAATGAAAAAGAAAATAAATTATTAAATTAATAGAAAGAAAAAAAGAACTACTTTAAAATAGAGACAGTCCTCATTGTAACAGATCTAGAACGTGAAGGCAATGTATTTGATGGCTTGTTCTTCCAGTGGAGGTGGCTGACGAGGGAAGAAGAGAAAGATGTAGAATTTAAAGCTCTATAATCAAATGTTAAAAATATATATGTGTGTGTGTATATATAT
>CM053581.1:538086119-538115515 GCA_028627135.1 Pseudochirops cupreus
TGGGGGAGGGGTCATACAAGGGGATGGCTGTTTTGAGGGTGGGGGTAGGGGAAAGATGGGGAGAAAATTTGTAACTCAAAATCTCATGGAAATGAATGATGTAAACTAAAATAAATAAAATAAAATATTAAAAAATAAAATATTTTAAATGAAAAAAAAATGGAATGTGAAGGCAAAACGTTGACAAATCAGAACACTAAATGGGAGGAATCAAAGCAAGAACTAGAAACAGCATTAGAAAGTGTTAAATGGGATTGTTAAAGTGGTAATATAACCTTGATGCCCAAGTCAAACAATAAGGAAGTCAGAAAGAGGACTGGGGTTTGAAAAGAGAATCCCAGTCAATGTCAAGCAAAAATGGAAAGTCAATCTTTATTTTTTTTATTAAAATATATTTATTTTTCATTTTCAGTTTATGGAATAAAACAAACATTTCTAAAACATAGTATAACAAAAATGATGATTGTATATGAAACTGCAAATCTATCATGTACAACTTGCTATTCCTTTTAAATGTATAATAATTCTATAAATTTCTTTCTTTTCTCCTTCTCTGCCCCCTAAAGATGGCTACTATTACACACATGCATATATATATATATATATATATATATAAAATCATTCTGTAGATCTGTTTTATCAGTTCTTTCTCTGGATGCAGATAGCATCTTCCTTCGCATGTCCTTGGTGGTTAATTTGGGTATTTATAATAGTTAGAATGGTTTAGTTACTCAGTTATTATTAAAACAATATTGCTGTTGCTGTATCCAATATTCTCTTGGTTCTGCTCATTTCACTGTTTTTTATTTCATGCAAGTCTGCCCATGTTTTCCTAAGATCACTGAGCTCATCATTTGTTATAGCACAGAACTATTCTATCACAACCGTATACCACCACTTATTCAGCCATTCACTAATTGACAGGCATCTCTGCAATGCCCAGTTCTTTGCCACCACAAAAAGAACTGCTATAAATATTTTAGAACATCTAGGTTCTTTTCCTTTTTCCCTAACCATCTTTGGAAATAGACTTAGTAATGATATTGCTGGGTCAAAGGGCATAGGCAGTTCATAACTCTTTGGGCATAATTCCAGATTGCTCTCCAAAATGATTGGATCAGTTCAAAATGGAAAGTTTAAAAAAGTAGCTGATCCAGTCCAGTGGCCCCAATTTCTGATACTCCCATAGTACAAAGAACAACTGAGAAGTGTTCACTGAGATCTGGATGAAAACAAGGCCCTCAACTCATAGGTCCAGGAAAGGAGATTCCAGGAAGGATTCTCGTTAGCAAGTGAAAAGAGGAAAGAAGACTAATTAGCCCTGGTATAAGAAATGGCATTTCAGTCTAAGGAAACTCTTATTTCATTAGGGTCAGAGAGATTAGGGAGCCTCAGGATATAAAGACACTGTCAAAGGAAGAGGCATGAACTCTACCTTGAGAAATATGTGTTGTAAACGAGGGTATCCCAAACAGAAGAGCCACAAATCAGTAGAATGGATACACAAATTCTGAATATATTTTTGTTGTTGTTTTGTTTTATTTTGTGGAATACAGAAACCAAAAGGAAAATGGAGAAATCAGGGATAGATTAGAAGGCAAAATTCATAAAACTCAAGAATATTGACTCTGATGACAGAGGATGTGGGTTCACCTGATACTTTCTATGTAACCAATGGGTAAACTCTTTCCTCTCCCTGGGCTTCAATTTTCTTATGTACAAAATAAAGGGATTTGTTTAGATGTTCTCTGACCTTCCAGTTCTTGATCTATTCATTTGCATTTCATAGAAGGTGTCTAAGGACCTAGTTCTTTCCAGTCTGCCAATTTTTTCCCCCTATCTGTTAGCAGAAAATGATTTCTGAAAGGTAACTCTCCAAAGAAAGAAAATATCTGTGAAGAGACAGCTCTTTTTCAGTAGTTGGGTATCCTTCTGTTTACATCTAAGATTAATTTTGTAGCTACTAGAATACTAGCATAGATTTAGGATATGTTACTGGAGTCATCACATTAGAGAAACGAAAACTAGTTTCAATTGTTTTTAAGGACTTTATCAGTCTCTGGCAAGTAAATAGTTTGCTATTAAGTTTGGCATTTAAAAATCTAACCATCTTAAGTAAATTACAATATTATCAGGCTTTTTTCATGTTACTCCCCTTAGTATGCTACGTTCTAACTAAATTTTCTCATTTACTATGACACATGAACAACAAAAACAGTAAAAATTTACTGAGAGACACTGAGCCATGACCTGGAATACAAAGAAAGAATACAAAATCCAATCCCCCCCTCTCAAATATCTCATAGTGTAAAAGGAGAAACAACACATAAAGAATTATACACAAGCAAGATAGAAGCAGAATTACTTGAGGCTAATCTTAGAGGAGGGTTCTAGGTTTAAGGGAATGAAAGTGGGATTTTTGATAAGGCTTGGAAAAAACCAGGAGGTAGTGATTGGGGGACAAGTGAAAAGGCACAGACCTGGGAGATGGAATGTCATATGTTAAGAACAGTGGGGAGGTCACTGTCGCTGAATTACAGGATATGATGAGGGAAGAAAGGTATAAGAAGACTAGAAAGACTGGAGGGAGCCATGATATGATGGACTTCAAAGGCCAAATAGGATTTTATATTTGAGGAGGTAGTACAGTCAGACCTTAACTTTAGGAAGATCCATTTGGTAGCTGAATTGTGGATGGCCTGGAATGGGGAGAGACTTGAGATGCACGACCAACCAGAAGGCTAGAGCAATAGCCCAAGCATGAAGTGGTGAGGACCTGTAATAAAGTGATTGCTGTGTCAAAGGAGAAAAGGAGTCATATAGGAGAGATGTTATAAAAAGAGAATATTTTGATCTTGGTAACTGATTGGATATGGGGAGGGGTGATAGGAGTCAAGTGGCAATGCCTAGGTTGCAAGGCTGGGTACCTAGGAGAATGGAGGTGCCCTCAACAGCAATAATTACAAAGAGAGGAAGGTTCTTGAGGAAATATGTTGAATTCAGTTTCTGGCTTATTGATTTTAAGATGTCTACAGGAATCCAATTCAAGACATCCAACAGAAAAATACAATATTATTTCACCCATCTCTGTGCCTTTGAACACTTTTGATGGATTCGTATATTTGCACAGAACTAGAAACCATCTGACAGCTTATATGCTTGCTAGTCATTAAATATTTATTCCCATCTTTACTTTATCACTCGGGGGCCAGTCACACAAATGTATTATTGTGTATTGCCAAAAAAGATCCCAAGTAATTGGCTGGGAAGAAAGGAGTTCTGTCACACCTGAAAATCCCTTCTTAGGAGTAGTGCCCAAAGCAAACACACTAAGGTATTTTGCATTCTAATAGGATGGGAAGTGGTATTTTATATGATTTTGATTTGAACTGTTTTATTGTTTGATGTAAAATTGATTTTCAATGGCAAATTGGCTAGATTGTCATTGGGGAAAGAGGTTTACCTATTATATTTAATTCAACAGGCATTTACTAAGTGTCAGACAGTCTATTAGGACCTGGGGCAACAAAAACAAAAGTAAAATGATCCTTTGAGGAGGAAGTGAATTTTAATTTTTGTTTTGTTACTTGGGGTGGATTTCTAGATGAATCTAACATTGACCACCACCATAGATTACTTAAAATAATTTGTATATTTGAATGGTTATTGAAGGCCAATAAAAGAGCCCTGTGTCTCTGGGGATGTGACGGAAGCTATCTGGGCCTTAGTTTTCTCATATGTTAAATGAGTTGGATTTGATGTCTAAAGTCCCTCCCAATTCTGTAAATATGATCCTATGAATGAATACATGAATAAAGCATATGTTATACACTTACTCTGTGCTGAGCACTGGAGATGCAAATAGAAAAGCAGAAACAGTACCTGATCTCTGGGAGATCACATTCTAAAGGGGGAGACAACCCAAGTGGAAGATTTCAGCTGCAAGTCATGTAGAAAGGCCCTATGGTCCTTAGGGTGTAGTGGCAAAACAGATATTGTCACTTCTACTGATAAAATTGTATCTGTCAGATGCTGAAACTTTGATGGTAAACTAGAAACCTTGCTATTCCAAAGACTCTTGCAGTCAGGATCCCAAACCCTTTCAATCAAGCTCTGAGGGGAGATGTTATCAAGGTTCTGATGGTGATTTGACTTGCCTAGTATAGGTTCCTTCTTTTCTTTCCCCTGAGTGCCCTGTTTCAGCTAAGCTGACTTGCTTTCTGAGTGAATAGCCATTGGTGGGGATGCCTAGCCTCTTTTTCACCTTCAGTGGGATGGCCATCCTGGAAGCAGGACTGATGGTCTGGAAAGTTATGGCACTTCCAGGGCTCTCCTTCCTGTCTTCCTTGTTAATGGCAATTGGTCAATTGTTGCTGGTGGTGATGAAGAATGTAGACCCATTCTCTGCAATGATTTCTCCCCTCAGTGATGCCTCTGAGGGCTGGGGCTAGAAACAGGTCTGGTGATTTGAGGAGCCCTGCTATTCTCAAAGCTCTTGGGTTCAGTGTCCTGGGCTATCTCCACTAGTGTCCAAGGGTGGTCAAACTGGTTGTTGTTCTGACACATGTTTTCACCCTTCAGGGTACACTGTCAGTAATGATCTATTAAAGTCATTTATAAAGAGAATTGTGGAGTTGCCTATCTGTTGGTTAGAATTAATATTTAATGTGCATTGGTAGATCACATGACAACATCTCAGAATATGGAGAGCATAGTCACAGGGTAGATACTAAGATACATTATACCATGTGGATCTATGCTCATTGCATGATTTTAAAAAAGCTATATGCATGTAAATTAGCTCTGAAATTTTCTTGGGAGGGTCACAGTTCCTTTTTGTGTCGATCAACATGGACACTTTGATGATAAGCTGGGTCCAAAGTGTATGGAGCCTGACCATTGATTGATATGCTCCAGCAGGTTCTTCCAGTACCAAGAATCTTCATCTTTCGCATTGGCATGCTCCAGTTCAATGGATTTTGTTATAGTATTCTTTCCAGAAGTACTTCCTAGAGAAGACTCATTATGTTGCTTGTTGACATCATCGACCCACCTCTTGCTCATTAGCATAGCAGAGGTTCAGGAAAATCATGGAATGTTAGGTCTGGAGCAGAGATAAAAATCTCTGTTGTGAAACATCCTGATTTTATTGTTGAGGAAATTAGACCCAAGGAAACTGGGTTTTGCTCAAGGTCAGGGCAGTAAAACAATGGCAGATCTGGACCTGTAACTGATGTAGTTTAGTCTAGTGCTTTTCCCACAATCCCATATTCTTAACTGTATATGGATTGGAAGATGAATGCAATGTTCTAGCAATATATTATAAAGCAATCATACGGAGCAAGCCATGTTATGAAATAGTTTTGGAGCCTTAGAAGCAACTAGAATACTGGATTTGGAGTCAGGAAGATGAATTCAAATCCATTATGGGTCCCTTAGTAGCCAGGGGATCAAATCTTAGACATTATGTGTGCTTATTTCCTTCCTCTACCCTGACTTTGAACAAATCAACCTATGTCTACTTCAGTTTTCTCATCTGTAAAATGGGGATAATAATTGCATCTATCTCACAGAGTTGTTGTGAGGCTAAAATAATGTATTTGTAAGGTGTTTTCCAGGCCTTAAAATGCTATATAAATGATAGCTAAGTGGCACAGTGGATAGAGTGCCAGGCCTGAAGTCAGGAAGACTCATCTATATGAGTTCAAATCTTAACTCAGACACTTAATAGCTGTGTGACCCTGGGCAAGTCATTTAATCCTGTTTGCCTCAGTTTCCTCATCTGTAAAATGAGCTAGAGAAGGAAATGGCAACCCATAGCAGTCTCTCCACCAAGAAAACCCCAAATGAGTCAACGAAGAGTCAGACATGCCTGAACAACAACAACAATTGTAATTAAAAAACATTATTCTGAGCAAAGGTGCTGGGGCTTCACCAGATGGCCAAGGGAATCCGTGCCATAACAAAGGCGACACATGTTTGTGATAAGGAAAATCAAGAGACTGAGCAGCAGACTGGCCAACTCGTTTGTTCTGTCAACATCAGTGACTCTAAGAAGGACTGACTGAATGGAGCCATAAAAGAACTCTGGTGGGGAGGGGGGAGAACCCAGGCTAGGGTATGGGGACACCATGAGAACAAACCATCTTCTTGACAACCAATACTTATTGTTCTGGGTGCAGACAGTAAATGGGCCTCGTCGCCTTTCTGGAGCTGACGAAAGTGCTCTAGAAAGTGAAATGGTGGGTTCTACACTCCCAAGAGACTGTGGCCCTTCTGGGGCTGACCCCAGGATTGTCAGGCACAGGTGGCATTTGTCCTAGTCAGACTTGATGGAAATTCAGTTCCTTCATCCATCTCCATGAAGGCAGAACTAGAAAGATCTTGCAGGTTACCTGAGAATCTTATGAATTGTCTACTGTGTGCAGAGCCCTGTCAGGAGGGAAATTGAAAATCAGACCTAGTCCGTGTAGTTGACAGTCCACAAGTGGTTGGAGTGGAGCAAAAGAATCAAGTGAAGACTGAGATATGGGAGCCTGTCACCGTGCCCGGGCCCACTCCATTCAGATCATGAAAGTGGAGGAAATTCCTGCCAGCAAATGCCGCCGGCCCGCAGTCAAGCAGTTTCGTGACTCCAAAATCAAGTTCCCTCTGCCCCACAGAGTTCTACATCGCCAGCACAAGCCACGCTTTGCTACCAAGAGGCCCAACACCTTCTTCTAAGTTTAGAGACAAGGAGGCACCTGTTCTGTTTGATCTGTTTAAATAAATTTCTCAATTGGAAACCCCCCCCGCAAAAAAATACTTATTGCTCTCTGGTGTAATGTTTTTACAACGTTATGCTTTCCTGACTTGCCAGGCTTTTAGACTGACTGTTTACAAACCCATTTCCCATCTCCCACTTGACCCTTAAGATCTGGTACTCTAGTGAACTTCTCACCTTACCCTGCATAGATTCTGATTTGGTTTTTTTTCAATGTTTTTTTCCCCCACTTGGTGAACACTCTCAATTATTGTCATGGTCATCAGAGAAATGGTGACTGAGAAGAACCCTGAATATAGGGATATCTATCTGTCTGTCTACTTGTCTGTCTGTCTATCTATCTATCTTTCTATCTATCTATCTATCCACATACACACACACACACACACACACACACATACACATACACATACACACACTTCCTATTGTCATAGGATCTGGAAAGAATATCATCACAAAATCCATGAAACTAGATGGAAAAGGATGGGGATGTAGAGAACTTGTAATTTCCTGGGTAAGAGAAATTCCTGGTTTTAGAAACTCTTTCTGTAAATGTAGGGTGATGTTTTCTATGAAACTTCCTGTTTTATAGAGTTGTCTGGGGACTCTGAATAGGTTCCAGAACTTGGCTAGGCTTATATAGCCATTACGTGTCAAAGGAAGGCCTTGAACACCAGCCTCTTTGACTTTGAAGTCAAAGTCTTGCTATCTACAACAGATTACTTCTTTTAAATTTTTTTTTGGAGAGGGGAAGGCAAGGCAATTGGGGTTAAGTGACTTGCCCAAGGTCACACAGCTAGTAAGTGTGTTGAGTGTCCAAGGGTAGATTTGAACTCAGGTCCTCTTGACTCCAGGGTCAATGCTCTATTCACTGCACCTCCTAGCTGCCCCTGGATTACTTCTTGAATGACATAATGGGCTTAAGGTTACACAGCTAATGATAAAGGTGTGATTAGAATCCAGGTCTTCTGACCTCAGTCCAGGACCTTTTTCATCACAACACATCGCATTGTTATCGGCCCCCTGCCTGCCGTCCATGTTGCAAATGCAAATGGAGTGGCAACACATTCCCTTTTAGGACAGCCAGAGGAAAGAAAATGCCAGTAAGTTGATGTTACAAGCACATTTGCTAATAATGGTGGAAACCTGTTTTCTTCCACTCCTAAAGTAGTGAATATATGTAGGGAGATGAAGAAAGGGAATTCAGGAGATTGAGAATTCCTTTGAGAACTATTCCTGTTTACTTTTTCTCACCTTAAGCCTTGACCTAGGCATCTCTTCCCGACCCACTAAGAAATTCAACAAAAGGACATGATAAGCAGCCAATATGGAGTGATAGAGGATGGAATCTTAGAAGCACCTGCATTATTTGCACATGATTTCCCCTTAATGTCAAATTCAGGCTACTAAACTTAGTATGCAAAGGAAATAAAAACTGTTGCAATATTAATAATGCATCTATTTATTATGCAAAATTGCTACAGTGCAAATCTTTCTCTGACATTACCCAGGGTTCATTTCATAGAGTTCGGGCACTCTGCCTCCCCACTAGAGACATATGTATCTAGCTCATTAGATGTTGTGAAATGATAAGAGCCTAAAGTGTTCATTTATGACTTTCTGGAATTTACAGAGACATAATTTATCCCTCCAAATGAGCAAATTGGGGATGGCATGGTGATAATCCCAAGAAGGCAAAAATGGAAAAAAAATGTTTTTCTTTAGAATCCCTCAACAGTTATTTAATATAAAATGTATTACAGTACATATTTATATGAGTTAACTGACAGCTGTAAGAAATCAGCAATGGGTTGCTGTGTAAGTTGATTGATATTTGCGACAAAAGGGCCTGAAGGACAAACCCTAGGAAGAGAGACAAGTGCCTTGTGATAATTTCTACTTCTTCTTTCTTGAGACATGGGCCTTCTGGGAACTAGAGTCTGCTTTATCTTCTCTAGCATTAGAGCTAAACAGACATTTTTAACCAAAGGGAGCTGTCATTCCCATACATGCTACTAAGTAAGTAATGTTACTGCACCATGTTTTGCCACAATTTCCTCCAATATGGTCCTTTTATTTCTGTTGAATATGTGAATCAATGCTACTGAGTGGCTTAAATGAAATAATTTCCCTTCAGTTGTTTTATTAAAGGGCCGGGCAACTGAAATGGTCTCTGAACATATGTGTGTGTAACCCCTCAAGTTGCTAAAGATGCATTTTACAAACTTACTTAAAGGAATATCCTTGCAAGGAAAAAAAAAAGGCATAAGGTATCAATAACACATCCTGCTTTACTCTCCCTGCAGTCTGTCTGGGGAAAAAGAGAGCAACAACAAAAACTTGCCATAAAAAATCGAAATCCCGAACAGTGTCAGCATTTCCATCCTCATGGATTTCTCTAGTTTGAACTGTGTTCGTTTTAATCATAGGCAATTTGATCAAACAACATTGTGGACTGGCTAATTTGGGAATTATGTCTTCATGTTGTAGCTTGATGATTACACGATATGTTGTCTGCGTGCTTCAGATACTAATAGTACTTTTCTGTTATTTGTTGAACAAGAAGAAAAATTTCCTTTGCTTTCTTTAAAATGAGTAATTTTGCATTGAAAAAAAGGATTGAGCATCAACATGTAGGTTTTCCCGATGAATAAAGATTGGCAAACAAGAATTAAGAAGGCCAAATGAAGACTGTATCTTTCTGGAAGGAAAAAAAAATCCCAGATTCACTTCACAGGTATATTTTCATTTTTGGAACCCATCAGAGATCTTTAAACCACAAGAGGCATTATAATACAGGTAATACATTGGGCATGGATCCCAGAGGTTAGTGAATCTTTGGGAGGAGGGAGTCTTAGAAATTTGGCAAACAGCATAAGTAAACTCCTGATTGATGCCTTTTCTTGATAGCAATAGATAACTATCACTGCATGCGAGGGGCCCTGTGAAGTTCAGCATATTGCTATATAAACTTCAAATTCCTATATCCCCAATCCCTATCACAGAATTTGAACTGCCATTAATTTCTTCAGTCATTGTACCCTCCGGGTATAGATTAGTTCCCAGTTAGTGAGGGGAAAAGCTAAATAGTGAGTTGCCTATAATATCTTCCTTTTCTTTGTTACAAAATCTAGGGATGAAAGTAACTACTGAGGGAAAATTTGCTATGCTCCCCTGATTTGCTTATATCACCCTTTATGTCAAAATCATGTACCCATTGTGAGGTATTGATCTATACCTTATTTCTACCAAATTGCTTTCCAAGTTTCCCAATAATTTTTGTCAAATGTTGATTTCTTAACCCCAAAGCTTGGATTTTTGGGTTTATCAGACACTAGATTACTACGGTCACTCACTGCTATGTATTGTGTACCTAATTTAATTCACAGAAATTCCATGGTCCTTTATTTAATATAATTCTTACTGCATTATGATCTGAAAAGGAAGCATTTAGTATTTCTGCTTTTCTATATTTGGTTGGTTTTTCTGAAGGTGCCATGTACAACTGAGAAAAAAGGTATTCTCCTTTCAATTCCCATTTAATTTTCTCCTGAGGTCTGTGATAGCTAACTGTTCTAAGATTCTATTCATCTCCTTAACTTCTTATTTATTTTATGATTAGATTTATATAGCTCTGAGAAGAGAAAGTTGGGGACCCCCATTATTATAGTTTTACTGTCTCTTTCCTCCTACAAGTAATTTAGCTTTTCCATTAAGAATTTGGATACTATGCCATTGTTTTTATATCATCTCAACATAACTCCTGTGCCCTCTTTCTATGCAGAAATCTTCTAAATGCCCTAATGATAAAGTTCTTAGAAGTTACATGTATCATCTTCCCATATAGATAGGTAGAGACTTTAACCTTGTTGAGTTCATCATAACTTCTTTTTCTTGTCTACTTTTTTATGCTTCTCTTGAGTCTTACGTTTTAAAGTCAAATTTTCTATTCCATTCTGGTATTTTTATCAGGAATGCCTGAAAGTCCTCAATTTTATTAAATGTCCATTCCCCCCTTAAAGTTTACACTTAGTTTTGCTAAATATGTTTTTCTTGGTTGTAATTCCAGCCCTTTTGCCTTCTGGAATGTCATATTCCAAACCTTCTACTTCTTTATCTTGGTAGCTGCTAAATCTTGCATGAACTTGACTGTGGCTCCATGTTATTTGAATGGTTTCATTCTGGTTGCTTGAGGCATTTCCTCTTTGACCTAGAGCTATGGGATTTAGCTATAAAATTCCGAAGAGTTTTCATTTTGCCATTTCCTTTAGGTTGTGATCAATGAATTCTTTCAGTTTCTATTTTTCCCTCTGGCTTTAGGAAATCAGGGCAGTTTTCCTTAGTAATTTCTTGAAATAGACCCTTCCTTTGATCATGGCTTTCACATAGCTAACAATTCTTTAATTATTTCTCTTCAATGTATTTCTCAGGTTAGTTGTTTTATTTCCAAGGAGATATTTCATATTCTCTTCTATTTTCTTTCTTTTGAATTTGTTTATTGTTTCTTGATGTCTCATGGAGTCATTAGTTTCCAATTGCCCAATTTTAATTTTTAAGGAACTATTTTCCTTAGATAGATTTTCTACCTTTCTCCTCCATGAGACCAATTCTGCTTTTAAGGAGTTATTTTCATTAGTGGATTTTATACCTCTTTTTCATTAAACAAATTCTGTTTTTAAGGTTTTATTTATTTCAGTATTTTTTTATCTTTTACCAACATGTGGTCTTTTCATAATTTTGTCCCTTTGCTTTAATTTCTTTACCTATTTTTTCTCTACCTAATTTGATTCTGAAAGTAATTTTTAGTTCTTCCAGGAATTCTTTTTGGTCTTGTGTCCAATTCATGTTTTTTTTTCTTTTTCCCTTGAGGCTTTGCTAGTAGCTGATTTGAATTCACTGTTGTCTTCTAAGTTTGTGTCTTGATCTTCCCCGTCACCATAGAAGATTTTTATGGTCAGGTTCTTTTTTGTTTTTGTTTTTTGCTTATTCCCTCCCACTGCCCACCATATTTCTTGATTTGGAGATTTATTTTAATGTTGGTATCTGTTCCTGGTGTATGAAGGGGAGGGGCTGTGTCTCAAGCTTCAGACTTTTTCACACTGCTGTCTTTAGAGCTAGTTCTGGTAGTTTGGATGTTTTCAGTGCTTCTAAGGTGATGTGAATCTGGCAAAAGGTGTGGTCACTCCTCCCTTGGTTTTCAATCTGACTCTTACCCAGGAAGGGTCCCATATCCTTTGGGGCCAGAAATGATACTTCCTCTCAAGGCTTTCAATCCTCCTTGAATGAAAGTGCTCCCCTCTTCCCTTGAACTATGACTCTGAAAGGGGTATAGGCAATGGAGTTGCCAAACAATTGCCTCTCAGAGCTCCCATTCCTCCTTGACTGAAAGTACTTCTCTCCACTCTTGAACTATGGAACATAAGTAAATATAGGCAATGGGATTACCAAATAGCATTTGATCCTGTGTCCAGCATAGAGGTCCCCTTTATCTTCTTTCTGACCAGTTTCCAGGTCCCCTTACTGTCTCTGGATTACGAGCTTCTGAAGCTAATGCTGCTACTATCACCACCTCCAAGTCCCACTGCTAGTGTTTCATTGACATGGGCGCCAACCCATCTTCCTCTCTCCCCTGTCACTGTTATCTCTTTCTGATCTTGTGTGTAGTCCTGGGCTGGAAGAATGTCTCACTCTGATCTTTTGTTGATTTTGCCACTCCAGAATTCGATTTGAGGCATTAAAGTTATTTGGAGGGGAATGTGGGAGAGCTTTGATTTCTCTACTACACCAATGCGACTTTGTTCCCATGAGAGATCAGTTGTGCAAAAGCATGAAGGAAATAAATGGAGTACCACGAATAAGATAAGCCCAGCCCTTTGATTGAAACAGAGAATGTATGGTAGGGAGTAATATTAAATAAGACTGGAAAGGTAAGTGGAATCTAAAAAGTAAAGGATGTTAAATATTAGGCCTACGTGTTTGTATTTTATCCTAGATACACTAATGTAAGTATACTTTTATTTGTGGTGGTGACATGATCAGCTCTATATTTTAAAGTGATCAATTTATCATTTGTGAAGAATGGATTTGCCAGGAGATAGATTGGAGGCAGGGAGACCAATTAAGAGATTATTGTAATATTGGAGGTGTGACTTAATTGGGAACTGAATTATGGTAGAGGCTGTGTAAGTAATGAGAATGATGTGAAGGTAAGATAAACAAGATTTGGAAACTTATTGGATTGGGAGTTAAGAGAAAGGAAATATTCACATATTAATCAAATGGTAATTGGAAGGATAGAGGTGAGTGATCTAAACATAAACATAAAAGTTTGCTATCATGGAATGCCTTGTATTATACTCCAAAAGCAATCTAGTTTGTTCCTCTCTCTCTCATCATTTCTTGACCCAAGTGGTTGCCCATAAAACATTTTTCCAGTGGATCGACTCTCTATAGATTGTCAGTTGAGTACATATCTGGACAATAACCATTCTTCATCTCCTTAGTTTTTCCTGTGTGATTAGTTAGGCCAAAGTCTTGTGAGTGATTATGGATCTCATTTAGCAGGTTTTACAACATTCCAAGGCTTGATACAATAATAATCATAATCTATAACTAGAAGATCTTAAGGATCTCACCATCTATAAGTAGTTCCTCTCTTATTTGGGCATTTTCTTTGATTTGGATCCTGTGATATACGTCCTATATGATAACAGCTAAAGAATTTTTAACTTTAAGCCCTTCTTAATGTTAATAATCAGAGACTTATCAAAATTACCTCAATAGATCCAACTTTCAAAGAATATTGAATAACATACGCCATCTTAATTTTTAAAATTTAGTCTCAGGTGAGATTAATAGAAAAGTAGTGTTAGAATGAAAGAGACAATTCTTTATCTCATCCTGGTCAGACAACAGATGGGATATTGCGTTCGCTTTTGGACACCACATTTCAGTAAGGCTATTGACAAGCTTGAATGTGTCTCGAAGAAGGTAGTTAGGATGGTGAGAATATTTAAAACCATTTGAAGAATGGGTTGAAGGAAAATGAAGATGTTTATTCTGGAGAATAAAAAACATAGGAGGGATACATTTGCTCTCTTCTAATATTTAAAGGACTCTCCTGCAAAATATATGTTGGATTTGTAGTTTTTCTTCCTAAGGAGTAGAATTAGCACA
Organism: Pseudochirops cupreus; assembly: GCA_028627135.1. Taxonomy (NCBI): domain Eukaryota; kingdom Metazoa; phylum Chordata; class Mammalia; order Diprotodontia; family Pseudocheiridae; genus Pseudochirops; species Pseudochirops cupreus. Next base: position 538,100,059 of record CM053581.1, read on the forward strand.
AATGGTTGGAAGTTATGGGGACAGATTTTAGTATTGTATAAGGGAAAAAAAAAACACAAAAAACTTCCTAACCATTGGGGTTATTCAAACATTTTATAAAGTGTTTATATAGTAATGAGTTCCTTGTTACTAGATTTCTTCAGCTGCAAGCTGGTAGTCCATTCTTTGAGGTTATTGAAATGGATATTACTGCTTCAGATACTAGTTGTTCTATATGACCCCAGTGAGTCTTTCAAACTCATTGTATGATTTCCTAGATCTTGATAATAGTAAATAGGGTTATAAGGCCTATACTTACTATCATGAAAGGGAAATATATTCTGTGAATTATATAAATGGACAGAAAAACCTACTGTGATGTTATGGTGGTGACCAAGGTTTTCTAAAAATCAAAGTTATAGAGAAAACATCAGAGCCAAGATTTGAACAAAAGTACTTGGGTTCTAAATTCAACATTCTTTCTAAAGGGCCATAGAAATCTTAAAATAAGTATACAGAGACATACTATTATTAATCTTGTTCGTGATAGTTCCCCTTTGTTGAGTCTGTGTTTATTCTTAGGTTTTCTAATACTAGTAAGATTTTGACTTTGCTGGCCTATGTTGAAAGCACATAAACCAGGAGGATTAAGGTAAAATCAACATTATTTACCGAAGAAAAATGAGAAAAAAAAAAGATTCAGTATGCAAAGTTCAGTTAAGAGAGAATTAAATGTGATGTTTACTTTCCATTTTTTGTCCTTATTAATATGTTTGCTTATTTTTAGGTTACAAGATTCAATTCCACAATTCCTTGAGTTTCAGATTTTCTCCCCTCCCTCCCCCCTCTTCCCATGGCAGCGTGCAATCAAGTATAGGATCTGCAAATACTTTCACATTAGACATTAGTCACATTGTAAAGAAGGATTGTAGCTGATGGAATGAACAATGAGAAAGAGGAAACAAAACCAAACATAGGAAAGAAAGAGCAGGTATTTGCTTCAATTTGCATTCAAACTCTGTTCTTTCTTTCAAGTTGTTTCTATGAATGTTGACATCTCTTTCCATCATGAGTCTTTTGGAGTTGTCTTACAACCTTGCATGGCTGAGAAGAGCCCAATCTATCAAAGTTGTTTGTCACACATACATTGTGTCTGTAATTGTGTACAAATTTCTCCTGGTTCTGCTCTTCTCACTCAGCAACAATTTGTACATGTCTCTCCAGGTAAATATGAAGTCCATTTGCTCCTCATTTCTTATAGCACAATAGTATTCCATTACATTCATATACTACAACTTGTTTAGCCATTCCCCAATTGATAGGCATCCCCTTAATTTCCAATTCTTTGCCACCACAAAAAGAGCTGCTATAAATATTTTTGTACAAATGAGTCTTTCTCCCACTTCTGTGATCTCTTTGGGATATAACCCTGGAAGTGGTATTGCTGGGTCAAAGGGTATGCAATTACTTATAACCCTTTGGACATAGTTCCAGATTCCTCTCCAGAATGATTGAATCAGTTCACAACTCCACCAACAATGCATTAATGTTCCAATGTTTCTAAATCCTCTCCAAAATTTGTCATTTACCTGTTTTTTTCATCCTAGCCAATCTGACTGGTGAGATGTGGTACCTCAGAGTTGTTTTGATTTACATTTCTCTAATCAATAGTGATTTCTAGCATTTTTTCATATGCTTATAGATATCTTTAATTTCTTCCTCTGAAAACTGCCTGTTCATATCCTTTGACCATTTATCAATTGGGGAATTACTTGTATTCTTCTCTATATATTTTAGAAATGAGGCATTTATCAGAGACACTGGTTGTAAAACTTCTTTCCCAATTTCTCCCTTCCCTCTTAATCTTGCTTACATTGGCTTTATTTGTACAGAAACTTGTCAATTTAATGTAATCAAAATTATCCATTTTGCATTTTATTATGCTCTCTGACTCTTGTTTGGTCATAAAGTCTTCCCTTCTCCATAAATCTGAGAGTCAAACTATTCCTTGCTTTCCCAGATTGCTTACAGTATAGCCTTTATACCTATAATTTATACCTAGCTCATGTACCTGATTAGACTTGATTTTGGTATACGATGTTAGATAGTGGTCTATGCCCAGTTTCTTGCCATACTATATTCCAGTTTTACTTTCCATTTTAGAAAGAAGAATGCACTTATCTCTAGACATCCAATCACTGGACAGAGCAAAACATGGTCACCGGACAAAAATCTATACCTGGACTTACAGTCAAATGGTCCAGTTTTGAAGGAATTTAAGACCCACAATACAAAGATGAGAGATAATTGCTACAACCTGAAACCCAACAATAAGTAATGGACTGATTTATCTAGAAGAAAATTGAAGAGAAATGTAAATTAAGAAAATAATTGGATTCCAGTATCCACTGCCTTGCCTTTGTGTAATGTTAAGGGAATCTGAAGATCTTCCCTGATTATTAAAAGGGACATAGAGCCCTGCCCCAGACCTAATCAGGCTCTGGGAGCTTCCAATTAAGTGCCAGGCACCTGGATTTCCAAGCTCCTCAGTGCTCAGGCCATCAGATGCCAAGTCTTTGTTATGTATTCTGGGAGGTTGGAATTTTGCTTTGGGGGTTTACTCATGAGATGGATCTTTTGATTTCCTGGTTGAGACTGAGTAGCCATTTATTCAGAGGTTCCTGACTGCTTAGACATCTGTGCTCTCTTGATCCAGTGATGTATGTAAAGTGTATAGCAATACTGCTATGTTCAGAAAGCTGATGTCCTTCCTATTGGTCTTTGAGCTAATTTCTATGCTTGTATTTTTTTACACCCAGTTCTTCCTCCATAATTAAAGTAGGATTGTTAGTCCCTTTAAACCAGTGGTTCTCAAACCTGTGGTTTGCAACCCCTTTGGGGGTCGAACAACCCTTTTACAGGGTCACAGGGGTTGCCTAAGACCACTGGAAAGCACGTATTTCCGATGGTCTTAGGAACCGAGATGCCGCTTCTCTATCTGTCTCCAGGCGGGTCCACCCACATGCAGATATGCCCACGTACAAGTATTAAAGGGTTGCAGCATTAGGAAGGATGAAAACCATTGCTTTAAACCTATCTTTTCTTTATAAAGCAGATGAAAAGAACCTGTTCTAGTAGGCCATCCTGGGTGAGCTAGGGTACTTGCTAATATACTATGACGGCTTCTTCAGGGAAGTATTGATTGTCATGGTCCCAAAGAGACAAGCAAATGAAAGGTTAAGCCTTAGTCTTGCTTAGTTTAGGGTAATTGACTGCATAAAAATTTGTTTTCTTTAGATTCTGTGATTTAACCAGATCTGCTAAGGTATCTAAGACAAGGAACCTCAGCTAAGTCCCAGGATTTAAGTCTATGAATATCCAGTTTTACAACTGTAATGTCCAGATTTTGATTGACAATGGCCGTCACTTCTGTTTCCTTCCCTTTTTTTATGATGTATGTTTTACTCAGAAGTATCAGTGTCCATGTTGATCCAGATTAGGGTCACCTCAGCTGTACTCACATTGCCAACTTCACTGTCAAATACATGGCTGGATAGTGCCAACTACATTTTGTAGTAGGTACCAGTGTTCTTCTTAAATTCAGTACCATCACAGGTTTGACCAGGGTCTCAGTGTAGCATGAAAATATAAAAACAGAAAAACAAGTGAAGAATTTTCTCAGCTTAAAAAAAGATGTATATTGTATTTTTCTCATTTGAAATACAATACCTACTTTTAATAGTTTCAGTGTGTTCAAGGAAACCTTGAACTTTCATCCTTACATGATCTTAGCACCAGGTTATATCTTTCCTCATCTATCTGTCTTGGTAGCATGGTGCTATGATGAAGTAGAGAGTGGAAGGTTAGGAGACCTGGGTTCAAATCCAGCCTCAGTTATTTTTAGCTGTGTGATGGTGGGCAGGTGGATAGACCACTGGACCTGGAGTCAAGAAGACATGAGTTCAAATGAGGCCTCAGATACTCCACTTGCTCTGTGACCCTGAGCAAGTCACTTAGCATCTATTTGCTTCAGTTTCCTGCTTTGTATAAAGGGGATAACAAAAACATCTACTTCCTGGGGTTGTTTTGAGGATCAAATGAGATAATAATAATTGTAAAATGCTTAGCACAGTGCCTGGCCTATAGAAAGAGCTATGTCAATGTTAGTTATTATTAATTATTATTATTACTAAATTCAGGTAGAAAGACAGTTCCTGCCCTCAAGGAGTTTCCATTCTAAGGGAGGAAGAAAAAACATAAAATGGAGGCAAGTCGATGACACAGTGCAGTAGGCCTGGAGTCAGGAAGGCCTGAGTTCAAAAATGACCTCAGACATTTATAAACTCTGTGACCATGGGGAAGTTACTTAACCCTGTTTGCCTCAGTTTCTTCACCTGAAAAAGGGGTTGGAGGAGGAAATGGCAGACTACTGCAGTATCTTTTCCAAGAAAATCCTCCAAAAGGGGTCACAAAGAGTTGGACGTGACTGAAAAACCACTAAATGAAAAAGCATAAAAGGAGTATCATAAATAGGGTAGGGCATGGTAGAGAAAGTCAGAAGAGTCTGGAGTAGAACCTGGAGAGAAAAGAAGATATGTCTGCCCTTGGCATTTTCTTTAAAATGGAGGTTCTGGGAGGAATTGGCCAATAAAAAGGGCTTCACAATGGTAGAGAATAACCCCAGTGTGTGAAAACCAGGAATATGGTGAACTTGCAGCATGAAGAGGCTTCTGCATATGACATAGGAGACAAAATCCAAGGCATCAGGAGTGGAACCTTGAGAGGAAAGAAGGTAACTGGGCAGGAAGTCTCCCATGGAATGCCCCAAAGATCTTTCGTGGCCTCAGACTGGTTAACATTTTTATCATTTACTTAGATAAATGCATAGATGGTATACTCATCCAATTACACTTGACCCAAAGCTGATAGAGATAGATAATACACTGGATGACAGAGGCAAGATCCACAGGATCTCCATTGGGTTGAATCTCATAAGATAAAATTAAGTGGAAAAAAATGTGAAATCTTGCACTTGGGTATAAAAAATGAACATCACAAATATATAGCAGAGGCATGGTTAACCAGAAGTTGTTCTGTAAAGGATCTGAGGATTTTTTGGTACCATACTCACAATTTGAGTCAGCAGTGTGGTGTGACAGCAGAAACAAAGCTAATATAATCTTAAAATGAAATGCATTTTAAGGAGGGGGATAGCTGCCTGCACTAGGGAGGTGATGTGCCTACTGTCCTCTGACCTTAGCAAACCTCATCTGGAGTATCACTTCATTACTATTTAAGTACAGTTTAAGAAGGACATTGATAATCTGGAGACTGTTCAGCGGAAAGTACCCAAGATGATGAAGGGATTTATGTTCATGACATGTTAGGATTGGGTGAAGGAACTGGGCATAATTAGCCTGGACAAAAGAAGATTCAAGGGAGTCATGAGAACTATATTCAAGTATGTGAAAGGCCATTATGTGGGAGAGAAATTAAATTCTATTTGGTCCCAGAAAATAGATCCTGGATCAAAGAAATTGCAAAGGTCTGATTTAGACTTGATTCCAGGAAAAAAAAACCCCAAAACTTTAACATTTAGAACTCTCCAAAAGTGTAATAGATTACTGTGAGAGATGGTGGATTCTCTTCCTTGGAGTTCTGCAAGCATAGAGTGGATTGTCAGATGCTTTATAATGGGGATTCCTCTGTTTATGCATTGGACTAGATTGCTGGGAGTCCTTCTGACTCTCAGATTCGGAGATTGCATGATAATCCATGTATTGCCTTCCTCAGAAAACCGTTGGGAGGATTCTTTGCAAACATTAAATCCTATATCCATGTGAATTTTTTTGTTAGAATTTTCTTTCCTCTTTCTGGTGTCTGCATGAGCTGAGAGGGTTCAGTTTGTCTCAAGAATCTCAGGATATCTCTGGAAACAATAACCACCTGAGTTCAGAAGGGAGACTAGCATGAGTTTTCACCAAATCTCAAACCTCTTTCAAGGCCAGCTGGTAGTAGGCCCAGAGGAGGGGGAGGTAACATATCAGACAAATGAAATCCCTAACATGCCATAACTTTCCCTTTAAATTATCTCCTCCACTCTCCTTTAGGCTAATTGTTGTTGTATTTATTATTCAGTTATGTCCAACACTTCGTGACCCTGAGGACCACAGCACACCAGACCCTTCTATCTCTCACTGTCTAAATCTTTCCAAGTTCCTGTTTATTGCTTCCATGACTCTATCTATCCATCTTACCCTTTGTCATCTCCTTTTCCTTTTGACTTCAATCTTCCCCAGCATCAGGGTCTGGTCAGTGAGTCCCATCTTCTCCTTACGTGGTCAAAGTATTTAAACTTCAGCTTCCATATCTGACCTTCCAGTAAATAGCCTGAATTAACTTCTTTAAGTATTGACTGCTTTGATCTCCCTGCTGCCCAAGAAACTCTCAAAAGACTCCAGCAACAAAATTTGAAAGCATCAATTCTGTGGGGCTCAATTTTCTTTATGGTCCAAATTCAACAGCCATATATTGTTACTGGAAAAACCAAAGCTTTTATCATATAGACCTTTGTCAGCAAGGTGATGTCTCTGTTTTTTAGTATGCTGTCCAGATTAGTCAATTTTACTTCCAAAGAGCAAGTGTCTTTTAATTTCATGGCTACAGTCACGATCTGCAGTGATCTTTGAGCCCAAGAATATAAAACCTGCTGCTGCTTCCATTTCTTCTCCCTCTATTTGCCAGGAAGCAATGGCACCAGTTTTACTTAGTAAAAGCCAGCTTTTACACTCTCCTCTTTCATCCTCATCAAGAAGTTTCTTAATTCTTCTTCACCTTCTGTCATCAGAGTGATATTGTCTGCATATCTGAGGTTGTTGGCATTTCTTCCAGCAACCTGAATTTCAGCTTTTGATTAGAACCATCACACAACGGAATCTTTGGTACGTAAGAATTACACAGGAAAAACTGACAGTCTCCAAAACATTCCCCTCTTTTACAAAATGATGAGAATGGCCCAAGTGCCATTATGGGGCTGAATAAGTGAGAGGAATGTGTTTTACTCACTTAAATACACTGATTGAGTCCTACTTTTAAATTTTTATTGCAGTTCTTACCATCCCCCAGTCTATTTTATATTAGGTGTCACCTAATTTCCTTCAAATAGGTTGCAGTAGGATATATTGCCTTGGCTGTACAAGTCTTGCTATACCTGAAGATTAATGTAAGGTCAAAAGCATGCCAGAACTTTTTTGTCTTTTTAGCAAAGACAGCTTCATCATTTCAGCTTCCAACTTTGGCAATTGTTGAGACTCCACCTGGTTCCCCCCAAGTATAATTCTCTTGGTACAGCTAAACATTCTGAATAAAAACACCTGCTGCCTTCATATAAAAGTTTTTAGGCCAGTGGGGGTACTGGCCTAGAGAGAGAGAGGATAAAACACCTGTCTGGATTTTCCCATTAGCAAGAGCAAGGAAGGGGCAACTATAGTCTCAGTACTGAATTGTGGAATTCTTAGAGAGTCCTCTTAGATTTTCTAAGTAAGAAGTCATGAAGATTAAATTTACATGAAAGTCAGAGCCTGCAGAAGAGTAACTACCAGCTAAATTCATTTCAATTCCAGGAGACTGAAACTTTATAATACATGAGGCAGAAGAGGAGTGAAGATAGAGTGATGGTGATGGCCATACTCTTTCCATGCCTCTCCTTTTAGAGAAGAGTGAGGTGTCCTGATAATGCTTCTTTGCTTCTTTTGGGTTCCTAGGTATCATTAAGAGGATAAAAACAAAACCAAAAGTTTGTGCTTGGGTAGTGGGAACAACTTAGAGGGACTTGAAAGGTTCTCAGAGAAATAGACAATATGGACAAGCCTACACATGCTGTTGATTTGCAAGTAAGTGTTTTAATGTTTCTTTCTCACCTGTTTTCCCCAATAGAACACTCCCCTGTCTATCCAAAACTCTTAAGTGTTACTGCATTTGAATTATACTCCTTTATCACCTTGTTTTGAATTATCTGGTAACTTTGCATACGTCTTATAGGCATGACTTTTATTTTTATATTGTTGGTCTAGACCTAGTATTTAACTGGTGTAGGGGATTCTCAGTGTGCAAACTCTATCCACTATTGTATATTGGCTATTAGAGGGTACCTAACACTTGATGTAAAGTCTTAGAGTGTCTTAGACAAGTGTCTGGGTTATAGGTTAAGTGATTTGCCATGGTAACAAAGTAAGTAGGCCTTCTTTTCTTTGCCTTTTTTTTTTTGGAGGGGAAAGGCAGGGCAATTGGGATTAAGTGACTTGCCCAAGGTCACACAACTAGTAAGTGTTAAGTGTCTGAGGTCGTATTTGAAGTCGGGTCCTCCTGACTCCAGGGCTGGTGCTCTATTCACTGCACCCCCTTAGCCTCCCACAAGTAGGCCTTCTTAACTGTAAGATAAGTCATTCTCAATGACTCTATGCATTATAAAAAAAAATCTTTCATAAGATATAGTCTCTCCCTTTCATGGGGGATGGAGTGAGGGAAGGAAAGTAGCCCAGATACTTATGCTAAATAAGTAAACATTCATCTTTCTTTTTAATGTGTTGCATCATGGCGCAAAAAAGACTTTCAGGGGATAAAATCTTAAAGAAGTTGAATCCATAACCCAAACCTCTAGATGCCCATATTCGCCTTCAGCAGCATCTCAGACGTGCTTTCTAGTGATGGAAAATCATGCCCTGAGATTTTCATTTATTTTTGTTTGTGAAAGTTTGACCTTCAGTTCCACTACCGTTTCCTCATTTACCAGGGTCACATGCAATAAATGCCTAGAAGGCCTGTTTTATCTCCCTTCCCTTTTCCCTAGTTTCTTGTAGGAATCGTGCCTCATAGCTTCATGATTGTATCACAAACCTCTTTCTAAAAGCCTTATTGTATCTATGCATTTGAACAATTCTCAGTATCTTGAGAGTTAGTTCAATTAACCTCTACATTCACCTAAAGGTGGATGAACTGTGGCAACCTGGAAGTTTAAGTTGATCAGGCAGTTCCAGCCAATTTCATGCACAGTTTGTTTTCTGGTTTGACTTTGCCCTGACAAATAGTTCTTAGTTAACTAACACTGAACAGGCAAAAGGTGTGGGTGCAACAGACAACTGCCCCCAAGGAGTTTCAATCTAGCTAGGCTATACATGAGGCATTTTAAAGTTAAAATGCTAAGGATTCTATTCGTGTTTTCAAACTAATTGAGTTGAGATTAATGCTTAAATTTAAAAAAATTAACTTAGGTAATAAACAAGCAATTTCATAAGGTATAGTAAAAAAGATAATTGCACATGAAACTACAAATCTATTATGTACCACTTGCTATTCCTTTTAAATATAATATATATATATTTATATAATATATGCATGTAATATACAAATAATCACAAATAGAAATATAATAATAAAGTTATCATAAAACATTTCCCCCTTTTTTTCTACTCCTCACTCCCCAGCAATGGCTACCACTAGGGCAGTGGTTCTCAACCTGTGGGTTATGTTCAGTTTGTAACAATGAAAATACATCCTGCATATCAGATATTTACATTACGATTCATAACAGTAGCAAAATTACAGTTATGAAGTAGCAACGAAAATAATTTTATGGTTGGGGGTCACCACAACATGAGGAAGTGTATTAAAGGGTCACAGCATTAGGAAGGTTGAGAACCACTGCATTAGACACAGATGTGTGTGTGGGTGTGTGTATCTATATATAGTTTTTATATATATATATACACATATATATAGTTTATATATATATATATAGTTATACACGTGTATGTAAAATTATTCTATACATCTATTTATCAGTTCTTTCTCTAGATGCAGATAGTGTCTTTCTTATGTTCTTTATACTTAACAATCATTTATAATAGAATGACTTATTCTCTCAAAGACATTTTTAATAATTTATTTTTAGTTTTCAACTTTCACTTCCATAAGATTTTGAATTTTAAATTTTCTGAATGTGATATAGCATCTACATATACATTCTTATTAAATATATTCTCCCATTAGTTATAATATAAAGAAGAATGAGAACCAATGGGAAGAACCATGAGAAAAAAGAAACAAAGCAAAACACCAAAGAAAAAGAGAGCAACTAGTATGCTTCCCTCCACTTTCAGACTCCAAAGTGATTTCTCTGGATATGGATAACATTTTACATCATTAGTCTTTTGGAGTTGTCTTAGATCCTTGTGTTGCTGACAAGAGCTAAGTCTGTCAAAGTCAGTCATGGCACAGTGTGGTTTTTACTGTGTAAAATGTTCTCCTGGTTCTGCTAATTTCATTCAGCATCAGTTCACACAAGTCTTTCCAGGTTCTTCTGAAGTCTGCCTGCTCATCATTTCTCATAACAGAATAGTATTTGATTACATTCATATACCTCAACTTGTTCAGCCATTCCCCAGTTGATTGACATCCCATAAATTTTCAATTCTTTATCACCTCAAAACATTCTTAAACAATACTGCTGTCACTTCAAAATCAGACTAGCTGAGTTGAGAGTCAGGGCTTAAAATTTGAAGGTATCAGAGTAGGTGTCATGAGGGAAAAGTGGATTTATATGGGAAAAATTGTCCTGCTAATCTAACTGTAGCAATTGTTATGAGAAGGGCTTTCATTTTGGGGGGGGGGGGGAAGGAAAGGTGGATTCAAAATAGTAGGGAGCCAGTAATAGTGTTGCCAAAATGGAAGAAAATAAAGAGAAAGTTTATCATTATCATATGAAAAAATACATGTAAAACAGTAGCTATAGGTAAGGAAGGGGCACTGTTGGTACTAATTTTTGAAATATTAAAAAGGTACATAATAAGAAACTAATGCTTTCATATGCAAGCTTTTTCTGTTTTTGAGATGGAAATATTAATATTAGTTGATATTTGTAAAGTTCAGAATAAAAAAAAATAAATACAACTGCAGCACAACAGGGAGATAGTTGAATGATAATAATGTCCTTTTTAGGGGGGACAATGTGATTACTTTATTTCCATAATTTAAAAATTTTTTACTTGGGGCAAAGTTGTTTGTGGGGAAGCCTGGAGTTTGACCTTTTGGACCATCTTCTTTTTGGCAGTTGGTAAGTCCCTTCCCTCTGCTGAAAATCTCTAGTTTTCCTTGTACATCCAATTTACCAATATACCAATCATTGGTATGCTGTCTCCCTTATTAGACTGTGAGTTCCTTGAGAGCAGGAGAGTCTTTGCCCTTTCTTTGCAATTCCAGAGCTTAGGACGGTACCTAGCCCTAGCACATTTGTTGTTGTCGTTCAGTCATTCAGTCATGACCCCGTGGACCAATTGTCCGTGGGGTTTTCTTGGCCAAGACACTTGGAGTGGTTTGCCATTTCCTTCTCAGTTGTATTCAGGCAGGGGTTAAGTGATTTGCCAGGTTCACACAGCTAGTAAGTGTCTGAGATCAAATTAGAACTCTGGTCTTTCTGACTTCAGGCCTGCTGCTCTATCCACTACACCACCTAGCTATAGGCATCTTCTTCCCTTTCCCCTGACCCCCAGATGCTGGTGCCCTATGACAAATGCTATTCTCCCCATGCTAGTTATAGCTCTGCATTGCTATACTTGTGTTAAATCATGCCATAGTGAATCAGGAGAATTTACTTTGTGATGAGTATGCTGTTTATACTTTTAATCACCTTGTTGTACTTCTTGGTTTTTCATTTTTAGTTATTTGTGTCCCTCTCATCTCCCTCTACTAGATTATGAACTCATTGAATAAACTTGGTATTGTCTGGCAGCAGCACACCTTGCCTCATAAAAGTAAGCACTTAATGTTTGTTAAAGTTGGATAGCAATACGACTTTATTCATTGTTCTCATAAGGACTAATTTTTTTATTTGTATCCAACTGGCATCCAGAATAAAAAGCTATGATGCACCGTGAAAAGAAATGCAATATTTGGTGGTTGTATTAGGCAGGAGAATCTTAATCCTTTGGTTAGGGGTGACTTGAGAAAGTGCTAATTCATGAGACTTGGCAGTCCAATTATCTCGCTCCTCTTTATCTAGGCTTCTTTGCGTTCTTCCAGGAGCTGAAGAGAAATATGTCTACATGATATGCAGAAAGCAGAAAATTTGAAGAGAAGTGTCTTCTTTTTCAGTGAGCCCTTTCTTTTGTGATGGTGGCTGTGGAGATGCTAACTTAGGCAATTGCTGCTTCTCTTGATTTACAGTGACAAGTTTTCAAAGTGGGAAACCTAGGTGTCTCTAAATTATGCTGACAAGGAAGTGGAGGTACAATTCTCATTCTAGTCTGCAGCTGCTAGACCGACTATCTTTATCTTATGTGACATTTATTAAGGACTACTGCAGGAAGCAGGAGAGCTATAATGCCAAAGCTCTGTGAGAGGGCTGTATTCTCCTTTAATCATGATTCATGTTTCCCTTTACCTGTGATGCCATGGGCCCATGTGTACTTATTGACCATACTCTTCCTCATCATCAAGCTCCAGGACTGAGTATCCCTTGACTACTTTCTCATTTCCGCTACCTCTACTTTCACCAAGGGTTCCTCCCAACCTAACCTTTTCTGAGTGCTGAACTGTAGGTTTTTTTCTCTTCTCTTATAGGATTATCTAAAAACATCACTGAAGATTGCTTACTCCTTCCCAAAGCCTAGTAGAGAATGGGAAACATAATAGATATTTAATGCACTAGTAAAGAATAAGCGCCTAATTTGTGACAGATGGGACAGCTAAGTAGCACAGTAGATAGTCTGGCCCAGCAGTCAAGATGACCTGTGTTCAAATCCAGTTTCAGATATTTACTAGCTAGGTAAGCCACTTAATCCGATTTGCTTTTTTTCCTCATCTATAAAATGGGCTGGAGAAGGAAGGGGCAAAACACTCCAGTATCTTTGCCAAGAAAACCCCAAAATGAGGTCACAAAGAGTTGAACATGACTAATCAACTGAATAAAAATAATAAATAGGACAGGCACTGTGAAGCTAGTGGGGGTACAAAGAGAGAGTGAAACAATTCCTATTCAAAGGGAACATGTGTTCTAACAAGGTGATACAAAATATATAAGTACATAAAGAATGACTACAAAGAGAATAAATACACATCCAGTGAAATCAGAAGGTTACTCTACATCTTTATCTCTTATTACATCTTTTAAGGAAATTTTTATGATTTTGACATAACAAAGAAGGTAACTCATTAGAGGAGGAGAGGCTTGAAGGTGACATTTTGAAGTAATAATTTTTTTTCTAGTGAAAAAACAATAGAGATAATGGAATTTTATATTCTCTACAAATTTTTAGTTAACCATGTACCTGTAACCATGTGATCCATGGCAATATATCACTTGTGATGGCCATTCCCATCTAATACTTTTATTAAAGATGTTCTCAATGCATGTGTAGATTGGTCTTATAAATTTTTATAGACATGGAAAAGTAAACATATGGATAGGCAATTATTTATAATCTCTAGGGCACCTTTAGTAATAATAAAGTCCAAGATTTTTTTTTCTCCATGCCTTGGCATCCTTGTCCTTCAGTTATCTGAATAATGAAGTCATCAGACTTTTATTAACCTGTGATCTCAGACAAGCCACTTACACTCTGTGAATATTAGTTACTTAATCTGCAAAGTGAGAAGACTGAACTAGTTGACCTCTTCTTTTCAACTCTAAATCTGTTATTTATTATAGTATGAAATTGTGTTAGACATAGGAAAACTAGCGTCATATTTTCTGGCCAGCCAAAAATCCAAGAATAGCTCAGACTTCTTGCCATGGTTTTCTCCTCCTCCAACATGTTGCAGGAATCCCACTGGCAATTAGATCCAACTTGAGAATTCCCAAAATGGCACGCTCATGAAATAGTTGGTAAAACTAGAAATATGCATTACAGGATTGGTATTTAGTCATTTGTGCAAACAGACTTTGCAGCTTCTTTCAAGAGAGAGACTTTGATCCAGTCCCAGACTCACCTAGACAAGTCCATGGATTTGTTGCCACATGCACAAAGCTTCCTGAGCTGGGGTTATGGAGGAGAGAAATATGCTGCCTTTCTTCTCTTCTCTTAATGAGAAGTCCAAGAAAACACTGGCAGAGTCTCAAGTGACCCATTCAAAACTAGAGAAGAAAGAGGTTCATTTACTACTCAAAGACTGACTGGAATAGTCCAAACGTTACTCACAAGCCATTTCTAGTGTTTTATCATCTCTTGAGAAATTCTTTATGGCCACTTAAATATTTCTTGTATGGAGGTGGAGCCAAGATGGCAGCATAGAAGCAACAAGTTTCCATAGCTCCCACATGGCCACATCAAATACCCATAAAATATGACTCTAAACAAATTTTAGAGCTCCAAAACTCACAAAAATACAGGAAAACACATGTCCTGCTGAAGGCAGCTCGGCAGGAAGGGCTCATTGCATAAAGCTGGGAGCCAAAACCAGACCAGCCTGAAACTGCAGGTTGGCACTGGGGGAGGCCTGATGAGCTGCAGCTGGAGTCTTCAGGAAAGTGGATCAGTGGCAGCTGTGGCAGTTCCCAGAATTTTCAAGCCATAAGAAACAAGGACAAAGTGAAAGGTCAGTGGAACTCAGCTAAATTTGGGGGAGAAAAGCAGTCTGGCCAAACTCCGGGGCAAGGAAGCAGCAGAAGTGGTGGCCCTGCAGCTGCCTCCATGTGGCTGCTTCAGAGCTCCTGGCCTGCAGACTGCAGGGGGGCCAAGCACTCGTTCAGAGGCTAAGTGCTCTTCCATTGAGCAGCCTGGATCCAGATTGTGGTCGTGGGTGGTGGTTCTGGGGTGCATTATCAGTGAGCCAAAGCTGGTGGGGGCTGCAGTGGCCTCCCAATAGCTCCAGCAGCTGCAAAAATCACAGCTATTTGGGACAGAGCTTTCCCCTCTGGAAGCAGAGTTGCACAGAGCCAAAAAATCAAGTAATTGACTGGCAACATGAGCAGGCAAAGGAAGCAAAGTAAGAATAACAACTGCACTTTAGATTCCTTCTTGGGGGACAAAAAGGATCAAAGCATTGAATGGGACAAAGACAGCACAGTCAGAACTCCCACACTAAAAGCTTCCAAGAAACATGAAGACTGTGTACAAGCCATAGAGCAGCTTAAGAAGAATTTTGAAAACCAAATAAGAGAAGTGGAGGAAAAATTGGGAAGAGAAATGAGAATGATGCAAGAAAATCATGAAAAGAGAGTCAACAACCTGACTGAAGAAAATAACACCTGAAAAAATAAATTAACTCAAATGGCAAAAGAGGCCCAAAACGCCAATGAGGAGAAGAATGCCTTAAAAAGTCAAATTTGCCAGATAGAAAAAGAATCTCAAAAGCTTTCTGAAGAGAATAATTCCTTCAGAATTAGAGTGGAGCAAATGGAAGCAAATGACTTTATGAGAAATCAAGATACTGTCAAACAGATCCAAACAAATGAAAAAATAGGAGGCAATGTGAAATATCTCCT
>CM053581.1:538116015-538133096 GCA_028627135.1 Pseudochirops cupreus
TCTTGAGGGATGCTTTCTAAATTCTTTTTTTTATCATAGCTTTCAGGTAGTCCAATAATTTTTAAATTGTCTCTCCTGAATCTGTTTTCCAGGTCAGTAGTTTTTTTCAAGGAGATATTTCACATTGCCTTCTATTTTTTCATTTGTTTGGATCTATTTGACAGTATCTTGATTTCTCATAAAATCATTTGCTTCCATTTGCTCCACTCTAATTCTGAAGGAATTATTCTCTTCAGAAAGCTTTTGAGATTCTATTTGCATCTGGCAAATTAGACTTTTTAAGGCATTCTTCTCTTCATTGGCGTTTTGGGCCTCTTTTGCCATTTGAGTTAATCTATGTTTTAAGGTGTTAATTTCTTCAGTCAGGTTGTTGACTCTCTATTTTCTTGCATGATTTTCTTGCATCATTCTTATTTCTCTTCCCAATTTTTCCTCCATTTCTCTCATTTGGTTTTCAAAATCCTTCTTCAGCTGATCTCTAGCTTTTAGGGAGTCTTCATGTTTCTTGGAAGCTTTTGGTGCAGGAGTTCTGACTGTGTTGTCTTCTTCCCATTCCCTCCTTTGATCCTTCTTGCTCCCAAAGAAGGATTCTAGAGTTTGGTTGCTTTTCTTACTTTGCTTCTTTTGCCTGTTCATGGTTGTCAATGATTTTTTTGGCTCTGTGGAACTCTGCTTCCAAAGGGGAAAGCTCTGTCCCAAATCACTGGGGTTTTCTCAGCTGCTGGAGCTTTTAGGAGGCTGCTGCAGCCCACACCAGCTTTGGCTCACTGAAAACGCACCCCAGGACCACCCCCTGATCCGGATCTGGGCAGCTCAACACAAGAGCACTTGGCCTCTGAACGATTGCTTGGCCCCCCTGCAGTCTGCAGGCTGGGAGCTCTGAAGCAGTAACGTGGAGGCTGTAGGGCCTCTACTTCTGCCACTTCCTTGCACTGGAGGCAATCTGGCCAAACCCACTTTTCTCTCCCAATTTTAGCCATGTTCCACTGACCTTTCACTTAGTCCTTTTTTCTTATGGCTTGATAATTCTGGAAACTGCCACAGCTGCTGCAGATCCGCTCTCCTGATGCTCCAGCTGCGGCTCAGCTCGACTCATCAGGCCTCCTCCAGGGCCAAGCCGCTGTTTCAGGTTGGGCTGGTTTCGACTCCCAGAACTGAGATGGTCCCTCCTAGCCAAGCTGCCTTCAGCAGGAGATATATCTGTGTGCGTTTTAGAGCCCTAGAATTTGTTTAGAGTCATATTTTTTGGGTATTTGATGTGGCTGTGTGGGAGCTGCTGTATCTTGTTGCTCCTATGCCGCCATCTTGGCTCCGCCCCTCCAGTACTTATTCTCATGTTTTTATATTTCAGAGGAACATTATATGCTTTGTGGGAAGCAATGTTGTCAAAATATGAACTTAATTTAAGTCCCTTTTAATTGTCCATTTTAATGGAAGTAAATTATGACCTGCACAATACAAAACATTGAATAATCAAAAAATTGTTTGTGTCTGATTTCAGAACGTATTTCATACTTTATTTGGATGTGAGTGTATCTTTGTCCTGGGAATGTACCCTTCTTTCTATCTCCAGTGCTCAGCACAGTGCCTGGTATATGCTGTTGAGTTGTTTTTCAGTCATGTCTGACTCTTTGTGATCCCATTTGGGGTTTTCTTGGCAAAGATACTATGGTTTGGCAAAGATACATTTCCTTCTCCAGTTCAATTTACAAAGGAAGAAACTGAAGCAAACAGGGGTAAGATTTGTACAGAGATAAGTCTTCCTGACTCCAGGTTTGATGCTCTATCCACTACACCACTTAACTGACTGTCTGGTATATAAAAGGTGCTTAATAAATGTTCATTGCCTTGATTATTGGGAATTTATACTTGAAGAAAAACCAATTCATTTCCAAACTTATCTAAATGCTCACAAGTCTACTCTGGACCCTGCCTGCGACATTCAGGCTAGGCAATATATCAGCCTGACCCACAGAGCTAAACATTAAACTTAAGTCAGCTGCTATAAGCAAGTTGCCCAGCTTGTAGGAAGACATGGCATGTTTTTGGTTTAAAAGTTCTCTTGCTCAATGCCCAGTTATGTGGCTGAATAAATCAAAATTAAGATAATTATTTAAATAAATATTTTTTTTTCAATAGAACCCGGAAAGCTAGAATTTTTGTTGAATAGTCTTCTATTGATGGATTGTTTAATTAATGTGAGGAAAATTACTGTCAAACTATGAAGTACCAGTAGTTATGGTTAATTGATATGAATTATTAAATGTATCAGAAAATGAGTTAGCCAAAAAGGTTATTTGGCCTCATTTGAATGCCCCAAAATACTTCTGATTATTTGAAAGCTTTAATAAAAAAAAATGTTTTTCAGCCACATCGTCAGAAGCCATTGTGTGTGTAATTTCTAGACACATTGTTACTTATATTCCTCTACCTTTTTATCAATTTTTCAATATTAATAAAAAGGAACCTTATTGACTTTTACAGCTATCACTTTTATGGCTGTGCTTTTTGTCTCGAGTAAGTGGAATGAAGCAGGAAGCCTCAGATGAAGAAAGGGTGGGACAGAACTCCCTATAGTGCCCCATCTGGTAATCTTTTTAAAACTAATTTGTAATCAGGTGCTGTTTTTTTTCTACACTACTGAAGGAGTGCAAGCACTATCAACCCCATTGGAATTCAGTACCCTTATGGAAGTCTCACATTGCCCCACCCTAGTTATGGCTCTGCTTGGCCTTAGTTCATTCCACTTAATTGCCCTGTTCTCTTGATGCCCAAGTGCATTTTTGTGGATAGTACATATGAAATACAAACAGATTTATCTTTCATAAAAATCAGAAAGCTTACTACTTTCTACTGCAATGAGAATAAAAATCAACATAGGAAGGAAGTTATTTTTATGTTTAGAACCTGTAATATTTCTGTTTTTCTGTTCTTTTTTCCCCCCCATTCAAAACCACACCACTATAACGTGAACATCCCTGGCCAGTAACAATGAGTAATGTGATATTCTGAAAAGTGTGAAGTAAGAATTTCTAAATCCTGATATGCATAATAAATAAACATTTGAATTAATGTAGGGGACTTTTTTGTTTGTTTAAATTCTGTTATCTGCATTTAGATAGAAGGTGAAATGTTCAACAAGTCATATTTTCTACTATAAAAAATAATACCCTGAGTTGACAATAAACAAAAGTCATCGACATTGACTTTGATCCATTTCTTTTACAGAAGATATACCACAGGGAAAGCTGGGCATCTTAATGAATTTACTTGGAGTATCTCAAATCATATTAATATTTTCTGTGAGTGATTGAGCCTTTGAAGCTTTCTGCATTGTAAATCACTCTTTCCTCTCCTTCTTGACCAGATGGTTAACAAGCTGTGGAGGAGACTGGGGAAATCCAGTGGCTGACTATTGAAATGAAAATTCATGACTAAGAGTCGACAGCACTTATGGCAACTGCTTAACTTCAGTTCCCCACAAGTCAATGATTTCATTCTTGTTATGGTGGCATTGACCCAGGAAGATTTTCTTTTCACTGTTCAAAGCTTTTGAGTTAACTTTGATGATGTTGAGCTGGTGATTGACAACTTTGAGATTTGCCCCATATCCCCACCATCCCCCTTCCTTCATCCTCTTCCTCCCTCCCTCTCCCTTCTTTTCACCCCATTTACTCCCTCTCCTCTTCTGTGTCTCCTCCTCCCCCATTCTCCTGTCCTCTGTCTCTCCTTCTCTCTAGATCTGTGCTGTGTAGTTTTTAATTCAAGTAGGCTCAGATCAACCCCTAACAGGAGTAACTTTGGGAGCAGATCACAGTGCTGACCTCAGTAACTAGTTTGTTCTGGAGAAATAGAGACCTGAAATAATACCCACTACATGGAGAAGAAACTTGGGAGAATGTCACGCCTTCTTTCAAAGGCAAGAAACATTATGGATATCTTGTGGTTTGTGAAGTTATAAAGTCAGCAGTCTAGAATCACCTAGGATTGAAAAGTTCACTTGTAGGCATGATGGGAATGGGGAGGAAGGGGAAGCTGAGTGCCTTCCTCAGTATTTAATTATAGTGCTAGATTTTGTAAGTTTGGAAGGATGATTATCTAATCCCACATATCCCATTGTCTCTCTGGTGGGATGGTATTTGTACACACTTCATTAAGAAGAGCCTGCAGTAAAGCTGATTGCTAAGGGGATGCTTCTAAAGTGATAAGCATGGAATTGTCAGTAGTAGATTAGTGAGAGAAACTGGTAAGTTGAAGACTTTAATGTTTCTTATTTGCAACAGCAATAACGGAAGAAGTGCTGTGGAAAACATTGCTAACAAACTCTCTTCTTTCATTGAACTCCTACTGGTAAAAGGGAGCCAGAGATGATTGCCACCATTTTCAAAGAGACCTCAGACTAACTGAAGCAAATTACAAATGTGATATGTTACTGGTTAAGTAGAGCAGCTGGCAGTGAAGTCATTGACATCATAATTTCTCATTTTCTTCTTCTTACCTTTTACCTTCTGCTCTTTCCAGTAAACTCGAGGTCCTTTCCATTTCTAAATTAATGATCCTGTGGTGTCCAAATTTATAACTCTACTTTTCTTTCCTTCTCTTTGTACTTTCATTTTTTACAATAGTAATTGGAAATTTTGGACCTTAGAGTTAATACCTTAAACCATATCTAGAACAAATGGCACAAAACATGTGACCTTAATTAAGGGGGTGGAGGGTGGAGCTTAGCTAAGCCCCAACCTCTCTGGTACCTTACTCTTTTAACTAATTACTCTTGGCAATCTGATGTAAAACCCTGTTTGCGTACTGCTGAGGCTTTAGTAATATTCAACCCCCACTGAGTTCAGTGCCCTTATGGAAGCCTCTGATTGCTTCATTCTAGTTGTGGTTCTGTTTAGGCATCATTGGTTTTATTTTTCTGCCTTGTTCTCTCAATTCCTGAGGAATTCTTGCTTCAATTTTAAAATGTTCTTCTACCAATTCGAAGTATGCAGGTAAACTTAATATTTTGTGGCTTTGCATTTTTGCCAAGATTCCTAATAAACACCTAAAATGAACGAAAAGTCTGAGAGATAAAGTTTCTGGGTAATTAATGATCAATTTATTAATTAGGATAGCAGATAATAAATTGAGGTCAGTT
This sequence comes from Pseudochirops cupreus, assembly GCA_028627135.1. Lineage (NCBI taxonomy): Eukaryota > Metazoa > Chordata > Mammalia > Diprotodontia > Pseudocheiridae > Pseudochirops > Pseudochirops cupreus. The sequence goes on from CM053581.1 coordinate 538,121,156, forward strand.
GGTCTCTAGGAAAACCAAAGATGAACCTTGGAGACTCTTGAATGGTTAAATGCCTTTGGAAAAGGGTTGTTTCTGATGGGTGGAAATCAATTCTGACAAATGATGAGAGAATGAATTTAAAAATGAGAGATAGGCTTGTTCTAATGAGAGGTTGGGGGAATGGGACTATGATCAGGTCAGCCTTTTGGACAAAGAGACTCAAAGTAGACCAGACATTCCTGCCTTGGGAAATCTAGACAAAGGATCTATTCTCCACCCAGCTCTACGTGAGTAGAAAAATGGGCTAGAATTCACCTAAATTAGATTATCTTTTCTCTTAATCAGAAATAAACTCTTCTAGTTAGATGGAGTCTTACCCTAGATTGAGGAGAATTTCTCATTGTCAGCCCTGTCCTTCATAAGGACCAGGCTTTGCAGGAGGAAATAGGGAAAAATCCTTGGATCCCCCCAATATTAATAATTGGATATTTATAATCATTCCTCTTACACCTAAGTTTCATTCATCCCCATCTTTATTAGTTCACTGGATAATTTCTACCAGTATCAAAATAGGAGGCATTTGCAATTAGGTTATCTTAAATGCAGTCAGAATTTCCCCCCATATGTTAAGATGCTGGATTCTGGATTATAATGTATTTAAAAACTAGGATGAATCTATGTGTATTAGAGCTAATGAATCTATTTGCTGCTTAAAGGCATATTTACCTATTACCAAATTAATTAGTGTTCTATTTTTATTTGAAAATTGTGAAGGCTGAAAACGTGTTAGTTTCAGATGTTGTACCTCCCTAAAAAACATCATTACATTAAATTTAAATGTTAACTGAGTCCAGGCTTCTGCAAAGAAAGATAATTTATGCAATTCACACATATTTGCAGAAACTGGGTATCTTATGCCTTGACAGAGGAGTAATAACTATAATGAATTAATGAGACCTCAGCTCAAATAAGTGAATGATCACTTTTGGAAATAGAAATATAAGCTAATTAATTTGTTAATATCATTCCTTGTTTTAGGAACATTAACCCAAGTATGGTCTCTAACTGTGACATGAATTTATTTACATGAATATGTAAAAAACAAACTAGTTTTACTGAAACAGATCAAAACATTTCCATGACTTTATCCAAGGCACATAGGGTTGAGTGCTTTGCTCAAGGATCCACAGTTGGTGTCAGAGGTATAATTTGAATGTTGTTCTTCTGTAACCAAAACCAAAATGCTATTCATTATGGTATATGCTTCGACCTATATGTAAGTAATGTATGACTGGGTAGAATATACAACACGCATTAGATAAATCAACTTCTAAATGAATAAGAATGTTTCAGCACTTGGCATTAAGTCTAATTTGAACAAAGAGAACCATATTTTCCTCTGAAGGAGAGAGGACACTGAAACACCAGGAGCCTCCCAACACAATTTGCACCCTCAGAATCTAGATCCCTTGAGACACAACACTGCAGACCCTGGATGACAGGGAAATTGAGCCCACCATTGATTTCCCTGATGTAGACAGATCTACATCAAAGGCAAGATCTATTCCTACTGGTACATCCTTTCACAGAAAGTAAGAAATCCTCTACCTCCCTTTAATAGCTTAAAGAATTTGCCCTGTGGGGGACGAGGGAGAAAGAGAAAGAATCTAGAATTTAAAGTTTTAAAATAAAATGTTTAAAATATATATTATATATATAAATAATAGTTTTTATTATTATTATTTACATGCAACTGGGAAATAAGATATACAGGCACTAGGGTAGGGAGATCCATCTTGCCCTACTGGAAAGTCAGAGGGGTGATGGGAGAGAATATAGGAGACAACAGATTGGGGGAGGGGTTATACAATGGGATTGCTGTTTTTGGGTGGTGGGTAGGGGAAAGACGGGGAGAAAATTTGTAACTCAAAATCTCGTGGAAATGAATTATGTAAACTAAAAATAAACAAAAGTTAATGATAGATATATAGATAGATAGATAGAATTTGCCCTGCATTAAATTCCTTGTGTTTTAACTTAAGCCTTTTTCCTTTGGTTCTGTGGTAAGAATGAGGAACAATTGTTCACTTGCTCATATTATAGTTCTTTAATTGTGTTTATGATTTTCTTCTGATTTTTTTCCTGTTTTCCTCACATTTCCCTGGCTGGTGGGTCAAGATTTGCACACAGAACTAAGCTCTAGGCAGGGCCAGACCATTGCCAATTATAATGAGAGGATTACTGCATGATTCTTGTACTTGGCCCTTTGGTGATTTTCTTCATGAATTAAGAAACCACCTTGTGTGACATTTATCTTGATTGTCTTTTTAAAAAGAATTCCATCCACCAAATAACTGAGGGCTTAATATGTGTATGGCATCACGGTAGGTATTCCAGAGGATATAAAGAAACTGACTAAACAAGACAGACACATCCAGGATCATAGATTTAGGCCTGGAAAATACCATAGACGTCATACCTGACTTAGTCAAGTTTACATAGGAACTAAGTGTAGAGGCTGGGATTTGAACTGGCAAAAAACACTGGAGGCATAGAATGACAATACAAGATAGAAATGCTAGAGATGCCTCAGGAAAACATTTTGATGTTTTATCAAGTGCCAGGTGAAGCACCTGAAGGAAGAAGAAATCCCTTTGGGTGACCATATCAAACTTTTTAGAAGAGGTGGAAATTAGGTTAGGCCTTGAAGGATGGAAGGAAAGAGGAAAACAGTGACAAAGGGCATTAGCACTTGTACTTGAGACCCAGGAATATTTTCTGAAAAGCATAAATTTGCATAATTCCTATGCAATTAGGGAATTATTAATTTGTTAATACAAAAGGACACATTTCAGGGATTAAATTATGTAAAACCATATTGGAAGGTGCATGAACAATTTAATTGCAAAATGAAAACTTGTGGGAAGTGGGCAGTGAGTGAATAAATGGATGAATGAATCTGCCAAGAGAGAAATTTGTAGAACATGTGGAAAAAGCAATGCCTAAGGACACCAAATAAAGATAAAATATTTGCCAATTTTACAAACTCTAGAAAAGATCAAGATTTCCTGTCCCAAGTTTGGCTGGGGTAGGGAGTGTTGAGCCGTGAGAATCATCTCTTTTCTGAATAGAAGAAGCCTTCCCTTAACTTGACCTCATTCTGTCTTATTTTTAGTCTCTCTGCCTCCCTTCATCTGTCTTGGAACCAACAGTGACGTGAATAAAGTGAAAAGGGAAGTGTGGAGAAAGAAGGAAAAGAAAAAAGCCATTCCAATTTCTTTTCTTTTCCTACATTTAGCTCCATCCATGATTAACACTAGATCCTGTTGCGCTCTTCTGATGGGAAGATATGGAGAAGCATTACATGGTACAGGCTGCCACGATTTGGGATCCAGATCATAAGAGGGAATACCTGCGTTGTTGAAATTAGAGAATCACTGGAATATTTGACATTGGTTATCTTACCCAGCAGAAAGAGTTGTGGGTATTTTTTAAATGTATGATATACTTTTCACCTTTTGATTTGGTAGTGTCATACATGCATGTCTCTCTCTTGACACAAAAGAGAGTATGGGTGGTGGTGGTAGTGGTAGAAATGGTCAGAAAAACAAATTCTTTGGACCAAATCATCACCTTTAGGTTCAGGAAGGTTTGCTATATGAGCGTGCAACAGGGAAGCATCTTTAATTTTCTGTTTCATCCAACTTTCATCATAACTACAAGGAAAGATAAAGAAGTTTCAACTATGAATTTTGCTTCATGAATTTATTCATTAAACGAATATTTGGTGAACATTTCTGACATTTAATATACTGTATGAGGGGCTGTGGAAGATACAAAGATCTAGTCTCTAAGTTCAGTGAATTTACAGTCTACCAGAAAACATGAGATAATAACAGTTGCATTAGATAGTCCTTTAAGAATTGCAAAATGCAAATACTGTCTCATTATATTTTTCACAACAACCTGGGAGGTGGGTGCTGTTTTATCTTCCTTCTAGAGATGAGGAAACTGAGTCAGGCAGGAACTTGTCCTGGATCACTAAGAAGAGTCTGAGGGCAGATTTGAACTTATGTCTTATAGCTTCCCCAAGATGTCAAAGAATTATAGCACAAATTAAATATGGGTCTAACCAATCTTTAAGGTCCAACTTGGTCACTACCATGAGATCTTCCCTCATCGACACCGCCCTTCACAGGAGTGATCTCTCCCTCCTTTGAATTTGTGTGGTATTTTATTTATATCCCATGTATGTGTATCATATATGTTTTACTCATTATCATTTGCATTCATTTCCCCATTTTTCTTCCCTACTAGATTAGAAATTTCTTGCGGTTAATGCTTGGAACATTTGATTAGACTTAGCAGATGTTTGTTGAGTTTACATTGTTGTTGAATATGATAAGTGACATAAGAGGTACCAACAAAATACTGTGAGATTTCAGAGGAAGAAAAGCCAGGAGGGTTTTCTATGTGTACGTGTTTGGTCAGTTTACCATGAGTCTTGCACACAGATGGAAAATGAAAGAGGTTGCACCTCGCTCCTTGCCATGACCTTGAGTCACTCTACCAACCACCCTCTGTATTTTGTACTGGGGGCAACATGAAGTAAAATGAGGGAAATCAATTGGTAGAGGGCCTTGAATGATACGTTATAGATCTGGATTTGGTTAGACAGGCTAATAGTTCTAGAATGTGGTTTAAAAGGCATTGAAATACCAAGAGGGCATCTTCTTTCCAAGATAATTTCTCTGTGGGTCAGCCTTCCTGTTTGGCCCTTTCATTGTGTGGAAGGAATTGTTGTGAAGGAATTCCTATCATGGAACAGGGATTCTATGATATCTTTTGGTTCACTATCCTCCAATTAAGAAATGGCATTCCTCCTTGAATTTTTGGAAAGAACCAATATTCTGAAGAGTGCATAAGTTTCTACCAGAGTGCAAAAGGGATCCATGATACAAAATGACTTGAAAATCTTCTGATCACAGAGGCATGGGAACTTTCTTTATCCGAAAGCAACTTAGAAAAACAGAAGGGAGTTGAATGGAGACATTCATACAGTGCCTATCATACTGACTGTGTATGAAAAGCTGTAAAATAAATGCAGTCAGTGTGGTGTAATGAAAAGAGGATTCAGTCTGAAGGTAGAGAACTTGGATTCAAACTGGTTTTGTAGTTGTCTACGTGATCTTGGGAAAATCACTTAACATCTCTGGGCCTTAGTTTCCCCTTTTATAAAATGAGGGAATTGAACTATATGACTTCTGAGGTCATTAATAGCTTTCAATCTATGATCCTTCAAACTTTTTAATGTCCACAATGGTGATGGTGGCTCAGTCAGGACATATTCTTAAGAAATTAAAACCAGGAGACAATTTCTGTTCACAGCACTAGGGATTCCCACTTTGGAGGGTGGGGTAGGTAGGGGCTTTGAATTAGAATTTTGTGGATAATTTGACTTTCTGCCAAAGTTTCTGAAAAAGAAGCTGGGGAAGTTACTAGACTTTCAAAGTAGACCTTCCTTAAGAATTCTGGTTGTGTTCAATAGTTTCAAAATACACTCATTTGGGAAAAAAAAGGCAAAGAGTCCTGTTTACATATCCTTCCCAAAGGTTGTATCCCAAAGAGATTATAGAAGTGGGAAAAGGACCCATATATACAAAAATATTTATTGCAGCTCTCTTTGTGGTGGCAAAAAACTGGAAATATAGGAGATGCCCATCAATTGGAGAATGGCTGAACAAGTTATGGTATATGAATATAATGGAATACTATTGTGCTATAAGAAATGGGAAGGAAATGGACTTCATAATTATCTGGAGAGGCTTATACAAATTGATGTTGAGTGAGAAGAGCAGAACCAGGAAAAATTTGTACACAATCACAGACACGTCATATGTGTGATGACCAACCTTGATAAACTAGACTCTTCTCAGCAACACACAGCTATAAGACAACTCTACAAGTCTCAGGATGGAAGGAGATATCTATACTCAGAGAAAGATCTAGAAAGACTAGAGTTTAAATGAAGACTGAATCGATACATGCTATCATTCTTTTTCATGTTTGGTTTTGTTTCGTTTTTTCCCAATTTCCACTTATATGTTACAACCCTTCTATACAACCAGACTATTGTACAATGTGAAAGTATTTGCAGATCCTATACACGATTACATGCCACCATGGGGGAGGGGAAGAGAGGGGAGAAAATTTGAAACTCAAGGGATTGTGGAATTGAATCTTGTAAAATAAAAGTAAATAAACAAATCAACAAACATATCCTTCCCAAAGAAACCTTAGGCTCTGACCTTCAGTCATCACCAATATAAAATGAGATGTGTCATCTTGGCCTGATTCACAGATGTTGAGATTGCATATTGACTGTGGTTTCTTCTCTTATCTTGGTCTGAGGAGTTTCATTTCAATTGGGGAATGAGGGACACTGTTGCTTAAGTGAAATGAGTCTCTTTTCTTTTTTCTTTGACGGTTTGTTATATTTTTGGTGCTTGAATATAGAATAGATCAAATACCATGACAATCTGAGGATGAATAATGAGTGGTTACTCTTTGTAATTAATGGGAGGATGGGAAGAGATGTTGAATCAGGGAAGTCAAGAGTGACCTGACAAAGGGTTCCCAAAAGGGCACTGCTATCTCTCTCAAAATATTTTCTATGTTAATCTAAAGGAAATTTCTTTGAATCCCCAAGCTTCCTAATCTCTCCCTACTTTTTTGTTTTTTTTTTCTTGTTAACACCTCAGGATGGCTAAGGAAAACTATCACTTGGTTAGTGATCTCCTGGGGCAGAGATAGTTAGTCACCTGTCTCTTTTGCTAAGGGTGGAGGTGGGAGAATACGGCTCTTTCTACTATTTTTTTCAGACTATTCTTGTCTCTATTACTGCAAGCAACATCAAACAGAACAAGGGTGAGGGTGAGTAGGTATGTGTGTGTGTGAGAGAGAGAGTGTGAGTGTATGTATGTGTGAGAGTGTGCATACACAAATATATGAACACACACATACATGTGCATACACATATGTATAGATCTGAAATGTATGTGTGCATATATAATTTTTTTCCTTCTGGTAGTAAGAAGGAAAAAAAAGGAAAGAAAACCAGGCCTAACTCCCAGCATCTGTAATTGCAAGGGCAGGAAACAGCTTTTCATCCATAGATACTGGAAATTGGTCAGGACATAAGTACAGCCTGATAGAAGACTGTCTCTGAGATGCATTTTCACCTAACTGGCTCTGCCATTCTCTATGTTTCCAGCTACCATAGTAGTCACTATGGCCGCACTAGTTTTAGCCTTCCTCTTGTCCCAGAATACATGCAAAGCACAACACCCTCAGCAACTCCTACTGTAATAATGCCATGATTCAACTTAATCTTTCTTCGTTTCCCTCCCAGATGTACTTTTTACTCTCCTGGATGTTGCCACCGTGACTCAGATGACATTTTTATCCTGGAACTTTTCTTAGCACCTGGGGACTTCTCATCCTGGTACCATATAGGTCCCTCACTGCCACTTGCAAGTTCCTTCCAGGGGGTTAGGGGATGGGTCTAGGCTAGCTATGCCTCATTCCCTTCCTGTCTGTTTCAGATGTTCTGGACCTTGCCCAATGGGATCGCCTTCTCCCCTTGCTTCTTTCAGTCTTTTTATATGCCATTTTCCCCATTAGACTATAAACTTCTTGAGGACAGGGACTGTATTTCTTTTTGGTTGTATTAGATATCTCCTGCATTTAGTATGGTGCCTTATACCTAAGAAGTGCTTGTTGTCAGCTAGAAGGAAAAAATCTGGTCACCAGCATCTCTTCCCATGGTCCAAAGATATGTTTTGTGCCTTCAAATTCTGCTTCCTCGTGCTTTTTTCCTTTTTCCTGACATTTCTCCTGGAATAATCCCAGATACCTTCAGATAGTCTTTCCCAGGAGCCCCCATTTCCAAAACATATGTTGCAATTTAATTTTTGGCAATGTGTTCATTTCAAGGCAGGACCATGAAACAGTGAAGCTAAAAGGAGAAGTGAAATTAAATCTCAGATGAATGTAATAATGTAAGGCCTGTTGATTAATGTGGCATGAAGTTATTCCAGGATTGTAAACTTAGGTAGGTATATATTTCCATTTCCTTTTTATTAGGGAATAAGCCATTGAAGGCAAGATTTTTGCCCTAGCTAAATGTTATACCTCCCCCAGCATCTTCTTCAGTGCTGCTTTTCACGGGTTGGGTGCTCAACAGATAACTTTTAGGTTTGTTGAACTGATTACATAAATGACCCAACTGAGCCACTGATTCTCCTTTATACTTGATGTAAATTAATCATCATTTCCAAATTTATGAACCAAAGGACTGGGATGGTAGAATCCAAAGACATTTTCTAGCCCCCTCATGAAAAAGTTAATAGTCATCTGCATCCATAATAAACTATGGTTAAAAAAATCAAAATGAATAGATCAGGAAGTAAAAATGAATGTCATAATTCAACGGTAAAATTAAAGAGGATTAAAGAAAAAGCTAAAACAATATATTTACATTTGTTATAGATATGTATTACCAGTTTGAGAGAGAGATCATACTGGAAACCGACTTGCTTAATATTCTTTCTGCTGCTCCCAGTTTTGTAGCTGAATGAGAAACTTTTTTTGGGAGGGGAAAAAAGTTTACTGATGAAAACATGATGAGCATTTTGCATTAGAGCTATTAGTTAATCATCCCAAGTAATTTATTAGTTTATTAAGTCAGCTAAATGAAGCCCAAGTGATGACATGAAACATTGGCAAAGTTTCTTCAAACAGGAACAGGATGTGTTTTGAATGAAGAATGCTAATGCATTTAAACTTTCTGAAGAAGACAGTGTATTTCATTTAAAAGGGGAAATTTAAAAGTCGTTGCTCTCTGAGAATCATTTAAAGTACTTGTCTCACTTTAAGATGACCCAGGTTTTAAGAGACAAAATTCCACAACAAAACAGAATGCTTCTCCTACTGGGAACTTTGATTCTGCACAAGAAGGCTCCTGATAATTATGGAAATGAAATACAGTACAGTTTCCTAAAAGTTAATATGTATTTATGTCATATTCATTGCCCTTTGATAATTCTGCTGTTAATTGACAGCAAAAGAGGTTAAGCAGCCAAGTATAATAATTTGAATGCAATTGAAAAATGTATTTTGCATTTGGGAAGTATCTGGCATGTATTTCTGCCTCAAGGAGAAAAACAGCACCCTTATTTTATGGGTTTGATTTGCAAGCTTTGTTTGCACAGAAGCAACTGGCCTAGGCCCATGATGCTAGCTTGTAAGTAGTCAACCCATGAAAATGACTTGGGGATTTGATTCCATGAAATATTGCTAGTTAATATTAATATTTTAATTCCATTGCTAATTAATAAGGGTGAAAATGTAGACCATTGCCATTATTTCAGCAGTAATTTAGCATTTGCTTATTGCCTGGATGCCAAATATGTTTTTTGCTTATTTTTTTTTAAATGAAGGATGTCACCAAGGAAATACATGTATAGGAAAAAATGATCATATAGTTATAGTGAAGAGTAGTTATAGACAGCATATATGCTCCACTGGTAACCTGAGAGCTCTAGAGGAGTCAAGAAAGGCTTCTAGAATATTAGGTGGATCCCCCATGTCACACCTAGGGTAGGACATGCACTAGGGTGGCATAAGATGGGAAGGTAGGTATATGAGAGGTTGTAAATTGCATGGTAGGAAGGAAGCTTCCATATTGCTTCCATGGAAGATCAAATTAGACATTGGGGTATTTTTATACTCTGGGTCAAATTAGAGTTGTTTTAGAATCTAAAGACAATGGGACAGGAGTTTAAAGTTAAAGTGGCGGGTTAGTGCATGTGGTTGGCAGGCTCTGAGAAGGTGAGTCATGTATCTCTGGATTTAGCCTCTCCATTTTCTCCAGCTAAAGCTTTCTCATATACTTCTGCATTATTCACAGTAATCTTTTTATTCAAAGATCTATATTAATAGGTGCTTGAAATTTGTGGATTTTTGAAAATAAATCAGGTGGACTTTTATACAAACTAAAGATGATGTTCTTAAAATTAACTTAACCAGTTATGAAAACATTTAAAAATATTTAAAGGTGTATTGAGAAAATTAGACTTTTTTCCCATAGTAATCTTAAGTGTTAGGTACACTGTCAAAGTCCATGTGTTTGATAATTTTAAAAAATAACATAAAAAGTCATGCAAATTGACCCAGTCTACCATAGAAGGAGCTACACTAAGTATGTATTCCTCTCTTTCCTTTATATGATGGTTTGTAGTTCTAGCTGGCAGGTGCCAGCTTTGCAGCATTTGAATTGTCAGTCAATGAATATACAAATAATGAGAAACTGAGAAGTATTTAAGATAAGCAGGGGTTTTCTGCTGCTCTCCTCCATAAAAACATCTTTGCAATAGCATTAGCTACTCTTCTGTCCAATCACAGATTCACTAAGATTGTCCTTTTGCTAGAAATTGGTAGAAGGCTCAGTTACTTTTTCAGTTGGCTGATACTTTTGTGGAGTCTGTCATAGATTTTCCCTGAGATTGGAAGGTGAGAGAGAGAGATGTCTGAGAAGAATGGTATGATTTAGCAGTAAATTGAAGTTTTGTCAGCATTAACATATCTCCTATATAATGTGCTAACATGCATTCTAGGGATTCTGATGTGTGACATTTCATTAGTGTTCAGTACCATACATAGTTTTAACAATGTTACAGTTATTTGTTTAAGTTAGTAACTAACTTGTATTTATTCTTCACACAAAAATATGTATGCATATATATATACATATATATACACACACACAAATATACACATGCATATATACACATATACACACATGCACATATAAACTCACATATGCAGATACAAAAAGAGAGAGACGTGCATACATCTTGTCTCTCCCAATAAAAGGTAATTTCCTTGAGAGCAGGTAGGGACTGTTCCATTTTTGTTGTTATATCCCTAGCACCTCTTATGGTGCCTATCACACAGTGGATTCCTTTTGGTTTTTTTTTTTGCTTGTTTTTTTTGGAGGGGGGAGGGCAGGGCAATTGGGGTTAAGTGACTTGCCCAAGGTCATATAGCTAGTAAGTGTTAAGTGTCTGAGGCTGGATTTGAACTCAGGTCCTCCAGACTCCAGGGCCAATGTTCTATTCACTGTACCATCTAGCCACCCCTAACATAGTGGGTTATTAATAAATTCTTGTTGCTTGTTGATTAATCAGATGGTGATTGATTGACTAAGTAAAATATAACACAAAGAGATTGTTATCTATTTGAGTTGTTTACTAATATTGTGAAGGAGAATAGGAATCAAATAACCATAATTGACATTTATATCATTATCTCATTTGTGCCTCCCAACTGGTATAGCACATACTGAGCATGACTCAAAATCAGGAAGATCTGAGTTCAAAACCTAACTCAGATACTACTTTATGAGCCTTGGGCAAGCTACTTAATTTCCTTGTGTCTGTTTGCTTTCTATAGAGTGGGAGTAAAAATAGCACCTGCCTCCCAGGGTTGTTGTGAGGCTCAAATGAGTTAATGTATATAAAACACTGTGTCTGTATGTGTATACATACATGTATACATATGTAGTTATTTTTGTAGGTGTTATTATATATATAATTATTACTATAGGTGTTAGCTATATTTTGCAGATGTTAAAGCTAAGACTCCAAAGTATCACATAGCAAATAAATATATCATAGAAGATATTCTGGGCACAGTCTGTAAAAGGATTACCCATATATAGTAGGTTTCTCCATAGGTTTAGAAGGTCATAGATATAGGGCTGGAAAAGTCCTTAGAGGCCATGGAGTCCAACACTCTTTTATATAAGAGGAAACTGAGGCACAGTGAAGTTAAGTGACTTGCCCTGGTTCACATAGTAATTCTCCGAGACAGGATTCAAATCCAAGTCTTCCTGACTCCA
>CM053581.1:538133196-538160716 GCA_028627135.1 Pseudochirops cupreus
AACACCATGCACAAGCAGCTTCCCAAAAGAATGCTACTGTGAACAGCTTTTAAGGTTCTGATTACACAGTATAGTGAACACTCCATTTATTCCATAATAAATCAAGGCAGACATTCACAACAAATCACAATATAATATTCACAACATTACATCTTATTACAGAAAATCACAATATAGTGTTCACAAAAGCTTAACATTAGAATGGCCACATAGTTTTCACTACAGTGGCCACAATGTTTAGAACAAAGAACAAAAGAATAATCATCTGGTTTCCCTAAGGGGGGAAACCCTTCTTACTTAATCATTCAGTCATTTCACAATACAATAATCAATCTTCCACTCATGGGAAAATCATAGATTAACTTAATCAGTCACTTATCTAACAGTCACTAAGTATCGTTAATTGCTAAATACAATCATTAGAAAATTACACAAACACTCCACCCCTTGGTGTCTAGTAAACTTCTATTTCATCACATATACAAGGGGAGGCTTTTTCTTCATGTTGACTCAGAGTGGTCTCTCAGATTCCCTGGATCCCCTTCCATGGTCCTACCTGAATCCACCAGTCACCTGGATTAAGAGGCAGACAGCTCCTTGCCCAGCCCTCTGGGCAGTCCTTGTTATACACTAAAGTTCAGAGGGTCCAGCACATCTTGAACCCTTCACAACTTCTGTTTCTGGGAACTCAAGGACCAACCAAGCCATAAACAAACAAAGTCTTTGCATCCCAGTCATACTTCTTTAGTCCTCCAGTAGTTCAGCTGGCCCTAGGACCCGGAAGAGATCTCAGCCTTCCAGGTGGCAGCTTCAGCCTTCACCAGATTCTGGTCTCATAGAAAACTCCAACTCAGTTCTCAGTCAAGCAGCCCAGCTCCCAGATGCTGGAGCAATTCTGCTCCCTCCACCAGGAGCCACAAGGAGGAAAATTGTTTTCTCTGATTCTGTGTCCCTGGAACTCTTCTTACACACACACACACACACACACACACACACACACTCACACTCACACTCACACACATACACACACACACATAGGGGCTTCCTGTCTCAGCTAAACCCCTCCTGACATGTCACCAACAGGAGACAGAGTTCATACCTTCTGTTTCTTTCCCACAGGAGTTCTTTACACAGAGTTCATACCCTCTGCCTCTTTCACAGAAGTACTTAGCCCTTAGTTACTAAGGACCAAGTACCTGCTAAATTAATTACCTTACAGTCACCTAATTGCCAAGTCCTTCTTTGTAAATTGCTCTCAGCTTATTGCCTAAAGCTTTGAAATACTTCAGTTATTCTGCAGCAAGGTCCAACTTCTTTCAAATGAATTTAGCCTGATAACTAGGAACTTAGGTGATATAATGGATACAGTGCTGAGCCTGGAGCATGGAAGATCTGAGTTTAAATCTGGCTTCAGACATTTCCTAGTTGTGTGATCCTGGGCAAATCACTTAACCTCCATTTGCCTCATTTTCTACATTTATAAATGGGAATAATAGTAGCACCTACCTCCCAGTTTTGTTGTGAGAATCAAATGAGGTAGTAATTGTTAAGTTTATTGTAGTAACTGGTACATAGTAAACATTTTAGAAATATTGTGGTGGTTGTTATTAAATTCAGAGATAAAAATAAGTAAATGAAGAATTCCACCAAAACCATATGAAGGAATAAGAGTTTTTCATTTTGTGGATGAAAAATCTGGCAACAATGAGATAAACTATGAAAGGCATTAGATACTTCTTTGCTTTTACCTTTGCCTATTCCTTTCCTTCTTCCTTTTCTTTCTTTGTTTTTTTTTAGATAAGTTCTAATTTTGTGTGTGTGATAAATATTAACAGTATTAATTACAATTAATGAGCTGAATAACGGCAGGAATCCCAGACAGTAAAATTCAAGACATCCAGGGCAGTTTTAATAAGCAGCATCCATGTATTGTCCTTATATTTGGTCAAACATTTGCTATTGCTGAGTAGAAAGTCTTTGCAAAATTTGACTTTGGCCAAACTTATTGCTTGATGTCAGAGGGTGATACTATAGAGTCTAAATAGCTCTCACCCATTGAGGGACATTTTGAATTAAAGGATTTCAGTTAAGCTTCTTATCCCCCTAGATGTTTAAAATGCTTCATTAGACCCTACTTTCTAAAATATAAAATGTAGAGCCTTAGTTTGATTATGGATCCACAGAAGGCAAGATATATTCAAGATTTTGGGAAGTTTTATCTCTTTTATGTGGTGAGGGCTGACTTCTCACATATAGAAGAGACACATCTACCCTCTTCCACCCTACTTCTTCTCCAAGGAAGACTTTAATTTCTGTTAGGAGGGAAAGTAGGAAGTTGGAATCAGAAGCCATCACTCTTCTTTTCAGAGAGATAGGATAGTGGGTTATAATATGATTTCCATGTTCAAGTTAACTTAGAATATTGTTAATTGTTGGAGGGAAGCAGGACCTCATGCTTTATATCCAAAACTTATCTCCACTCTCACCCAATGGCATTTCCACAATGAATACACATAGTACTTGACCAAGCAACCCATTTACACAGATAGATAGCAAAAATAGAAGTCAAAGAAAATGTGTATATATATATATATATATATATATATATATATATATATATATATATGTGTGTGTGTGTGTGTATGTACACATATATATGTAGATATACATATATTTATGTATGTATATACATATATGTATATATGAGAATATATACCTTACAATGTAAGTTGTAGGAGCTCTCCCCTGGGGAGTGAGTTAACTCAGCTCATCCAAGAAAGAGTCCTGTCTCACCCAAAGGGAAGTTCTCCAATGGCTTTAGTGCAGCAAGCTGGGATTTAGGGTATAATGGAGACTGCCAGTTTAACTCATGTTGCCTTCTTCTTACAGTCATTTCCTTCAGCAACTTGAAGTTGGTTTGACATTCTCTATATTGATTATCTCTCAAAGCTGGAAGCCATGAGTGCTTAAAGTTTGAAGAGACTCACTCAATCAAAGAAAACTGAAGAAACTCTCTACCCTCAACCCTCACACAGACAATCAATCCCTACCAACAGGGAGAGAATCCCATACCAATTGACTTTGGGACTGTGGTTACATTTTGAGATATGGGCTATCAGAGTGGTTAAAAAAAGACTGAGAGAAATGTGAAATCAAAGCTTCAATTTCACCCTATTTAAGCCATTGTTTATATTGCTATTGTTGGTATATGACCTGGATGCAACATGGGTAATTTGTGGCACCCTTAAGCCACAAACTAAGTAGAAATGTCCAGATCTTTCTTTGGACTACTCAAATTTTGCCAGGTTTATATTCCACAAAAAACAAAACAACTTTTTTTTCCCCAATCTACTTCTTTACTTGCTGAGTTTCTTGCCCCTGTAGAACCAAGATTATGTCATGTTATAGTACCTTCATTGGAAGTTTTGGAGTTAAAAGACTTCCATTAGCCATGGTTTCAGACTGAACAAAACCCATGGTTTAAGCTGTATGGGATCTCACACCCACTCATGTGTATCAGACTCAATCTGAGCCATAGAAGACATTTTCAGACTTTCATTATAGATGCCTCTTGGGGTGAGGTTAGATGGGGGAGGATTAGAATGTTTTTCCAAAAGTTTATTTCATAGTAATCAAAGCAAAAAACTTGGAATATGAAGACATGGGTCATCTTCCTAGCTCTGGCACTTATTGTCTGGTTGACATTAGGCAAATCATTTCAAATCCCTGGGATTCTTTTTTCTAATATGTACAATAAGAACATTGGATGATAAACTCTTATCCTGCTCTAAAATCCATTAACAACCTGACCTCAACTGACTTTAAAAAAACCATCTCATTCACATTACTCCTGCTTTAGCTAAAACAACCTTATTGTTCTTCACAGTAATTCTCCTCCTGTCTACATTGAAGGATAGCATTGACCATCCTCCAAAACTGAAATGAAATTGATTTTGATGTTGCAAAATGATTGTATGTACCATGATAGGTGGTACATGCCATGGTACCTGTAACATGCCTGTAAGGTGCCAACTTTTCTTTGGAAGATGACCAAGAAGAATATTAGGAATTCAGAGAAATATGGTCTAACTGATGAAAAGATGTAGAGTGAATAAGCAGAAACAGGAATAAAACAATGTACATGTAGCTAACCAATGTTCAGAAAAAACAACACTGACCATTGAAGCAATCAATTGTAACTTCAGAATGCTGATGGGGAATTATGTCCCCCTATTTCATAGAGGTGGAGGACTAGAGATGTGGAATAAGTCATACATTTTTTGAAATGGCTAATGTGTTGAATTATTTTGTTTAGCTTTTTTAAAGGGAGATTTCAGTGGGTAGGGTGGGAAGCAAGATGGAAGGGGGACTTATTAAGAAATTGCAATTATTTTTTTCACATTTCTTTTTTCTTTTTGGAGGGGGAGGGCAGGGCATTTGGGGTTAACTGACTTGCTCAAGGTCACACAGCTAGTAAGTGTTAAGTATCTGAGGCCAAATTTGAACTCAGGTCCTCCTGACTTCAGGGCCCATGCTCTATTCCCTTGGTCCTAGCCACTCCTTCTCACTTTTCAATAAGATTTTTTTTTTAATGACCAAGAAGCCAAAATTGACTCTTTATTGACTCTGTAAGGTTATTCCAAGGAACATTCTCTTGTTTGATTTAACATTATTCCAAATTCCAACTGCAAACTCTGTGACAACAATCACAGTGCTGGGCAAGTTATTTGAAATGCTCTTCCTTTTGACACTGAGTTGACATTTACTTCTGTTGGGCATCCATGGACAAAAAGCCTTATCTGAGTTGTCCTCATTGAACTTTATCACCCTGTAGCAAATGACTAAGCTAAGAGAATTGTTCTGATTACTAAGGATGCCCTGAAGGTTGACTAACCAGACTGACCAGATTTCTCATCAATCAAAATATCATTCCAAGTCCAACAACAGGATTCAGTCCTACTGAATTATTGACAGGGGTGATAGCTCAAGGCTTGCCACAACTGATTCTATCCAGCATTATTACAGTGTTGACAAGACAAAAAAAAAAAAGAAAGGAATATATCATTATCCCTCTACTGTCTGCAACTACTTTGCTCATTTTTTTTTAAATTACAAAAGTCAGTCTTTGTTGTGATACTGAATTTATTAAGATTTATTCTTGACAATTAATCTGAAATAATGGACTCTTAGTCATTCAAAATGACAATAAGCATTTATTATGTGCAGGAGGTCACAATCTATTAAGGGAGAAAACATGCAAACATCAATGTACAAACAAAGCATGTGGAGAATACACTGAGGAGTGTCAGAGGGAAGGCATTAGCATTAAGGGGGCTTTCGAAAAGTATCTTGTAAAAGACTGCATTGAACATTATGTGGAGTAAGATATAATAAAAATGGAAAAGTAGGAAGGGACCAGGTTCTGAAGGGCTCTAAAAAGACCCCATACTCAGGATTTTATATTTGATCCTGGGAATGATAGGGAGCCACTGGAGTTTATTGGATAGAGGAGTGGTATGGCTAGACTTTTGCCTAGAGATCAATTTGAGAGCTGAACAGATTAAGACTAGAGTGGGGTCAGACTTGAGAAAGGAAGACCAACCACCACATGGGTCTGTATGGTATCTCAATCTTATAGAATATGAGAGCTGGCAATAACTTTATCCATTCTGAAACCCAGCACCCTAATTTTACATATGAGGAAACAAGGTCAAGGAAGGTAAGCAACTTGTCCAAGGTCAATAAGTGGCAAAGCCAAGACCAGAACCTCGGTTTCCTGGACCTACATATTAGTTTTCTTTCCACTATACTGTAGTTATAACCACACTGGCATATCCAGGATGTATCCTAACACAGGTTCTTAAATCTATTTTACTAGGGAAGCTAGCTGTTTAAGGGGTCAACAATCTTTTTTAATTACATTCACTAGTTCAGGGGAAAAGTCAGCACCCTGAACTTCAAAGAAAATACAAGCAGAAAAATAAAGACCAACAGACAGGGCTCTGACTGACTGAATCAAAGCAATATTACTATACACTTTACATACATCCCTGAATTGAGAGAGCCTTTATATCTTAGCAGTCTGGGAGCTCTGAACATTTGTCCACTAAGAATCTCGACCAGGGAATCACAAGATCCTTCTCATAAGAGAGCTCCCAAAGCAAAATAACAACTCAGAGTATTTATACACTTCTCAGAGCCAGAAGGCATCACAACCCTCATGACTCAGTGCCTAATTAGAAATTAGCAAAAAGTGTGAAAGCCTTCCTACAAGCAAACTTCTCTTAACAGGTTCCACTTTAGGTCTATTAATGATTGGTGGAGATCTTAAATTCCATTAACATTACATATATTGTATTTACTCGTCATGCTGATAAATTCTGAAAGCATCCATAAAATCAGAATCCCAGTACAAGGTATATTAGCTAACTTATCTGTGATCAAAAATTCTTTCTTAGTTTTCACAAATGTTTATCTGACCTCTGCTTGAAATCCTGTCCAAATGGTGAACTCACTACATCATGTGAAAGCCCATTCCCCTTTTGAGCCACTCTAATTGTTAGGAAATTCTTTTTTCCATGAACCCAGATAATATCCATCAGTTCTCCATAATTCTTCCTTCTATTACTCAACAACAGATCATAGACCATAGACCAAGACCATAGACCAAGGCTTGACAAGTTTGCTTTGGAAAGCAAAGGCAAAAAATCCAAGATTTCAGGGGCCACATGAATCTTTTTGTTTTTAATAGGAAAAAAAAAAGGGCCTGAAGGGAGAGTGTGTGTGTGTGTGTGTGTGTATGTCTGTGTAGTAAGGTACCAAATTTCATCAAGACACTGGTTATACATCTTTGTTTAAAACCCACACTAGCACCAGTGATGGCCAACTTCTCAAAGTATCTTCTGGAAAGGCCAAGTAAGAAATTTAGCATTTCTGATGAGAGTACTTCCTGAGCTACATGGATGGAATTGAGTGATATGGAAATTGAGGTGGATAATACCCTCTCTCCCTGATTTTTTTTTTCCCTTCTCTGACCTTCACCTTCTAAGTAAATGAGGAGGAAGATCTAAAGCCTAAGTTGAATCACATGTGACTCCCTTAAAAATAGTGATGCTATTGGGGACCATGGAATTTTTCCCTCCAAGTTATTCTGATCATAGAAAATGAACTTGCCTACATGGAAAGAATAAATTACCCTTTTGTATTTTTGGATAAGATTATGCTGAAAACTCAAGGTCCCACAATGAAATTACTAGGCTCCATGGTAACCTAGCACTAGGAGTTTTCTAAAGCTCTACATTGAACATATCTCCCTCAAAGCCATCTGGCATCAATTTTTCAACTAGATCTCCTGAGCACTCAATCAAACCACACTGTGAACATAGCAATCATTTTCTGGCTACTGAAACTGCTCAGACTTAGAAATGTACTGAGTAGAGGACTGAGTGTGGGCCTAGTAGGGATAAGTTCAAAGTCTTCCTCTTACTAGATGTGTGGCCCCAGGAAAGTAATTTAACCCCTGCCAGTCTCTGTCTAATAATCTGAAAAATGGGGATAATAATAGCACCTACTTTGCAGGGTTGTTGTAAGGATCAAATATTTGCAAAATACTTTGTAAACCTTAAAGTAATAAATTGATGCCAGTGGAAGTGTTATTTCAGCACCCCCTAGGATAGCTTAGAGATAGTCTTAGCTTTTCCAAAGGCAAAGATTCCTATTCCTGTCTTTGAATCCAGAGTGCTAAGCATGTAGTAAACATTTAGTAAATGGCTTATGGTTGACTGTTGACTAAAAATTGTGTTAGCTAGGAGACATTCTTATTATATATGTATATTAGGGAAGTTTGTTGTGTAATATGACGACATTATTAGATGTGAACTTTTGTGGAATTAGATGTGGAATTTTGAATCTTTTTCATTTTCATGGTAGATACAGCAGTATTTTCTGAAGAGGGCTCCTGTGATAATAGATATCAATGCAATGGAAAGTCTATTTTTCTCTGCTTGATTACTACTGCTTCTGCAACACAATGTCTTGAATAGTCTGAGCCTTCAAAGAGTATTTATTAAACCACAAATCCATTAGAATCCCAAATGCAATCAAGACAAGACTTCCTGTGGTGGAGTGCTGCTGTAAGGGAAAGGTAAACAATGCCATGGTTGCCCTATAAAAGAAATCAAAATGAAACCAGCTCATTAGAATAAATCTTTTTAAACACATTGCTAGGAATGAAGAGGATAAAGGTAGAGATAAGATGGACCAGTAGAAATTGAAGACTATCCATTAATTAATGGGGCTATAGTTTGCCATACATTGATACATTGTGAATAATTTTGTGAAATATTTACTAGGAGTTTTCTTCTTTCCAGGTAGCCAATGGTCTCTGAGTCTCTCTCCCTCTCTTCTTTCTCTTTCTCTTTCTTTTTCTCTTTCTATTACTCCCATTGCTCTTTCCCCCCTTTCTTTCTCCTTTTCCCCTTCTATCCCCTTTCCCCTTTCTTTCCCCTTTTCCTTTTCTTTCCCCTTTCTACTTTCCTTTCTTCCTTCCCCCCTTATTCATTCATTTTTAATTTTTGGAGGCAATTAGGGTTAAGTGACTTGCCCAGGGTCACATAGCTAGTAAGTGTCTGAGGCCAAATTTGAACTCAGGTCCTCCTGACTCTAGGTCCAGTGCTCTATCTGCTGTTCTAGGAGACCCTTCTTAAGGGACAAATGAATCCAAGTCCTAATTCCCTCTTAGCTTGAGCATAACAAAGAGTATGAAGCATGTGTTGGCATCTCATGTATACTTCCTTCTGTAGAAACTCTTATGGGGGAGCTATGCATTTCAAAAGGGGAGCATAAATATTTTATGCAGACACTGAATCTTATATTTGGAAGGGACATCAGAATCCATACAGTCTACTACATTGCTGACTAAAAAAATTCCCTCTTCATTACTGCCAATAAATATTCTATTTGCCCCCATCTAAAATCTCTGGTACAGAAGGAGCTGCTACCTACCATGTAAAACAATTCCCTATTTGAACAGCTTCAACTATGATATATTTTTTCTTTCCATCAAGCTTAAGTCTCTCTTCAAATTTCACCCATTATTCCTAGTTATGCCTTTTGGGAACAAGCAGAATAGTTAGCCTACACATTTTTTAAGTGCCTACTATGTTCCTTATACTTTTTAAAGCACTGGGGATAGAAAGGAAGACAACCCAGGACAAATATCATCTCTTTCCCACTTTAGGCTTTCAAATCCTTGAAAATAGCTATCATATTCCCTCTCCACCTTTTGCTCCTCAAACTAAACTTATTCAGTTTCTTCAATGGACCTCCTATGCAATAACCTGGTATTAACTAATTTTTTTTTTTACTAATCTGGTATTAACCTTTTTGGGATGTGCTCAGTTTGTCAACATCATTCCTAACATACAGTACACAGAGATTAACACAATATTCCGGTGGTCTGAACAGAGTAGAGGACAGTGGGTTTTGTTGGCATTGTCTATAGCAAGCAATACCACCCCTACTTTGGGGAGGTGGGGCAGATTCTATAGAAAAGATAAGGAGATTCACCCAGAATTCCTGAGAAGCCAGTGTACTTTGGGGAAATTCAGAACTAAGTGTGAGAACTTTGTACACTGACACCATTAGGAACAATTGGCCTAAGGGCAAAGTGTATATGTATGAAAATGTACATTGTACCTGCATGAATACGTTTCCCTCTGATTTTAAAATGAAGGTGATGCTGCCAAAAGTTGATGTGAATTAGCTGTCCCATGTGTCCTAATATGTGTTTTCTCAGTCACGTTAAAACAAATTTTTAGAATAAAGCCTATTCCCTTTAATAGAAATCACTAACAAATGCAGAACAGGCAAAAATACTTCAGGAATTAATTGTATGTTTGTCATAAATATTCCATTTAGAAAACCCTTTCCCCCTTAAGATTTACCTGTATTAAATTATGGTCTACTAAATCCAATTAAATCCCATTTTAAAATGTATCTCTTTTAAAAAAATAAACCATAACAATGCCTCAAATGAATGAAAAAACCACATTTAATAAGCTTGTACTATATGGCAAGCATTGTGATCAGCACTGAGGATCTAAATACAGAAGCAAAGCTTTCCTGCTTTCAATGAGTTTACATACCATTTAAGGGAAACAATAGACCAAGAGACTGGGGAACTGGCCCTGTCATATCCTTTGGTTTGGTTCAGAAAGTTACAGGGACATTGAACAGGAGACATAGAGTAGTGGATTTTCATATCTCATCCAGGAACATTGGCAGAGTTGATTTAATCTTGGTTCTTTGTTGTAGAACCAGGGAATTATGAAGAGTGAGTTTAGAGAGGCAAGAAAATTGAGGAGGAGGTATATCATGACTGGGATTTGCTGAAATCATGTTCTGGCTATTAAGAGATAGGAGAGTGAGGCCCTTATTTCAGGTCATGGTCTTTGAATGTTCTCTGGTGGTACATGGAATGGTTTGCTATGGTGGAGACAAAGGAGAAGTTGACCTCATGTGTCACTAAATCAACTTTGCTGGTTCATGACACCTATTCTTATTGAAGTGAGTCCAGTTTCAGCAAAATTTCTGTTTTAGATAGAGTCTATAATGAATATTTATAACTCATCATAGCATTTCTACCTTATTCAAGGTCAACATTCAAGGTCAATATTGTTTCACTTTCTTCTTTGTGCTGAATAGTGACAGAAAAGGAAAAAAGATTAATTACATCTATTTGGTCAGGCTGTCCTCAAGACCACCTCAATTCTGTGCCAACCCTTGATGGTGTCTTTCTACTTGGAAATAATCCAAGAAATTTGATTGTATACAAAGTCAATTCTATTCAAGAAAATATGGTGAAATCTGGAGTAACTCAGAGGTCAATCTGTAAATCAACAAGCCTTTAATAATTACTTATCAGTCTTTGTAATACATTGTAATACATTGCTATACATTGTAATACATCACAGTATATTATAATGCATTGCAATACATGTAATACATGGCAATACGTGTAATACATCGTAATACACATATCAGTCATTGTTCCAGGTGCTGGGAATGCAGAATCAAAAATGAAGTAGTCTTTGTCCCTAAGGAACTTGTATCCTATTGTAAAATGTAGGTCCTCAGAATTTTGGTTTATGCACATGATGGAATGAAGTTCTCTGCAGTCAGCACTGAACTTGAATAAAAGAAACCTAGGTTCATAACCTGCCTTAGATACTTACTGCCTATGTGACCTTGGGGAAATCAACCTCCATGCCTTAGTATCCTCTTATAGAAAAGAGGCTGTTTTTGATGACTTTCTAAGGTACCTTTCACCACTAAGTTTATGATCCTATGTATAACTAGCTAGTTTCATAGGTACATGATGGCATATACATACATATATATATATATGTATACACACACCACTTCTAGATCTATTTCCAAAGATAATTAAGCAAAAAGAAAAAAAAAAACAACAACACTATATGTTCTAAAATGTTTATAATAGCTCTCTTTGTGGTGTCAAAGAACTGGAAATTTCAGGGATGCTCATCAATTGGGGCATGGCTGAATAAGTTGTGGTGTATGATTGCGATGGAATGCTATTGTGCTCTAAGAAATGATGAGCCCAGTTATCTTAGAAAGGAATGGAAAGACTTGGAAGAAATAACGAAGAGTGAAATGAGCAGAACCAAGAGAACATTGTACATAGTAACAGCAATATTGTTATGGGAATGACTTTGAGTGAATGTCATTTTGACTATTTTAATTACCCAAATTAACCATAAAGGACTTAGGAAAAAAGACTCTATCTGCATCCAGAGAAAGAACTGATAAATAAATGCATGCACAGATTAATTTTACTTATGTCTCTCTATATATCTATATATCTATTTGTGTCTAGTGGTAGCTATCCCTATGATGGAATGGGAAAGGGGAGAAAAATATATATTGCCATGATAACTTTATTATATATTTAAAAGGCATAGCAAGTCATACATAATTTATAGTTTTATGTGCAATAACTTTTTATTATACTATATTATAGAAATGTTTGTTTTATTCCATAAAGAAAAAACATTAAAGAAAAATATATCACATATTCCCTCTGGTGAGGGCAACCTGAAAATGAGGCTTATTAATCAATCAGTAAAGATTTATCAAAGATGTTCACTGTGGGAGATTTTGAACTATGTTCTGAGGACTCAGCTACAAAAAAAAAAAAAAAAAAAAAGGAAGACAGTTCCTGTCCTCAGGAAATTTACTTTCTTCTCTGAGATATCTATCTACAGATGAGTAAATAGAGGATACACAGGCACACACACATGCACATGTACACATATACATTTCCAGTGACTTTTTTTTTATAGGAAGGGGGTAATAAGCAGGAGAATCAAGAAAGTGATATGTTGAAGAATACACGATACCAGTGATTCTGTGGCTCAGGTATTTGATAGCTATATTTAAATGACAGAGTATAATAACATAAGCTTGGCAGGGATTTGAAGCATAAGGATGGGCTATCTCATGGACAAGGCACAGGACTGACTGGCAATGGGAAAGATAAAACTGAAGGATTTTTTGGGTAGCAGGACTTTGCTCCAGGGTTAGTGAGTACCTTCTCACATACAAAAGGGAGGGCCCAGACATGCAATGGAAAATTTATTCTGCTTTCTCTTGGTCAGAGTCTTAGCACAGGGCCTTCTGTCTGTCTTCTCCACAGTGAGATCATTAATTTCCATGGTAGAGTATTATCTCTACTATTTTATCTCATGGTAGTGCTACTGTTGACTCTGAACTCAATCTAAATGAAAAGTTGGATCACAATAAATTACTTTCAGTGTTCACATTGTAACGTACAAGGTATAGTTTTTGTTTTAATAGAGTTCAGATTTGCAACATGTTGAACGAAAAAAAATCACATAAAATGATCCAGTAAAATCCTCTAGAACCCCTTAATGTTGGGAAGGAGCTAAAGGAGCTAGGGATTCAAGATAAGTCTATATGCTATTAGTGTGATGCTGAAGATGCAAAGAACATGAAGGTATTGATCAATGTCATGCTAGGCAAAAAGGGGTGCAGGTGTGTGCACAATTGAACCTATAGAATCAGGCAAGTATAGTTCAAGTATGTTTTTAATTGAACTTTTTCCTCTGTTCAGAAGCATTTTATAATCCCAGTAGGATCCTGGGGATGGGGGTCTATGAAAAGCAGGGCCCAATGGAAGGGTACTTCTGACATTCATTTTGGAAAAACAGTGGCTTAGTGTGCAGGCTACCAGACACTTGAAACTTTTTAATTTTCCTGGGAGTTAGTGTTGTGGAGTAGTGGGAAGATCATTTGGTGTAGTTATCAGTAGACATCTGGTTTTAATTCTTATATTTGATTTATGAGTAGTGTGACCATGGGCAAGTCCTTGCTTAACCTCTCTGAGTTGCTGATTCCTTATCTGTCAAAAGGGCATAGTAATGCTTTCGGAAAGTTATTTTTATTTCTGTTTCGGTTTTTATATTACTTACTGTCCTCTTCCTACACAGAATCCATTGCTTGCTTTTAAAAAAAATTATTATTTTTATCATCTCCATTTTATGTGTAAGGAAATGGTCACTCTCATTGGTTAAATAACTCAGTAGTAGCTCACCAAACATCAGAGTCAGGGTCTAACTCAAGGCTTCTAACTCTAAAAAGCGTTATTTTTCTATTCCTCTCTGCTAAGCTCCTTTCCTTATCCCTCACCCTTCCTCAGTTTCAACTAAATCTAGAAATAAAAAAAAATTTAGAAAGCCATATCATTATAAGTAAAGTGGTTTCTGCATAGTTATTAAGTACCTTCTTTGTGCCAAGCACTGTGTTACATGCAGGGGATGCAAAGAAAGAACCAAGATGTTACTTGTCCTCAAGGGGCATATATTCTATTGAGAAGATATAATGTAATACAGAGAAGTGTAAGGAGAGGAAGGTAAGACATAGTTCTTCCCAAAGGGACTTCTCTTCCCTTTTATCCTTGTGGTGCCCTGAACTGTTACTAGATTGGTTGTCTGAATCCATTGGGAACTTCTCATCTATGTTAACAAGTCACTCAGACCTCTTTGTGTAGTGGAAGAAATAGAGGGTAATTAGGAAAGTATGGTAATATCAATTCTTGAAGCCACAAGAGCCAAAACTGAAGTGAGTATCAGCACCTATTCCCTAATGGGAATGAATGAAGTTCCACTATTTAACCATAGGAGAAGAATTTGGGAAGTTCACTGAAGTAATATATTCTACCCTCCCAGCTGCCACTCTGGGTAGTACTCCTGGCACTTTATGGGGGAATCGGGTAGCTGCTCCTTGGAGGAAAAGCAGAGAAAAAGCATAGAGTCAAGTGATGTAGTATTGTTTGCTTGGAACAGCTAGAAAACCAGTCACTGGATCGAAGAGTACATGGCGTGGAGTAAGATATAAGAAGCCTGGAAAAGTAAAATGAGGCTAGAATATGAAGGACTTTGAATGCCACACATAAGATTTTGTATTTGATCTTGGAGGTGATAGGTAACCACTGGAGTTTATTTACCAAATATAGCAATAAAAACTACTTTTAAAGTAGTTTAGCCACAAAGGGCAGAAGAGATATAGGATGACAGTCAATGAGGATGGAAGGACCAAGATTATGTTTAGGCAGTAGAGAAGCAGTAGACCGGGAGAGGTTGAAAATAATTAGAGTGATAGAGTGGAGATGATAGGAGGGACAGTCTGTTGGAGTAGATGGGATAGAATGGGATCAATTGAACAGGTGCAGGGATTAGCATTGGTAAGGGGTAAATTCATCTCATGTGAGATGGGTGAAGGAGAACTTAGTGGCAGAAAGCATGTGAATAATATGAAATGGGGAAGAAGGGAAAAGAGAGAGAGTTCATGGTGAATGGCCTAATTTTTTTCCTTTAAACTATGAAACCAGATTATCATCAGAGAGGGTGGGAGGAGGTGGAGCCATGGGAGGGTTGTGGAAGATTGAAAAGGTTTGGAAGAACTTCTGTGGAGAGTATGGTAGTGAATTGATAAGGCAGGTATTAGAAAGATTGCCCAGCAGCACAGAGGGCTCAGTTGACCTGTAACACTGTAGTGGACCTAGTCAGAGTGATCATGTGATTTTTCTTCACCTTCTTTCAGCTGTCCATGGGAAGGAGCTAAAGCAACAAGTGGTGGAGGTGATTCAAGGCTGAGGCTTGGCAGGGCATAGTTAGTAAAATGATAAGGCAGCTAGGGATTCAAGAGATGAAACAATGTACAGGTAAATTGGTTCACAAAGGAGTCATGTTGAGAAAAGACTAGTTCAGAGGAGTTGGCCTGGGAGAGAACTGTGGGCTTAAGAGATTGTCACTGTGAAGACAGAGTAGGGTTTTGTAAGAAAAGGCAGAGGGAGAAATGAAAATTCAATAGGTTTTGTTTGAATAAGATTTTCGAATTCTTGAATGTGGATGTGGTACATTTGTGGGGTGATGATCATCTTTGCAACTGAGGTGATTTGGAAGAGTAGGTCATAGGAAGTGAGTTGGGTTGAAGAATTGAATGTTTAGGGTCTTTGATGTAGAGTCAAAATCTCCCCTGATGTGTGGGTAGGAGTTGGGAAAGAGAAAAGAATTATGAGCATTGTACCAAACTCATTGAAGTAGGAAAAAGAGTGTTATACATAGCATAAACCTCAAAAGAAGAGAATTATGGAGGGCAGGGGAGAACGTGGAGGTGGTAATGGAGAGCAATGAATAGTCCAATTCTCTCACTTGACCGGTGAGCTAAGGGTAATGAGTGAAGGGGCAGACAATACCAGAAAGGATGACAAGAGAGAGGATATATCATCAGAGGCAGGGCCAGGTTCCAATAATAGCTATTAGATCAGAGGAGTGGGAGAGGACAAGATTTAGGATGTAGAGAAGTTTATTGCCTATGAAACAGAGCATTCTACAAGGCACAGAGGAAGGGTTTGGTGGTGTTTGGTTGAAACTATGGGGATAGGCAGATCGAGAGGGATAGGAATAAGAAACTGAATGGTGGGGAGTATGAAATATAGTTTGTGTGATGACCTACTGGGGTTCAGAATCATTGAAATATGAAGGGTATGACAGTGCAAGAATGTTCATCATTGAGTCAAAGGTGCAACTTACCTTCCCTAAACAGGGTGGTGAATGGAGCCAGAGACAAGTGTGGAATGAGATGGGAGCACACAATCAAATGTGAGGCCTCACTTCACAGAAACTCTTTATTCTAAAGGGTGGAGATTAGCCAGGGAAGGACACAGCTACAGATGGAAATGGAATCTGCACAGCAGGAGAAAGAACTCCTATTCTGTACTGATATTCCTTTTGCTTTTCCTTGAGGGGCAGGTGCAACAGAAGATGAAAGATGTGAAGCCAAAGGAAAGTTTGATCCTCTTTTCACTAAATGTTCTCCCCATCTTTATTCAGAGGTCAAACTGGCACCATAAGGTAGAAGTTGCCTTGTGCTAAAAACATAGATAGAATTTGTTGCTTTGGGGCAGATAGAACACACTTAACCCAGTCCCCGTTACCCTTCTCTCAGGGGACATGCAAATTCCAATAAGAGACGGAAGGCACAAAGCATATGATCAGAGGAAGATCTCATTCCTGTTCTAAATCTAAGAGGGCTAGAGATGAGATGGCAGTAAGAAGGGGGTAATTGCATTGGAATAGAGGTTTGTGTGTGTTTTCCAAGTTATATGTAAGAATTTTTTAGCATTAATTGTTTTTAAAAAGTTGATTTCCAAATTCTCTTTCCTTCCCTCTCGCAATTCCTATTTTCTTGAGAATGAAAAAAGAGATATTGATTGCAAATGTGCAGTCAAACACAACACATTTCCCTATTAGTCATGTTGAAAAAGAAAGCACAGAGTAAAAAATGTTTAAAAATATGCTTTAATATGTACCCAGAGTTCATTAATTTTCTCTATGGAAGTGGATAGCATTTTCCATCATGGGTTCTTTGGAATTGTCTTGGATCACTGTCTTGATAGAGTAGCTAAGTCTTTAACAGTTGATCATCCTTGCAATATTGCTGTTACTATATAAAATGTTCTTCTGGTTTCACTGGCTTCATTTTGCATCAGTTCGTATAAGTCTCCCCAGGTTTCTCTGACACCATCCTGCTTGTCATTTCTTATAACACAATAGTATCAAATCACAATCATATGCCACAACTTGTTCAGCCATTCCCCAACTGATGGGCATCCATTGACTTTTCAATTCTTTGCCACCACAAAAAGAGATGCTATGCTCATTTGTACAAATGTGTACTTTTTTCTTTTCTTTGATATCTTTGGGATACAGAACAGTTATTGCTATTGCTGTGAAAGAGGATATACAATTTTATAGCCCTTTGGGCATAGACCCAAATTATTGTCCAGCCTAGTTGGACTAGTTCACAACTCCACCAAGAATGCATTAAGTGTTCCAATTTTTCTACATCTGCTCCAGCATTTGTCATTTTCCTTTTCTGTCATGTTAACCAAACTGATAGGTGTGAGGTGGTATCTTGGGAACTGTTTTCATGTGCATTTCTTTTATCAATAGTGATTTGGAGCATTTTCTCTCATGACTATTGAAAGCTTTGATTTCTTCTTCTGAAAACTGTCTGTTCATATCTTTGGACTATTTGTAAACTGGAGAATGACTCTTATTTTTATAAATTTGGCTTTCCCTATATATATTTGAGAAATGAGGACTTTATCAGAGAAAAGGTGGAAGAATTTTTCTCCAGTTTCTTTCTAATGTGGGCTGGTTTAGTTTTATTTGTGAAAAAACTTATTTTTATGTAATCCAATGGGCAATTTATTTCCCATGATCCTTTATATCTCTCATTTGATGAAAAACTCTTCCTTTATCTCTCAATCTGACAGGTACATTTCCCCAGGCTCCCATAATTTACTTATGATATCATCCTTTATGTTAAATAATTCATTTTGACCTTCTTAGTATATGATGTGAGATGCTGATCAATGACTAGTTTCTTCCAAATGGCTTTCCAGTTTTGCAAGCAATTTATTTTTTTTTGGTAAATGTTGAGTTCTTACCCCAAAAGCTTGGATATTTGTGATTATTAAGCATTAAATTACTATGGTTATTTATTACACTGAATTGTACACCTAACCTATTCTACTGATCTACCATTCTATTTCTTATCCAGTCTAGGACTCTTTTGATGATTTCTACTTTGTAATATATTTGAAATCAGGTTTCACTTTTATATTTTTCTTTGATGCCCTTGATATTCTGGATCTTTCATTCTCTCAGATGACTGTTGTTAATCTTTCTATCTCTATAAAATGATTTTTAGTAGTTTGATTAGTATGGCACTGAATAATAAATTGACTCAGGTAGAATTGACATTTTTATTATTTTGGCTCCACCAATTCATGAACAATTAATATTTCTTCAATTGTGTAGATCTCCATTTGTGTGGAATATTTTTTACTTGTGTTCATGTAATCCCTGTGTCTGTCTTTGCAGGTAGATTCCCAAGTATTTTAGATTGTCTACAGTTATTTTAAATGGAATTGCACTTTTTATCTCTTTGTGTT
Organism: Pseudochirops cupreus; assembly: GCA_028627135.1. Classification (NCBI taxonomy): domain Eukaryota; kingdom Metazoa; phylum Chordata; class Mammalia; order Diprotodontia; family Pseudocheiridae; genus Pseudochirops; species Pseudochirops cupreus. Next base: position 538,151,762 of record CM053581.1, read on the forward strand.
TAGTTTTGTTGGTAGCATATAGAAATGTGTATGCTTTTTGTAGACGTATTTTATGTCTTGCAACTTTGCTGAAGTTGTTAATTGTTCCAACCAGTCTATGGTCTGCCCTCTCTTCTCTTAGTTTCTTCAAATTTATTTTATCTCCTTGGCTCTTATTTTCTTGTCAGGTAAGATAGATTTCTATATTAAACTGATTGTGTATGTTATTACCATTATTTTTAGGATTTTAAAAAGCTAAAACCCTAAAAAACAAAAGTAAGTTTACTTTTTTAATGATCTCTTTGGGATACTGACCTAGAAGTGATATTGCTGCACAGTTTTATAGCCCTTTGGGGTCTAATTCCAAAGTACTTTCTAGAGTGGTTGGATCAATTCATAACTCCACTTACAATGCATTAGTGTTCTAATTTTCCCTCATGCTCTCCAACATTCATCATTTTTCTTTTTTGTCATATTAGCCAATTTGATAGGTGTGAGGTGGTACCTCAGAGTTGTTTTAATTTGCTTTCCTAGTTTGCTTATAGTATCAACCTTTATATTTAAATCATGTAGCCATTTTGACTTTATCTTGGTATATGGTATAAGAAATTGGTCTATGCCCAGATTCTGCCATACTATTTTCCAGGTTCCCCAGCAGTTTTTGTCAAATAGTGAGTTTTTATCCCAGAAGCTGGAGTCTTTGGGATTATCAAACAGTAGACTACTATAGTCATTGACAACCCTGTCTTGTGTACCTACCCTATTCCACTGATCCCACTACTCCATTTCTTAATTGCTGCTTTATAATACAATGTAAGATCTGGTATAGCTAGATCACCTTCCTTTGAATTACTTTTCATGAATTCTCTTGATATTCTGGGACCTTTTGTTCTTCCTGATGAATTTTATTATTTTTTCTAGGTCTATAAAATAATTTTTTGGTAGTTTGACTGGTATAGCACTGAATAAGTATATTAATTTATGTAGAATTGTCATTTTTTAAAATATTAGCTTGGTCTACTGTAACACCATGAACAAACAGCTTCTCAAAAGAATGCTACTGTGAACAATTTTTAAGATTCTGATTACACAGTGTAGTGAACACTCCATTTATTCCATAACAAATCAAGGCAAGCTTTCTCGGAAAATCCAAGTACAGTATAATATTCACAACATTACATCATATCACAGAAAATCACAATATAGTGTTCATAACAGCTTAACATTAGAATGGCTACATAGTTTTCACCAGAGTAGCCACAGTATTTAGAACAAAGAACAAAAGAATAATCATCTGGAAGGGGGAAACCCTCCTGACTTAATCATTCAGTCATCTCACAATACAATAATCAATCTTCCACTTGTGGGGCAATCATAAGTTAACTTAATCAGTCACTTATCCAGATTCACAATTACTAAGTATCATTAATCACTAAATACAGTCATTAGAAAATTACACAAATCCTCTGCCCCTTGGTGTCTAGTAAACTTCAATTTCATCACACATTCAATATCCAAGGAAAAGTCTTTTCTTCATCTTGACTCGGGGTGGTCTCTCAGATTCCCTGGATCCCCTTCCATGGTCCGAGCTCCTACTTGAATCCACCAAACAAGTCACCTGGATTCAGAGGCAGATAGCTCCCAGGTTCTCATCCAGTCCTCCAGGCAGTTCTTGTTACACACTGAAGTTCACAGCACATCTCAAAACCTTCACAACTTCTGTTGCTGGGAACTCAAGAATTTACCAAGCCACAAACAAACAAAGGCTTATCCCAGTCATGCTTCTTCAGTCCTCTAGTAGTTCAGCTGGCTTTAGGACCCAGAAGGAATCTCAGCCTTCCAGGAGGCAACAGCCACTTTGGCCTTCACCAGATTCTGGTCTCATAGAAACCTCCAACTCAGTTTTCAGTCCAGTAACAGCCCAGCTCCTAGATGCTGGAACAATTCTGCTTCCTCCCCCAGGAGTAAAAATTCTTGATTCTGACTGTCTCTTCTCTGGGCTCTTCTTGAACACACACACACACACACACACACACACACACACACACACACACACACACACACACACAGGCTTCCTGTGTCAGCCAGCCCCTTCCTGTTATATCAGCAATAGGAGATAGAGTTCACACCTTCTGTTTCTTTCACAGAGATAGTTAACTTAGTTACTTTGTTGGTAATATATTGAAATGCTAAAGATTTATGTGGGATTATTTTATATCCTGAAACTTTGACAAAGTTGTTAATTATTACACATAGTTTTTTAGTTAATTCTCTGGAGTTTTCTAAGTATAGCATCATATCATCTGCAAAGAGTGATAGCTTTGTTCCTTCATTGCCTATTTTAATTCTTTCAATTTCTTTTTCTCCCTTTATTGCTAAAGCTAACATTTCTAGTACCATTTATTTATTTATTAGATTATCTTTTTTTCAATTTATTAATTTATTTGTTTTCAGTTTTCAACATTCACTATAACTTTTAAATTTTTTCCCCCTCCTTCCTCCCTTGCTCCCCAAGCCAGCATATGATCTGATATGGCCTCTACATATATATTCCTATTAAACTCATTTTCATATTAGTCATTTTGCATGGAAGAATTATAACAAATGGGAGAAACCATGGGAAAGAAACCAAAACATAACAAAGCAAAACAAAATAGAAATTCTTTGCTTCATTGTGTATTCTGACTCCATAGTTCTTTGAATATGGATAGCATTTTCTATCATGAGTCCTTTCAAAATATTTTAGTTCCTTGCATTGCTAAGAAGGGCTAAGTCTATGAAATCTACTACCATTTTTAATAACAATGGTGATGATAAACATCTTTGTTTCACCCCTGATTTTATTGGAAATGCTTCTAGTTTGTCTCCATTACATGTAATGCTTGGTGATGGATTTAAATAGGTGCTACTTATCATTTAAAGGAAAACTCCATTTATCCCTATGCTCTCTAGTGTTTTTAATAGGAATGGGTGTTGTTTTTTGTCAAAAACTTTTTTCATGCATCTATGGAGTTAATCATATTTTTGTTAATTTTGCTATTAATATGGTCAAAAATGCTGATAGTTTTTCTAATATTGAACCAGCCTGCATTCCTGGTATAAATCCCAATTTGTCATAGTATATTATCCTTGAGATAATTTGCTGGAATCTATTTGCTAATATTTTATTTAAAATTTTTGTATCTATATTCCTTAGGGAAATTGGTCTATAATTTGCTTTCTCTGTTTTGGCTTTTCCTGGCTTAGCTATCAGCACCATATTTTTATCATAAAAAAGAAATTGGGCAGGATTCCATCTCTGCCTATTTTTCTAAATAGTTTATATAGTATTGGAATTAATTGTTCTTTAAATGTTTGGTAGAATTCACTTGTAAATCCATGAGTCCCTGGAGATTTTTTATTAGAGAGTTCATTGATGGCTTATTCAATTTTTTTTTTTGTAATATGGTTATATAAGTATTTTATTTCTTCTTCTGTTAATCTGAGCAATTTATATTTTTGTAAACATCCATTTCACTTAGATTGTAAGGTTTATTGGCATACAAGTGGGCAAAATAGCTCTTAATTATTGTTTTAATTTCCTCTTCATTGGTGGTGAATTCTCCCTTTTCATTTTTTATACTGGTAATTTGGTTTTCTTCCTTCTTTTTTAAAAATCAGATGAATCAAAGTCTTATCTATTTCATTGTTTTTCCCCCCATAAAACCAGCTGTTAGTTTTAGTTTCAATGCTTTTCTCAATTTCAGTTTTCTTAATTCCTCCTTTAATTTTCATGATTTCCAATTTGCTGTTTAATTGGGGATTTCGAATTTGTTCACTTTCTAACTTTTTTTTTAGTTGCATGCTGAATTCATTGATCTCTTTATTTTATTCACATAAGCATTTAGAGATATAAAATTTTCCTTAAGAATTGCTTTGGTTGCATCCCAAAGTTTTGGTATGTTGTCTCATCACTGTCATTCTCTTAGATAAAGCTATTGTTTGTTTCTATGATTTGATGTTTGACCCACTCATTTTTAAGGATTAGATTATTTAGTTTCCCATTAATTTTTAATTATCTTCTACTGGCCAATTCATTGATCTGCCCTTTTTTATTTGACCTATGTATTTAAAGCTATAAATTTCCCCCTAAGTACTGCTTTGACTCCATCCCACAAATTTTGGAATGTTGTATTATTGTTATTGTCAATGAAATTATTTATTATTTCTGTGACTTGTTCCTTGATCTGCTCCTTTTTTAGGATTAAATTATTTAATTTCCAACTATTTTTAATCTATCTTTCCATGACATTTTTGCAGTGAGGTATAAAGAAGGTGCATTTAATATTTCTGCTTTTATACATTTGGTTGTGAGGCTTTTGTGCCTTAACATATGGTCATTTATTTTGAAGGAACCATGTACAGCAGCAAAAATAGTATATTTCTTTCTATTTCCGTTCAGTTTTCCCCCCTGAGGTCTATCATATCTACTTTTTCTAAGATTATCTCCATCTCCTTAATTTCTTATTTATTTTATGGTTAGATTTATCTGTGTCTGAGAAAGGAAAGTTGAGCTTTCCCACTAATATAGTTTTACTGTCTTTTTCCTCATGTAATTAATTTAATTTTTTCTTTAAGAATTTTGATGCTATGTCTTTTGGTACATGTATCTTTAATATTGATATTACTTCATTATTTATAGTTCCTTTTAGCAAAATGTAGTCTGTGCTCATCCCTTTTAATTGTCTGTTTTAACTTTAATGTTTTCTGAGGTCATTTGCTACCCCTGTGCTTTTTACTTCAGCTGAAGCACAATAGATTCTGCTCTAGCCACTTATTTTAACTCTGAGTGTGTCTTTTTGCTTCAAATATGTTTCTTATAAACAGAATATTGTTGCATTCTGGTTTCTAGTCCCTTTTTGTGTCTACTTCCATTTTGAGTGAGTTTATCTCGTTCACATTTACAGTTATAATTGCTGTGTATTTCCCTTTGTTCTGTTTTCTTCTGTTAATCCTCCTTTCTCTCTTTGTACTCTGTCTTTCCTCTAAAGTCTGTTTTGCTTCTGCCCTCCTTTTTATCACTTCCCCCACCCTCAATTTTTGTATCTCTTCTTTTCCTACTTGCCTGTTACATAAAGTAAATTTATATGAGAGAGAGAATATGAATATGTATTTGAAGCAATTTAGATGTGAGTGAGATTAAAGCATTGCTTCCCTTCCCCCCTTTTCCCCTCCGCTGTAAAAATTCCTTGTTGGCTCTTTTATGTGAGATAATTTTCCCCATTTTTTCTTCTCCTTTTGCCCTTTTCCAAGGGCATACCTCTTTCTTATCTAATGATTTGTTATTACATCATCTCAACATGATCAACTCACTCCCACACTCTCTTTCTATGTAGAAGTCTTCTAACTGTCCTACTAATGTTACATATAGGGATGGTTAGGTTGCACAGTGAAAAGAGCACTGGCCCTGGAGTCAGGGAGGCCTGAGTTCAAATGTGGCCTTGGACACTTAACACTTACTAGCTGTGTGACCTTAGGCAAGTCACTTAGCCCCAATTGCCCTGCCTTCCCCCTTCCAAAAAACAAAGAAAAGCCAAACCAAAAACAAAATAATGTTACATATATCATCATCCCATATAGAATATAAAGTTTAACTTTATTACATTTTTTATGATTTCTCATTCAGGTTTATGCTTTGAAACTTCCTCAATCTTGTACTTGAAGTCAAAGCTTCTATTCAGCTTTGATGTTTTCACCAGGAATGCTTGAAAGTCCTTTATTTCATTAAATATCTATTTTCCCCTCAAAGAATTCTGCTCAATATTGCAATGTAAGTTATTCTTGATTGTGATACTAGCTCTTTTGCCTTCTGGATTATTATATTTTAAGTCCTCCATTCCTTTTATATGGTAGCTATTAAATCATGTGTGATCCCAAATGTATCTCTAAGGTATTTTAATGGTTTCCTTCTGGCTGCTTGAAATATGTTGTTTTTCACTTGGGAGCTTTGGAATTTGACTATAATATTACTGGGAGTTTTCAGTTTGGTATCTCTTTCAGGTCATAATCAGTGCATTATTTCGATTTCTATTTTATCTTTTGCTTCTAGGATGTTGGGACAGTTTTCTTAGATAATTTCTTGAAATGTGATGTCTGGATTTTCTTTTTGATCATGGTTTTCAGGTGGTCCAATAATTCTTAAATTGTCTCTCTTTGATTTATTTCTCAGGTAAGTTGTTTTTTCAATGAGATATTTCACATGTTCTCCTATTTTTTTCATTCCTTTGACTTTGTTTTATTTTTTCTTTTTGTTCCATGGAATCATTAACTTTTACTTGGCCATTTCTCATTTCTAAGGAATTATTTTCTTTTTTTACTCTTTCCATCTGACAATTTCTTCTTTTTAAGGAATTATTTTCATCACTGATTTTTTTGTATTTCTTCTTCCATTTTGTCAATTTTCTTTTTTAAGCTTTTTTTTCTTCAGTATTTTTGTACTTCTTTTATCAACCTGTCAATTGTCTTTTCATAATTTTCTTCCTTCAATTTCATTTCTGGGCCTATTTTTCTTCTACCACTATTCTAAGCTTGTTGAGGAATTCTTGTTTGAGTTGTGCCAGTTCACATTTTTGTTTGAGGCTTTGATTGTAGCTGTTTTACCCTTCATTGTCTTCTTCTGAATTTACTTCTTGATCTTCTCTGTCACCATAGTAGCTTTTTATGGTCAGATCCTTTTTGTTGTTATTGTTTGCTCAGTTTTCTATTCTATTATTTTTTTAAACTTTATTTTAAAGTTGGATTTTTTTCCCAGCATGGGGTAAGGGTGGCCACTCTCTCAGGTCTAAGCCTTCTTTGACCTAGTATTTTCAGAGCTACTTCTTGGGGTTTGGAAGTTTAGAGTTTTTCTAAGGTGTTGTGATGTGGGGAGAGGTGTGATCACTGCTCTCATCATGTATTGTCTGGTACTTACCCAAGAAAAGTCCCTTCTCCCTTGGGATTGTGATGGATTCTGCTCCTCATGTTCCTAATCTATTGTGATGAATAGTAATACTGCTCCTCAGGGCTTTTACTCCATCTTGGCCAAAAGTACTCATCTCTACTCTTGAACTGTGACCCAAAGTTGGAAAAGGCAGTGAATTTTCCAAACAGCATACAGTCCTCTGTCCACTTTTAGCACAGGGGTGCTCTGTAATCTCTTTTTGACCAATTTCCAGATGCCGTTACTATCTCTGTCTTGAAAGTTCCTGAAGCTATTGCTATTTCTGGCATCATTCACCCAGTCCCACTATTTGTGTTGCATACATATAGGCTTAAGGTCAAAATATGCCTGTATCACAAATATGTTTCTGACTTCCTAAGTTGGCTTAGACTGGAAGAATGTCTCACTCTGACTTTTTGTTGATTCTCTCACTCCAGAATTTGATTTGGGCTATTATTTTAAAATTATTTGGAGGGAAATGTTCAGAGAGTTCAGTTAGGTGCTTCCTCAACTCTATCTCTTGGTTCCATTCCCAGTAGTCTCCTGGGAGGTGAATGTGTGTGTGTGTGTGTGTGTGTGTGTGTGTGTGTGTGTGTATGTGTGTATCTAATTGGCTGGAATAAAGGAAGTGGATGAATTTTCTTCTATTGAAATTTTAATAACCAACTTCCCTTTCTATATCTGATCCTTTGATCTGACATTAAACTCTGCGTTTGGGTATAAGCATGAAATTTTATTTTAGTAAGTGATATTACTAGGTGTTAGTTCCTGTCCCAGGGATAGCTTTTTATAACACTAAGAAAAAAAGATTCAAAATAGCCTGTGGAAAAAATTCATCTCTCTGCCTTTTTGAGTAACCTGAGTCAGGTATGTCCTAATGCCCAAACTAATTCCTGGCAGAAGTTAGGAAGTTCTGAAAGCTACTTTAATTATCTCAGACCACAAATACTTTTCACAAAGTGTAGTGCCAATGCAATATTTACAGCGCCCACGTTTACTATAAAGACCATGACTGTAAGTATCACATGACGTGTGATTGCAAAATATACCAAACTCTCCAGATAGAGGATAGAAGTGAAACATTTGTTTAGACACCAGAAAACTGAATCCCAAAACCAGTAAGCCAATTTCATCACAGTACCAATGATATTCAGGGAGAATAATAACACTGAAAACAGCATCTTTCAGTCTTCCCACAAACCAATAAAAGATCAATATTTACTCACAAACCTCTCTATCTCCTTAATGAGCATTCTCTCTCTCCCCTAATGTCTGGCTAGCTCTGACCAGCTTCTTGTGGGCTCTGGTCCACCCTTCAGCAAACTCCTCTCATCACAGGCTCCATGTGACTATATTTAGCCTTTTAGGGGATAGAGTTTATCCTCACAGCAGGGAAGCTTCCTGTGAGCTCTGCTGTACCCTTCAGCAAATTCCCTCCATCACAGGCTCCATGTGATTACATTCAGTCTATTAGGGGGCAGAGTTTATTTTCAAAGCAGGGGAGGTCTTCAAACTCCCCCTTAGGTCTATTAAGTGGCAGGAAAGATCTTTAAATTCCCATTCTTATTACACAAAGGTACCACTTACCTGAGAGACTTGCCAGGTCTTGGTGATTCCTTATGCCCATTCTCAAAATTATTTGCCTCTTGGTTGTTTAGATAACATGTCCACACTGGGGACAGAGGGTGAGTAGGTGGGTATTGAGGAAGATTGGAATTTCTCATCTAATCATGTACTATAACAGTTTTAAGGAACCATAGAAACATAAAAGTGTGTTTATAATGCTCTCAAAGATTCCTAAAAACCAGGAATTGGTTGCATATAAGCTTGTGATTATACACAAGATGAACAGTCCATCTCTCTATCCATCTCTGCCCATAAAAGTACTCTGGAACTCCATTGACAGCTGCAATATTTTTTTTTCCTTCTCTTTTTTTTTTTGGTTAACTTTATTTTTATTTTTATTTTTTTGAATTTTATTATACTTTGCATCATTCATTTCCACAAGATTTTGAGTT
>CM053581.1:538167376-538181115 GCA_028627135.1 Pseudochirops cupreus
CCCCGACAGCTGCAGTATTTTAATAGAAATAGCACAGAGTGAGGGGGATGGGGAATCACCCTTTGGTTCAGGGTAAGAGAATGACTTTTCCTTGATGAGGCAGGACTTTATTTTTCAAAATATAGCCATTTCTTATTACATTCATTTTACATCTTAAGAAATTCTTTATTGCCCAAACAATACCTTGGAGAGAAATGAAATACCTGCTGACTCTCTGGAATAGGTTCTGAGAATTATTTTCCTGTCTGAATAAAGGGATGAATTTGTATAAAGGGGAAGAGAAAATTCTCCATTTTGACACTGTCATGGTGTCCTGGCCAGAAGATTAAATAATGCAAATGTCAATTAGCCCGAGAAGATGCTAGATTTATTTCATTAGCTTCCTTCTCCAAACCCCATTTAATCAGCAGGATTGGCATAATTAATTATGTTTAGTAGGTCTGCTGGTTCCTGTTGAAACTGCCAAAGTCTCTATTCTGGTAGACTTAGAATCAGAGAATTTTAGATTTGATGTTCATGAAGTCTATATCTTGATCATAAGCTAAGTTTTAAAAAATGTAAATTCGTATGCTATATAAGCCATATAAAATATATTTGGTGACCTTAATCATAAAAAAATGAAATCTACTTGGCTACATTTCTTCTGAATAGGGAGCTCTCCATCACTCTTAAATCACTGATGTTGAGAAGAAAAGCAATGGGTTTGAATTTGAGAGGGAATATGATAGAGTGGAAAGAGCATTGGTTATGGAGTCAGACTGGGTGATATGTTCAAACCATGCAATGGGTGTTTACTACTGATATGATGTGGACAATATCTCTAGGGATCCATTGTCTTATCTATAAAATGGAATTATATGGCTCCTGAGGTTTTTTTCAGGTCCACATTTATGAGTTTGTGTTCCTAGCAATTATTTGACCCTAGAAACTAATGAAGTTCTCTTATCTAACACCATTGGGTATGTTCCCTTTGAAAGCCATATGTCTGGGGAATACCCTGTCTATCACATCAGGTTCACTATATGACATCTGGTATAGGCTTCACTCAGATACTGAGGGATCAAAAAACAGTTCTTTAACTGAAAATGTGTTCCAATACCCTGGTTAAATAGTCTAAAGCAGCAGTGTCCAACTCAGATATAAAAGGGGCCACTAAACTATACATAGGGACAGCTAGGTGGCATGGTGGATAGAGTATTGGTCCTGGAGTCAGGAAGATTTGCCAAGTCTAGTCTCTGACAGTTAGTAGCTCTGTGACCCTGGGCAAGTCACTTAACCCTGTTTGCTTCTGTTTCCTCACCTATACAATGAGCTGAAGAAGGAAATGGCAAACTGCTCCAGTATCTTTACCAACAAAACCCCAAAAGGGATCACAAAGAGTTGGACCCAATTGAAAACAACTAAACAACAAACTATACATAAGGATCCCTGTAGGCTCATATTGGCTTCCCTTTAAAATGTGGTATTATCAGTGTTTTTATTTATTTGGTTAAATATTTCCCAACTACATTTTAACCTGCTCTAGGTCATACTGAGGAGTGTTGTGACCAGATATAGCCTGGTGGGTGAGTCTTTGATATCTCTGGCCTAGAAGATAGAAATAAAGAAATGCCTCCTGAAGGGTAAAAAGCCATCAGCAAGGAGGTTCCCTGGGGCCTGAGGAACTCTGCACCAAAGTCATAAAAATCACTTTTATAAATCCTCTGTTTGGCTTCAAAGCCCTTCACAATTTGCCCCCACATATCCTGTGACTTTGACTTCCTTTCTGCTCCTCCCACAAGATATTTAATTTCCCAATTGCAGGCATTTTCACTGGCTGTCCCCCATCCCTAGAATGCTCCCCTTCTCATCTCTGCCTACTGGCCTTCTTGGCTTTCCCATTGTGCAATTAAAAATCTGGTTTCTAAAGGAAGCCTTTCCCAATTCCTCTTAAGTCTAGAGCCTTTCATCTCTTGGTATTTCCATTTTATCCTGTATATACATTATTTGTACATGGCTGTTTACATGTTGTTTCCGCCATTAGAATGTGAACTCCTGAAGATCAGGCAATGTGTTTTGCCTTTTTTAATATCCTCGATGTTTAGCACAGTGTAACACATAGTAGGATCTTTAAATTTTTATTTACTGACTGAATCCTCGTTAGTAACCCAGAGTTCCCATAGCTAGGTTCCAGATCGATCCACTTGGGGACAAAGTTAGCCAAACTGCCCAAGATCTATCATACACCTTTCAATGGTTTTGGGTGATATTGTGGGAGTGTGTGGGTTAACTCAACCCTCCCCAGGTTCACCAGTATCCTGGCCTACAATTATGAAACAACAGGAAATTCTAAATGTTGCTCTTAAATAATGATCCTTCTAGAGTTCATTTTGAAGATGTAAACTTTACAGATGTCTTTATTTTTTTGTGACCCTGTTTTCTCAGTTTTCCTCCTACTTGTCATACCATGACTTTTCTGTTTCCTTTCCTGTATCTTCATCCAGGCCTCATCACTAATCATAGGTATCTCCCAAGGATTTAGTCTGCCTTTTTTTTTCTATCTCTATTATTTTGATTGATTAGCTCCTATGGGTTCAGTTATCTCCATGAAGATGGTTCTCAGATCTCTTTTATCTAGCCCTAACCTCTCTCCTGACCTTCAGTCTTCTATATCTGAATGTCAGTTAAATATCTTTAACTAGATATCCCATAGATGTTTTAAACCCAACACTATCCTCCCAGTAGCTCTGGCTTGCAGCCTCATAGTCCTCCTGCATTCCTCACTATCTTTCACTGACCCTTTCCCCCTCTCCCAATCTGTTTCCAAGTAAAGAGGCATAGATAAGGACTGGAGGTGTAATTTCATTAGTATAGGAAACTTTCCATAAGGATATTCCCTCTATTAATGCAAATCAGCACCTTCTTTGCAATGTTAACCTAACTCAGGGGGAAAGTTAAATTCCTTAGCTCAACTCAAGGGCATAACTAGGTGACTTTAGGCAGATGTTAACTCAATTATAAAAATCAGTACAATATAGAATTGTCTTTAAATTCAAAATAAAAAATACAATATAGAATCAATTAACAGGAAGAATTACTTTGAATTTCTCAATTTCCCCCCTTTGATTCTTGGAAGGCCATGCCTCCCCATGAATCATTTAGCCTGATTAAAGTTACAGATCAAAGCATAATAAAAATTATATATATCTATCACTCCATAACATTTAGTGAAGCAATGATTATAGAAAAAAAAATGGTGTGGGCTAGTATCTCTGTTGGAGTGACATGTTTCTAGCAGTTTGTTCTAATGCTGTAACTCCAAAAGTAGAATAAAGAAACAAAGAATGACTTTGGAGTTATGAACCTGGAGCCAGAAGTATGGGAATGCCCTAAATAGAAATGGAGAAGTTAGGAGAAAGGTTGAGTTTTGGGAGGGGAAGAAGGAGGTGGTGAATTCTGTTTTAGACATGATGAATAGACATGTCTATGGGGGACATCAAGTTTGAAATGTTTAGTAGGCAGTTGGTAATGTGAGACCATAGCTGAGAAGATTAATGATAAAAATAACTGATATTTACATAACACTCACTATGCGCCAGGCAGTGGACTAAGTACTTTGCAATTATTATCTCATTTTGTCCTCACCACAACCCTGGGAAGTGTGAGCTATCATTAGTCCTATTTTACAGATGAGTAAACTTAGGGAAACAGAGCTGCAGTGACTTGCTCAGGGTCACACAGTAAATGTCTGAGGCCAAATTTGAACTCAAGTCTTCCTGATTCCAGGCCCAGCATTCTGTTCACAATCCTACCTAGCTACAGATGAAATGAGAACTGTATATGCAGATTAGGAATCTGTTATATGAAGATGATACTTGAACCCATGGTAGGTGATGAGATCATATGGAGGAGAGAGAGACAGAGAGGGAAAGGGAGGGAGACAGAGAGAGAGAGACAGAGACAGAGATAGAGAAAGAGACAGAGAGAGAGAGAGACAGAGGCAGAGAGAGACAGAGATAGAGAGACAGAGACAGAGAGATAGAGATAGAGACAGAGAGACAGAGACAGAGGGGAGAGACAGACAAGGAAAGAGGGAGGAAGTGAGCACACCCAGGACAGAGTCTTGGAGGATAATATGAGATGTGATTTTAGACTGAGTAAGTAGGTGTACATACTATAGAATAAGAGAAGTAGTAGTCCTACTGTACACTGCCTTATTCAGATCATATCTAGAATATTGTGTTCTCCTTACTTTAAGGGCTACATTTTATAGAAAAGAACTGGGGATTTTTACCCTGAAAAAAGTTGAGAATTCGAAGGGGCTTAGGTGTCTTTAAATATGCAAAGGCTTGCTTTATAAGCAACTTGCTAAGATTGAACGTACAGCAATAGGTGGTATTTGTGGAGAAGCAAATTTTGCCTAGGCATAAGAAAGAACTTGGCCAAAAAGAAAATTAGAGCTATCTCAGAGAGAATGGGTAGCCCTGGAGAATAATGATCTCTCCCATTAAATAATCACTTGTGGAGCTTGTTATAAGGGGAATTCTCATTTAGGTCCAACAAGATGACTTTTGAGTTATCATTCTATAGTTCTATGGTCTCTCAGGTCCTTTCTGACTCTAATATTCTATTAATCATTTCTATGTATCTGTGAGACCTCTGTTAAGCAGCATTAGGAAGAGAAAGAGATTAAACTAACAGGAATTCCATTGAGGAAAGATGACAGACTGTCATTTCTTGTTATCTTTATTTTTGTACAAAAATTTGAGACACTAGCAAGTTGTAGGGTACTGCTGAGGCTCAATAGTATTCTTTCCTTAATTTTTTAGTTGAAGTCAATATCGACCACATATGACATGTTGTATAAGAATGCTGCTATCAGTTGGGTGATGGAGAAGGTACAGGGGCAGGAATGCATCAGGAGTCCTTGCAACCTAACAATGCCAAAGATTCACCTAAATCCCAAAGCTGCAGCATGTGAAAAGAAAGGAAACCCAGACAGAATATTGAGCAGATAAATCGAGGGGCCTGCTGTTGTTATCAGCATTATATTTTCAGCAATCCACTTGCATTTAAAACTTGGCAATGCTTCTTGAATTCTAACCTCCCCTAATAAAGCTTTTATTTATAATAGTGTTGGGAGTGCTCTGCTGCCCAAGGAGGGAAATAGATTGTGAATCTTTTTTGCTTCATCTTATTTACTAATGAAATTCTGGAGTACTTCTTCATTAGAAGGTGCTTTTGCCCAGTACTAAGCAGAGAGAGTAGCCAAGGGATGTCAGCTTGATTCTTTACCCACCTTCCCTTCCCTTCCCCTTTCTCTGTCCCCCACCCTCTCCATCCCAATTCGCAGCAAAGAAACATGCTCTCCTTTAGCAGGGGCTTTTAAGAGAAACACATTTTGTCTAAAATTAGATTCTGTTTTGCTTTTATTTTTTTGAAGTTGTGTTTCTGTATCAATTTGGCCTATGCTATTTGCATAGAATTCCAATAACTTGGTTTCATTGCTCATTCATTCAACAATCATTTTTCAGACTTTTGAAACAAATTGCATTCAATTAGCAAGCATTCATTTTTTTTCTCCTTTCTAATGCTCTACCTGTAAGAAAAAAATGAAAGAAAAGCCAAACCCTTCTAACAAACATGCATAATCAAGCAGAACAAATTCCTACATGGGCCATGTCTAGTAATGTTTGTCTCATTCTGCATCTTCGAGTCTCTATAAGGAAGGTGTGGTGGGCTTAATTATCATTCCTCTGGAATCATGGTTCATTTCATTGATCTGAAATCTGAAATCTTTCAAAGTTTCAACAATCAATAAGAATTTATTAAGTACCTATGATATACCAGGCACTATGCTAAGGATTTTTAAGTGCCTATAATGTGCAAAGCATTCTTCTGAAAACTGGGGTTAAAGAGACAAAAATAAAGAATATCCTTTTCAGGAGCTGATCATATTCTACTGGGGAGAAATGATAAGTAAACAGATAAATAACTACCAACATTTATCAGCATATCAATAAAAGTCAATGGATAAATTTAACATATTATTCCTTTTCTTCATGTTTCAATGATGGCAATCCAATATTTCAAATAGCAAATGAAATTTGGCCTCTCAGTGAAAACTTCATCAGTTTATAACTGCAGACTAAAAGATCCTCTTTGGGAAATTCAGTTATGTGTTATTCTATGTTAATCTCAACCATTCTAAAAATGGCCTCTTTTTTTTTTTGGTCAGAGTCCAAGTCTTTTTTGGCCTTAAGTCTCAAACTAGGTTAACTCTGAATTGTTCCAGAAAGAGCTAAAGAATGCACATAAAGTGTTTTATAAACTTTTAGGTCATATATAAATGTGATCAATTATAATTATGTCTATCTTTGTTGGTAAGCTTATTTCAATAGGATCCCCTAATTCCATAGATTTCCAAAATCATTCAAAATTCTCTTGGGTATTGGGCTGTGGCAGAGTCAAAGGAGGGAATTAGCCAGAAGTGAAACCTTCAGAGACACTTCCTGGTCCAGGGCATGGAAGGGATCAGGTCACTTAGCTGCTAGTTCCCCATACCTCCCAGAAAACTGATCATAGAATGTTATGAGTTGGAAGAGTCTTAAGGGCACACCAACTAGTCCAACTATCTAAAACTTTAGAGGAGGAAGCTAGTTCCTAGAAAAGTGAAATGATTGGGTCAAGGCCACATAACAGCCAAAATGGGACTAAAACCTAGGGGTCTTGCCTGGTTACCAGGTTTTATGGATAGCACTTCCTCCACTACTGAGTCTAGTCCTTTCTTTGGTGTCACTGTCACCACAATCTTTAGTTCTGGCTTCCTCTTACCAAAATCTCCATTTAGAAAAGAGATTTAAAGCTTCTTCCGGCCATGACCATCTCTGGAATAATAAGAGCATAAACTTTTGTAGGACTTATGGGAGACTTTACTGACCGTCATTATCATTTTCTCTTACTGTCAGTAGCAGAGATGGTATAGCACAATTGATAGAGAGTGGACCCTCAGAACTAGCATGTTTTGGTTTCACATCCCACCTTGTGAACCAAATCCAATCACATGAGCTCTCAATACTGTAGGCAACTTTATAAGAACCTAAATTGCCATGAAGGAGTTAATTTGTATTGCTAGAGAAAATATCCTGCTGGAAAGTTCCCTACATTAATGAAATTAAAGTTCTGGTCCTTATCTATGTCTCTTTACTGGAAAAGAAACCAAAAGCCTTCCCTAAGTTCCCCTCTGATGGCTCTTCATGTCATAGATCCAAGCTTGGGTACTCAAAGCTATGCCAGCTAAGGTGTGTTAGATCTTACCAAGCTGGAAGGCTTGGAACAGAGACGTGGAAAAGACCTGTCATTCAAGGACCAGCCAAATTCAGAGAGGTTCGTAAATTGGGATTGCCCATCAAAAGATGATTAAAAAACCCAACAATAACTAAGCCACTGTAATTTGTGACCTTTCACTAAGACTGAAGGCTTGGCGTCTATGTTGCTGCAAAGAGTACAATAAATTGTAATGCTTTAGTTATATTAGTATTCAAAATAACAAATAGATTGAAAAATTTATAGGGTTTTAAAAAATGATTAGAAACTTTAGCAATTAACTCTTGCCTTCCAAGCAAACATTGAATTAGATTATGAACTTTCTTATTCCTTATCCTAGGGAAGGAGAGGAGCACTAGTTTGGGAGTTAGAGGATTGGCATTCAAATCCTGCCCTTTCACCCATTCTACCTGTGTGACCTTAAGCAAAGCTCATTGCAGCTCTAAATCTATAATCTTGCTGATTTTTTGGTTTCCTTTTAGTCCCATTCTTCTGGAAATCAGCTCCAACCAAGATTAGTAATTCTTTTCTCTTCCTAGTCTTTGCAAAATGAAGTTTTACCATAGGTTGAAACTACCCTTTTAACTACCAGTGCTCTCTCTCTCTCTGAGGGGAAGGTGGCTTTGAAATCTTATTGATTCATGGGTCTTCTTGTATGGAAATTCCCTTCAGCCAACATAGGTCAGCATCTCTGTAAGTAATTTATACTTTCAGAGATTAGAATTTAGTTTGATTAGGTAGTTTGTATGGGTCAGGGGCAGGACTTGAATTCAGGTTAATTGTAAGACTAGTACCCCATCCCCTAAATTAAGCTCCTTCTACCACTTCTCTTAATAGACCTGGTATAGCCTGTGTTGGAACCAAGGAGAAGATGCGTAGTAACAATGAGCTATTAGCTTACACAAAGGAATGAAGTAAATTTATTTATAATACTGATGTATCTTGACTATCAGAATCAATGTGCCTCCTGTTTTAAGACTAAGTGACCATTTCCCTGCAAAATTCACTTCAACTACATCTGTATCTGCCTTTGCCCTTCCTTCCCTTTCTTTAGCTATCCTCATCTCATATTCTCGGGCTTAAGAAAACACAGGCCTTTGTCTAACAGCAAATTTGCTGAGTTTCCATAAACACAGATCTCCCTGAAAACCAACCCAAAGATAATCAGAATGAGAGACAAGTATGTGAACCTTTTGGATGGGGTCCCACTGGCTGATTTCCATTAAGCCAATCCTGATTTATTTTAGGCCAGAATACCTTGGGCTGATTTTCATGGCTAACTTGGAGCATCAGTACCTATTTAATAAACTGTCCCAAGGTTTGATACATTAGCAATAATTCAGGGCAGGATCATGGCTCTACAACTTTCTACCCAAGCAACAGAGGGAAAGTTCATTTTCCTCTCTGGGTTTCATCTATTTCTTCATTTATAAAATACAGGAAGGAGGGAGTTTGAATTCTATATCCTTTGATGTCTTTTCAAGCTCTGTGATTCTGTGGGGAAAGCCCCTCTGGGGTTCTGAGCTGCTTTGAGTAATAGTTTGAATGATATTTGGGTTCTGTATAAACCATGTGAAAATAACTCCTGTTTGACTTCTCCTAGGAAGACATTCTACGCTGTTTGAATTAGCCCTAACTTTGAATAGACTTCACCATGTGGTTACAAAGTCAAGTTTTCCTGGACTGCCTCGTTCTCACCCTGAATTCACTGGGAAAATTTGGAGACTCCCAAAACCATCTTAGATATTTGAATGTGACCTGATAGGATCAATGACCTAAATGAAACATCTGGCTTAAATTATATCTCAGTGCTTCAACAATCTCTAATTCCATTGGTACTTATATTCTCTACCATTAAACACTGCAATTCCCCTATAACTTAGTGGATAGTCTTCAGGAGCTTCTGTGACTAAAAAATTTCTCTCTATAACTAATCTGAAAACTATCCAAATTTACCTGAGCAAGATTTTTGACAAAGTGGCTGAATGAGAAATTGTGTCTAAACCCAGCACCCCTTAATGAAAAGTAACAAGGAAAGTGCCATGTTAAAAGATATAAACACACATATACATACACATACACACAATCATATATATTTAAGTATATGTATATCTATGCATGCATACACATGCACATATACACATATTCACACACATATACACACACCCACATACATATACACTCATATATTCATATATGTATATATGTGTATACATATACACATACACATGTGCATGTACACTTACATGTACACATATGCATATACATATATACATGTTAAGAAGGGGATATTAGACTGGAGGATTGTCCCTGGAGCTAGACATATGCCTGAGTCCTTCCTGGTTAGACATATTCATTGGTCTCTTTCTAGGGGTCAAGGTGATTGCCCAATTTCATGGGCAGTATTCCAGTTCCAAACCCCCACTATAAAAGTTTTACAAAAGCAAAAGAACTTTTGCTACTTCAATGGCTCTAGGACATAATTAATTTGGGCATATTTTGCAATAATGTAGATTATAAGCTATCTATGCAATTCTTCTCCTTGTCTTCCTAGCAGTCCTACACAGAAGATCAACCCAACACACTAAGGTCTTTTATCTCTTGATATTATATGAACACAAATGGAACATGTGGGTACCTGCAATTCTTACCTTGTTTTAAAAATATGATTAAATTATATTTTCCCTAGTTACATAGATTTTGTAATAATATGCTTAATATCACTTTTTCCCATATAATCATTTGTTGGTAATATTTTGTTGCCTATTCAGACCCATTATGAGATAATCCATTATTCTATGAGTAGCCCTTGACTTGGGTTCTTGAGCAACCACGATTTTCCATGTTTCATAGCCACTGAGTACTACCAGAACATTCTTGGTTTTTAAAATCTTTTAAAATGGACTTTGTTTTAATCCATTAAAAGAACAGCAATTTTCCAAAGGCAGTTTAACCTTCTTTCCTTTCTTTCCAATTCTAGGACTAATTCTTTGTCCATCCACAGCAACTATTCAAGACATTTCAGTCTCAGCTCTATATGTTTTCCATCTAACTATCTGGATAGTAAGTATTCTTCCCTCCCCCCTTCCCTGGTTGATAATCCAATTTATTTTGCTTGATTCAAGGTTTTATCTATAAGTCTCTACAATATTCCATGGCTTCCTGCAGATGTCACTGGGGCATCTAGAAACAGGAGAATCTGGAACATTATACTGTTGTGGAATTAAGACTTTAGCCCTGCTTTATTTTATCATGCCCCTTGACAGCTTATTATCATTGCAAAAACCTTCAGGTAATCTAAGTTCTGCTAATATGAAGGAATTATGGGAAAATGTGTTCTCATTGGAAAGAATACTATTCCTAGATGGGACAATATTTTGTATAGGAAATCATACTTCTGTTTTGATTGTTTAGCTCATGATAGTTTCAATTCCTTTGGTGACCATACAACTCAGTGTTTTGTGCCTCACTTAATAATCAGAAGATCATTGAAATTAACTGTTGCTTTCAAGGTATTTTATTATTTGAGCATGTTTCTGTATTTTGGAAAGGAACCTTGAAGTTGGCGTTTTGCTTTATTAATTTTTTTTGTCAACAAACCAAATTCAGAGTGAGATCTTATATTATTTACCCCTTTTAGTCAGTCACATGACTGTGAGTCTTGTGACAATAAATTATAGTTTGCTTTAGAACACAATTTTTTAAAATTTGGTTATTTTTCTATCATAATTTTGTCAAGGATTTCCTTGCTTTGTGGTAGTTTAATCTCATGGCAATTTTACAGAGATTGGAAAGTAGGCATATGAATCAGCCCTTTGGTTTTTTTAATTCCTTTTTTTGATAGCAATAGTATCTCTGATTTTTTTTTCCAAAGCCTCCATCATTTTTCCTTCTATTCTTACCTCAAAAATTGATCCCTCAATATGCTCAGACTGGTGTCTCCCCTTGCACACATCTTCTCAACCTAAATGAAATATAATCAAGCTCTCCTTCCCATCTTTATTTTCTTCCATGGCATTTCTACATCCTCATGTCATTCATTCAGGGTTCTCACGTTAGAGACCAAATATGGTAGCTTTACTATCATTGATAATGAAAAGAGACATCTTTATGAATCTTTTCAATTTTTCATCTTTTGTTTATACTCTTTCCACTCTCATTCTTATAGGCCCTAACTTTTGGGGCGATCTAACTTAGTTGAATATCTTACCATGCTTTCTGTAAATTTATTTCACTTTCTACTTCTTCTCATTGCTCTGTGAAGTGATACTGCCTGAAATCTTTCACTGTCCTCATATGATAAGTTTTTATTGTTGATGTTGAGTGGTTTCGGTTCTGTCCAGCTCTTTATGACTCTATTTGGAGTAATATTTTCCAAATGAGTTTACGTTGTAAAGCAGAGATTCCCTTGCCTTCCAGAACTCTGAACTTAGTAAGTAAGAAGAAGACATATTTTCTGATTGATACACCTTTTATACTTTTTTTGGTTTCTTTGATGTGGTGATTAATTTCTGTTAAAACTCCTTAAGAATTGATAATAGTCTGATGCAATTTCTTTTCCTTTATTCTTTTTCATTCCTTGGCTTCATCAGCTTGTTTAAATATGTCAGGTTGTAATAGTATAATGTTGGTGCCTAACTTTTTTTTATTTATTTGTATTCTGTTCTCTAATTTGGTATTGATTTTGACTTTTATTCTAACAAGTCAGTGGTCTGACTGAATTCAAGAAACTATTTCCAAATGGAAAATGTATGGAAAACAATTCTCAGAAAAATAATTTAAGTATATCGTAAAGTGGGGAAGGTAGCTTTGGAACCAGCCCAATTTTACAACTAAATTCCATCAAAAATTTGAAAAACAATCCCTAGCTTCCTCAATTTATTTTAATATTTGAGGAACAAGATGATGGAGGTGTGATTTGAACATGAGTCCTCTGACTCTAATTCTAGTATTATTCCTGTAATATAAGACTGCCTTATTCCTCTCCTGTCCCTGTTCCTAGCTCTCAGATTTGCTTACCAGACTGTCTTATCCTGGAATTTCTCTCTGCAACTGGGTCTCCATGACTTGAAATATCTAACTACTTCTTGTGGCCTTCTCATTAAGAAACATCTCTCTGTAAGGCCTGTCTCCTCCCCCTTGCTTAAGTCCCTCTATTTTGTAGAGAGGCCCAAACTGACCTTTCTCCTCTCATTCCTGTTCTTGACTTGAGGACTTCAAAAACTATATCCCACACCCCACTCTCAAATTTCAGCAGCAACAATAGTAGTTGTAATTATAGTGGTAGGAGTAATAGTATTAGTAGTCATAACGATAGTAGTCATAGTAGTGGTAGTCATAGTGGGAAGAGGAGGAGGAGGAGGAGGAGGAGGAGGAGGAAGAGGAATAGGCCAAAACTCACCATTCAATGGGAGGAGTGAAAATTGAAATGACTCTTAAATTTCAGGTTACCTGTACAGGTATTTTCTTCCAACCCTTCCCTTCTAGCCTCAGTTGGCCTCAGTCATATGCTCTTCCCTTCACACATACACCCTCCCACCTATTTGGATTTCTTGTAGAAACTCCTTCTTCCTTCCATTGGTGAGCCAGATCCAGTCTTACACCATCCCAAGCTTTTGACTGAGATCTTGCCTTGATTTCCACCCTTGGCATAGTCTCCAATGCAGCTGCTTTCCTGAATGTTCTCATGTAACTCTAGAACAGTGGTTCTCAACCTGTGGGGCCTGACCCCTTTGGGAGTTGATCAACCCTTTCACAGGGGTCCCCCAAGTCCATCAGAAAACACATATTTCCCATGGTCTTAGGAACCAAGACAGCGTTCCTCTATGTGTCTCCAGGCAGGTCTGCCCACATGCAGATATGCCCACATATGAGTATTAAAGGGTTGAGGCATTAGGAAGGTTGAGAACCACTGCTCTAGAAACTTCCTGGACTCCTCTGAATAGTCCTTCAGTACTGTAAGCAATGCATTAGAGAGCCAGAGGTTTAAGCAACTTTAGGTGAACTATCTCTTGAATAACTTACTACCTGTGAGAAAGTTTCAGGTTTAAATCCTATCTTTCAGACATATTTCCAATAGGCAGTGAGTATTAAATGTTTTATATATTCATAGTGTTGGGCTTATGCTGTGATTTTAAGTCTCATAAAGTGAGATCTGGCAATCATCTAACCCTTTTTCATTTTTATGAATGATAGACTCTTTTTCACAGGAAATGCATAGCCTGTGCCTGTGTCAATGATATTTTCCCACTATTTCTCTCTTTCCCTCCCTTTTCTCCTCCCTCCCTCCTTCCCTCCTTCCTTCCCTCCCTCCTTCCTTCCTTCCTTTCTTCCTTCCTTCCTTCCTTCTTTCTTTTTCTTCCTTCTTTCTTTTTTTTCCTTCTTTCTTTTCCTTCCCTTTCTTTCTTTTTTTCCTCCTTTTTCTCTATCTCTCC
>CM053581.1:538181215-538209838 GCA_028627135.1 Pseudochirops cupreus
ATAGTGGGAAGAGGAGGAGGAGGAGGAGGAGGAGGAGGAGGAAGAGGAATAGGCCAAAACTCACCATTCAATGGGAGGAGTGAAAATTGAAATGACTCTTAAATTTCAGGTTACCTGTACAGGTATTTTCTTCCAACCCTTCGCTTCTAGCCTCAGTTGGCCTCAGTCATATGCTCTTCCCTTCACACATACACCCTCCCACCTATTTGGATTTCTTGTAGAAACTCCTTCTTCCTTCCATTGGTGAGCCAGATCCAGTCTTACACCATCCCAAGCTTTTGACTGATATCTTGCCTTGATTTCCACCCTTGGCATAGTCTCCAATGCAGCTGCTTTCCTGAATGTTCTCGTGTAACTCTAGAACAGTGGTTCTCAACCTGTGGGTCCTGACCCCTTTGGGAGTTGATCAACCCTTTCACAGGGGTCTCCCAAGACCATCAGAAAACACATATTTCCCATGGTCTTAGGAACCAAGACAGCGCTCCTCTATGTGTCTCCAGGCAGGTCCTCCCACATGCAGATATGCCCACATATGAGTATTAAAGGGTTGAGGCATTAGGAAGGTTGAGAACCACTGCTCTAGAAACTTCCTGGACTCCTCTGAATAGTCCTTCAGTACTGTAAGCAATGCATTAGAGAGCCAGAGGTTTAAGCAACTTTAGGTAAACTATCTCTTGAATAACTTACTACCTGTGAGAAAGTTTCAGGTTTAAATCCTATCTTTTAGACATATTTCCAGTAGGCAGTGAGTATTAAATGTTTTATATATTCATAGTGTTGGGCTTATGCTGTGATTTTAAGTCTCATAATGTGAGATCTGGCAATCATCTAACCCTTTTTCATTTTTATGAATGATAGACTCTTTTTCACAGGAAATGCATAGCCTGTGCCTGTGTCAATGATATTTTCCCACTATTTCTCTCTTTCCCTCCCTTTTCTCCTCCTTCCCTCCTTCCATCCTTCCTTCCCTCCCTCCTTCCTTTCTTCCTTCCTTCCTTCCTTCTTTCTTTTTCTTCTTTCTTTCTTTTTCTTCCTTCTTTCTTTTCCTTCCCTTTCTTTCTTTTTTTCCTCCTTTTTCTCTATCTCTCCCACCATCACCAGAAAAAGGCCTTCACTCAAGGTGTTTATAAAAATTTCTCACACCTATATAGCACACTAAGGCTTACAAGGCACTTTGCCCATATCACTGATAGGTAGATAATGAAAACATTCCTGTCCTCAAAAGGGGCACCTAAGATAGCCCAATGGATAGAGATCTGGGGCAGAAGTCAGAAAGAAATGAGTTCAAATCCAGTTTCAGACATTTATTAGCTATGTGACCCTGGGCTTGCTGCTTAATAGCTGTTGTCCTCAGTTTTCTCAACTGGTGATGAGGATAATATCTCTTACCTCCCAAGACTGTCATGAAGGATCCAATGAGATAATATTCAGAAAATGCTTAGCTCAGTGCCTGGCACAAACCAGGTCCTTAACAAATGCTTATTTCCTTCCTTCCTCATTTTTTTGGAGAAGGAATCTCATGCTTGGCATGGTGAAGTGACTAGGCCCATGGACCCTGAACCATTATCACAGAGACATCAAGTACCTGACTCCAAACACAGCATTCTTTCCACTGCAATTATGTCATCTCCAGTATGGATTGAGATAGAATTGGTGGTCAGTCATCCAGAACAATGTGTTTTTTTAACTCCAGGGAACAAAATTAGCCAAAGGAGAGAAGTCTCAAGAATTAAATGTGTAAGAATGTAGTACAAATAGTAACATGAGCAGAAAAAAATGTAAGTGTCAGGCACATTTTTTTTAGGGGGAAGGAAAGAGGATGTGGGGTTTTATCAGTGTAGGGACAGTAGGGTCCTGGCAAATGTTTAACAATTGACTCACCAAAAAAAAAAAAGTACACCCAACATACTTTTGTATTTATTATTCATTATTATTCATTATTATAATTTCTCCATCACTTTCTCAACTCTGCACAATCAACAAAACAATAATTCAAGGCCCTGATTTGTTTTGTTTGCCAATTTTCAAGGTATAAATGCTCACACTAAAAGTTTTAACAGTCAGCTCTCCAGAACTGGTCTGAGTTGGCTCCAACAAATTTCTGGGAACTCCCACTGTTCATACATTCTCCAGCAAAGCAGATCTGCTATTCCTCTGTAAATTTTAGTCTTAGAGAGTTAAGATGACCTGGGGCCCTCTATAAGTTAGGGTTCAGAATCTTGTTTTATGTCATAGACATATAAAGTCCATGGCTTCCTTCTCAGAATAATGTTTTTAAATCCGTAAAATAAAATGCATAGACTTATAAAGGAGAACAACTACATTGAAATAGGAATGCATTTTTTCCCCATCTGAGTTCACAGATCCTCTGAAATTTATCCACAGGCCTCTGAATCCTAGGTTAAGAATTCTTGATCTAGGTGATTTGCTTATGGTTATGTAGCTAATATATGGTGGAGAAAAGATTGGAACCCACATGTTGCTGATTCAAAGGCCAACTGTTTATTCATTATCCCATACTGCATATATCCCCTAATAAACCATTACTTGAAAATGTCTACTATGGTACAATGGCAAAGATGATGGATTTGGATTTAGGGAAACTGCCATTGACTCACTGCCCTGCCATGTACTGTGTGCACTAGGGCAGTTGACCTATTCTCTCCAGGCCACCCATTTCCTCACATATAAAATGAGGGATTTGGATTAAATAGCCTCTAAGGTTCCTTCCACCTTTAAATCTATGATCCTGTTTTCTATCACTGGCCATTTTGTTTCCAAATAACCCAAGGCTCTAAATGTTGTTTCTGTTGGTAACAAAAGGGTTAATATCCAATTAAAGGAACAAGTGTGTTAGTCTTACTGAAGGGGGGAAAGCTCAAAGGTGACTGCAACCAAGTTAAATATCTTTCTTCTCTTTTGATGCCTTTTTCCGTGTTGTCTCAAGTGGGAAGCTCATTTCCATAAGGACATTTTGTGAATCTCATCGCTATTCTATCCCCCTGTTTTTCCCCAAGACAAAATTCCTCAGGGTAAAATTGTTCAAGGCTTTGAATGACATTTGAATGTCAGAAAAGGTTTGATTAGGAAATCAAACTTGTGATGCCTGAGCTCTGGGAGCTGAACACAATGATGAATTTTAAAGCCATCCTGAGAACTGAGGGTGGGCATGATCGTGAAGCTCTAATGTTCTTCTCAACTCCCCTCCCTTTTTCTAGCTCCCCCATATCAATATTTGGATAATTACCAAAGTATAAATGAGGCTTGGTTCCTATAACACAGCAGTCGCTCCACAGGACTCAAAGAAACTCCTTTTGACAGCTCAGTCACACTGGATTGATCATGTGGTACAAATGGGTGGACGGCAATTCTCAAGTAGCTTCTTGGTAGACTGGGGGAAAGTACTTTCCTTAAATCAGATGGAGCAGAACCATTCAGAATTCACATGAGCTCAAGGAGAATATCACAATGCTAGAGTTGCTGCCTTGGAAATGCCATAGCTGACGGACACAGGTGCCATTTCCTTCATGGCGCCTTTTCAGACCAGGACCCTCTTCTCAAGCGCAGAGTTAGTGATTTTTCCTCAAATTTCTCATAGCACTTTATTTTGGACTTCTTGGCATCATATTTTTCTATATGCTTGGCTTTCACCACCATAGGTTATCCTTTGCATTTAGCATTTATAGAGCACTTTGAAGTTTATGACAGCCACCATTACCACCCTGTGTGATGGAGGAATTATCCCTATTTTACAGATGAGTAACCTGAGGCTCAAGTGAGTTAATTGGCTTCTCCAAGATCAAAGCACTAATGATCTTTCAGAAACAGAATTTGAACTTTAAGCTCTTCTGATTCCAAAGTCAGTATTCTTTTTACTATGCCAAATTTCCTCAGTCTTTATATCTCAAAGTCTAGCACAGAGCACTGAATATAGTAGTTACAAATTAAAAATATATTGAGAAAATGAATGCATGAATCAAGATTACAGCAGAAGTATCATGCCCCATGTGGTAAACCCTGAAGTAAATATTTTTTTTACTCCTTAGTGAAGAAGAATGACAAATACATAGAATGAATGTTAACGATCACATAGGTATATTTCATTTTTTGTTTTGCTTTGTTTTGTTTTTGCTTTTTGGACAGGGGAAGGTAGGACAATTGGGTTTCAGTGACTAGCCCAAGGTCATATGGCTAGTTTTTGTGTTAAATATCTGAGGTTGAATTTGAACTCAGGTCCTCCTAACTCCAGGGCCAGTATTCTATTCAATGTGCCACTTAGCTGCCTGTATATTTCATTATTTAGCAGAATTTCTATACATAGGAATAAACAGGAATGAACTCTGGACAATTGAATTCTATTCCAGAATCATGCGCCTAGATACAGGCACACCCTGCAATATGTTGCCTGGGCATTGTTATTACATTGTATTTAAACCCCAGCAAAGGTTCAAGAAGCCCTGCTGGTTGTCCATTTATGACATAATTTCTATGTATCTCCCCCTGTAATATTGTTTTACTTAAGTTCATGTTTCCACAGAACCACCATCCAGTGTTAGTTAGGCGGACTCATGTATTCTTTCTACCAGTAACACAGATATAAGCAGTAATGCACAAACTTTGAAACCAATAAACTTCCTTCTTATTTATTCTTTTCTTGTCCCTTTCTCCTTCTTTAAGTTCTAAATCAGAGTTAAATAGAGCTTTTTCTTATATTTCTCCAGCCCTGTTATAGATGAAAGCACAAATTTAAAGATCTTTTATTCTCCTTTAAAAAATATTTATGTAATATTTCATTTTCCCGCATCACATGTAAAGACAATTTTTAACATTCATTTAAAATAATTCTTGAGTTCAAAATTTTCTCCCTCCCCAAAATGGTTAGCAATTTGATATAGGCTATGTATGTAGAATTATGTAAAACATATTTCCACAGTAGTCATATTGTGAAAGGAACAGAATAAAAGAAAAAAAAATAAAAAACAAAGAAAGTGAAAAAATAGTGTGCTTCAATCTGCATTCAAACTCCATCAGTTCTTTGTCTGGACCTGGATAGCATTTTTTGTCATAAGTCCTTCGAATTTAAGACTTTTTATTTTCAAGCAAAACAGAGACAACTTACTTTTTAAGAGTCAGTCAAGCATATCATTTTCTGAAGTGTTATATTTTGGCGGGACTCTGCTTCTCTGGCCCAGAAAGACTTTCTTTAGAGCTTAGATGATAGTTGTACTGATATTACAAAGTCCATCATTTATTCCTCAATCTATCATATAGCAAACAGAAGGGAACAAACACTAAATTCTCTGTCAGATGCTGTGTCAAACACTTGGCAAATATTACTTCATTTGATCCTCACGATAAAAGTGTTGGATCTAGATTCTGATGACCTGAGTAAATATCTTGATTTGGCTGCTTACTACCTCTGTAATCTCTTCACTCACTTTGGTATTCAATTTCTTTAACTTTAAAAGGAGGAAGTTGGACAAGAGGATGTCTAAATCTGTGATCTTCCAGTTCTAAATCTGTAATCCATTGTCTCAGTCCTGAAGGATGTGCATAAGCATATATTGTGACATCTTTTGATGAGATTAATTTGCTTGTTTAGCTTGTAAAGCCAGTTTCATTATACTATAATCCCATCTCTGGTGTAGCAGGATCTGGGTCTAAAAAGAACTAATTGGTAAGAAACAAAATGTGAAAGGATATATAACAATATAAGGTAGAATTTATAGTATACGCAACTAGTACTTCATTTAAGTAGCATCATGAAGTCAAAAAAAAAATCTCAGAATTCTTCTCCTCATGTTGCTTTTCTTATAAGCTTTAAAATCCTTTATGTGAAGGTGTTTTTTTAAGAAAAAAAGGAAGACTGAGAACTTTCCACCAATGTTTTCTTTTTTCAACTTATTAAATCCCATTCATTCTTTCTTCTCCAGAACGTCTTTTCTAATCTTTCCAGCCAGAAGTAATATTTCTTTCCTTAGTTTTCATATAGCATTTTATAATTTTCTTAAATCATGAATTTAAAGTACATTATAACTGTATTTAAACACAATTGGTTTCATTTGTAATCCTATGTATTTTATATTACATATTTAAAACATTATTCTGAGAAGGGGTCCATAGGCTTCCCTAGAATGCCAAAGAGGTCATAAAAAGGTTTAAGAACTTCTTTGAACTTGAATACCACCCATTATTATGGATCTTCCTTAAAATATCTTCTTTACAGATATGGAAACTGAGATCTATCAAGGTTAAGTTAGTCCCTGGGTGTCAGCCAGTGTCTGAGGTGTAATTTGAACATAGGTCTTCCAGAATGCAGGTGTGCTGCTTCACAGGGGAGAGGTCATCTATATCTAAAAATGTTTCAGATATTTCTTTATTATTTCATTTATTATTAAGTCCATATTTTCAGGGCATATAATTCTGAGCTGTATCCTGAGTTTTCTTGCTCTTTGGAACACATCATTTCCCTTCTTCCTGCATTTTTGGTGTGCATAGAATGGTCTTGTGTTCTTCAAGCTTATTTTCCTTCCTATTTGAAGATTCTCTAGGTTGTTTGCAGAATTTGTTGCTTCTGAACTGAGCAGTTAAATTTAACTACTATGTGTTTTAGAGTTTGCAGTCTTAGGGTTGCTTTTTTTCTTCTGAAGGTGATCTATACATACTTTCACTTGATATTTCATTTTCTCTGCTCAAAAATTCTGGACAGTTTACTTGTACTCTTTCTTCCAGTATCTGTATTTAAGTTTTTTTACTTGTGTTCTTTTGGGAAACCTGTCATTCGTAGTTTGTCTATGTATGTCCTCTCTTTGAGATTAGTATATTTTGATTGAATGGAGGACATATTTTCTTTCAATATTTTCAATTTTTGCTTCTATTCTTCTAGATTTTTTTCACTTCTGTACTTTTGCATTCCAATCAATTGAAATGAAGGAAAATCCAGAAGACAAGCAAAACACTAATATTCAAAGAAACATCTGTTCTCTGTAAGCAAAACACATTAATCTTAAAGACAGTATGTATAGAGACGTGTCAAAGATTATTGGTCACTCAGAAGAAACATGATAATCATGTGTTCTGTCTTTAGTTTCTTTCATGAGATTTGACATCACAAATTCAAGTTTTTCTGTTGTGCTAATTATTTCTGTTGTACAGGCCATTAATCCTTTTCTCATAATTCTCACATATTTTAAACAATTCAGAAATAGCATTTTATGGTTTCATGTACTTCTCAAATTCCACAAGTTCTTCTGTCTCATCAAATATTGAATCATTTTCCTTTGTTTTGCAGTATTTGTTCATAAAGTCTTAAAGTCATTTATTAACTGGAATCCAAATTTCCTCCTTCTGTTAATGTTTTTTCTTCCCTTTTGATTTACATGGTTATGTTCAAGGTTTTTGAGTTGTTTTTTTTTTTTACTTGTGAGATCTTTGCAAATTTCACATCCCCCACTCCTCTATTTTCCCCTATTATTCACTTTTTGACTTGCTCCCCTCTGATGGTGGTTTCTTTGAGGGTTTAACTTCCTGCCACACAAGGTGATTCTTTGTTCATCAGCCTAGATATCTGACCTGAGTGACTTTTGAGGAGATAGAAGAATTGGTGCTTGTTGGATGCTGGGCTCTTTCTCACAGGCTTAGGAGAGTGCCCTATAGTCTTACACAGAGTGCCTCCCCCTTACAACCCCCATCTCCTACAGTGACTGTCTAATTACCTCTTTTCTTCAGTGTCTGTCCAGGCAGTTCAGAGCATTGCAGTTTTGGTGCTATTGCAACTTGGGATTTATTTTTGTCCTTTGGAGTTTGGATCTACAAGACTTTGGGGGTAGAGAAGCATGTGGAGTTGAACTCTATTTCAAGCTTAGACATATGTCCTATACCTTTTCCCCTGTTTTTCCATTCTCCTGCACATGACTTTTGTAGCAAAGTGCCATCAGGGCACTGGTTACTGAGGTTCTGGCAAACATCCATTCTGGAACCCACATTTCTATGGCAGTGGAAAGAGGGAGGAAGAACCATTGCATGATGTTGAGTTTTGTTGCAAATCTGTGGATAGGTCCTTGGGTCAGCTAGTTCTGTCTTGATGCTGGTAGTAAAGTGGGTGGTGAGGAATGATGGGATTCTGAGTGAGCACAATGTAGGTATTATTTCATGGTGTTTCAGTTTTGCCTTCTTTTGGGGTTCCTGGTGTTCTAGACCACAAAGACAGCTGAAGTTACTTTATCTTTAGTGTATAGGTTCAGTTTGGGAGGTTAAATTTAAATTTGGCTAAGTTAAATACTGAGCTCTCCATCAAAAACTAGGTGGTCACTAGGCGGTGAATTTTTTGACCATGGCAAATCATAGAAGATAGTTTGTACTATGCAAGAAATTTATATCAATAGAGCTAGCCAAAGTTGTTCCTCCCCTCCCAACCCTCACCCCATACCCCTATCACTTGAGCATTTGTTGAGACCTCTTGTCCTCTGGCGGCTTTATTTCACAGAAGACATTTCCTTTAGCAGGAGGTTCAGTGGAATTTGATTTGCCCTCTGTCAGTTGGGAAATCTCATTTGAGTTAGACATTCCTCACCTCACCACCATTAGCCTCATCAGCCTGGACTGCTTTCCCGCTGACAGCCTTGGAAGCTAAACACAGCACTGTTGCTTTGTGCTCTTATCTGCAGTCTAGTCAGAGAAATGACAGGTAGGGAGTCTTTGAGGGGGTTACTGACCAGCAGTTAAGTTGTTTGTTAAAATATTTCCCCCCCTTGGGATGCCAGAAATCTCTCAGATTTTCAAAAACCTAGAAGATATTCCAGGGCCTTATATATTACATTTGCTCAGTCTGTCTAAACCCAGACTACCCTAGGAACAAATTTCCAAAGAAAATAAAACTCTTCATGAATTGTCTGGTGACTCTTCTCTAGAGAAAGATTGTAGCCAGATACATTCATCTCTATTTGCCTTGTACTGTCCAAAAGAGGTGGTGTGTAGCTTCATGATATCAATACTTGTGTTTGATCATAGGATCATAAATTTTGAGTTGGAAGTGACCTTAGAGGTCATTAAGTCCAATTCCTTCATTTTCCAGGTGAAAAAGTGTTGTTAAGGGACCCTATCAAGATCACTAAGTGACAGAGGCAGGATTCAACCACAAGTTTTCCTGACCCCAAGGCCTGGAAACACAAGGGATGAATGTGATGGACCTTCTCTTTGAAGCTGAATAGGTGAAGGACGAATGTTAGAATTGTCTGGAGTTAGAGAATTCCAATGTTAGCTATAGCAGCAGTCCATGCTGTCTTGACTCTCATCTACATCTTCCAGTTGACAGAACTTTAGTAAGTCATAAGCTTTCCAACTCAGTAAAACAGAACAAACAAAACCAGATTGCATAATGCCTTCAGAGCAACAACCATATCAGCAATTAGGAAGTAGGAAAAAGGAGAAGACTTAAAAAAAAAAATCAGCAACCCATCTGCTGGATTCATTCCTATCCTGAAAAGCTTTTTGGTTTCATACCTCCTTGGAGGAAATGAACATAGAAATTCTGTGTGGTATACAGACCAAGATGATACATTCACCAGAAATAAAAAGGTAAGTAACTTCCAAAGCAATTTTCTCTTTTAAAGATTTTATAAAATTGACAACTAATTAGTTTATTAATATCTTCATGAATAAACACCAGGGAAACAATGAAAACAAAGCACTCTTGCCAGTAAAGAAGAGAAACAAAAACAAAATAAAACTAAGGAAATGGTCTTTAACTGTATGTGATAATTTCCCAAAAAATGATTTGAAGGAGAATCCTGAATCAGCAACACAAAAGCAATTGAATATATCATTTGATGCAAAAGTGACCTTGGGCAGGATCATAGTACAAATGGAGGCACTTTGAAATAGAACACTGGGCAGAAGAATGGTTGGATGGTAACAGCCAAAAGAGCTAATGCTTCTGCTGGGTTTAATAGAAACATAGTTTATAGAGGCAGGAAGGTTAGAGTACTTTGATAACTTACCCTGGTCAGACACCACTGGGAGAATTGTGCTCAGCTCTGGGTAGCATGTTTCAGAAGGGGTAACGATGAGTTAGAAAGGTGACAAAGGTGGTGAGGATACTCAGCACTATGCTATGTGAAGATCTTTTGAAGGGCTAAGAGATGTTTGAGATGGAAAAGAGAAGAGTTAAAAGGGGGTCAATGTCTTCAAATGTTTAAAAGATTATCATGTGGAATAGTGGGTCGCTGTTTTTTGGACTTTAGTGGGAAGTTCTAGGACCAAGGGATGGAAATCACCAGAAGTCAGATTACAGTTTCATATTCCTAAAAGACTTCAAGCTGAGAATGAGTGAGTACTTGGTTCCATTTTAGAACAGACTCATGATTTGGATAGAGGTAAACATAGCATAGCGTGTGGATACACGATTTTGATTCTGCTGGTAGAAGAACTGCCTCCTGTTGAAAGACTTATTTTTCCATACTTCCGCAGGTGGTCATTGAGAGGTGTGGTAGACTACAAATTCACCCATCTGTGGCCACCTTGGCCTAGAAACTGGTCTTTGGGTGATACTCATACAGTGTTTTGTTTGTGCTTAAGTGAAGTCTTTCCTTCTTGGTGGGCTTGATAGAGTTTCTTTTCTTTCTTTCCTTTTTAGGTCTTATTTACTATCCCTTGACAATTTAAGCTAAGGTTTTGCTGATGACCAGTCCTTCCCTGAATCTGCTACCCCTTTCCTCTCATGATGTTCTTTTCTGTTTCTCTGTGGAGGTACATCAAAACTCTTTGTACCCCAGACTCTTTATATATGTGTCTGTGTGTGTTCCAACCTTTTTTGACCAATTTAGATGAAGGTGAAGTTTAAGTGTTACCCTCTCCCACATCAACTTGTACATTTGTTACGTTTCTTCTTGTGGAACTCAGTTATGCAAGACAAGATCCTCTGTCTTTTGTTCTATTCCTTCCCCCTTGCTCAGAACTGTATTCTTGCCCTCCATTTCTTCTCTTTTTTCTCTGAAAAAATAAGAAAATCACTTCTAGATTTTATCTAACTTGACTACCTCTTTGACCCTTTATGACATTAGGACTTTGCAAGGATGGTTTTATCATCCC
Source organism: Pseudochirops cupreus (assembly GCA_028627135.1). Classification (NCBI taxonomy): domain Eukaryota; kingdom Metazoa; phylum Chordata; class Mammalia; order Diprotodontia; family Pseudocheiridae; genus Pseudochirops; species Pseudochirops cupreus. Next base: position 538,192,304 of record CM053581.1, read on the forward strand.
CCTACCTTTGGAATGTAAACAGTTCATTCATATGAAGTCCTTTCTGATTGTTCAATTGCTTTAACCTTTTATTTTTCTCGACTCCATTATTTGTATTTCAAAGTTCATTTTCAACTCCTTTTTTAATAAAAAATATTGGAAGATCTTCTATTTCATGAAAAATTCATTTTGTCTTTTGTAGAATTATACTCAGTTTTTCTGGGTAAGTTATTCTTGATCATAAACCCTTATCTTTTGCTTTTTGGGGTACTTCATTCATATTTTCCACTTCTTTTTTTAATCTTTTTTTACATTTTAGACTTGAATACTAAAACTTAAATACATAGCAAGAAAAGAGAAAGAAACATTATAAACTTAAATATTGAAACTTAAGTGTAAAAGAAAAGAAAAAATGTCATGTGCACAGCAGGTGGTAAGAGAGGATTAAAAATATATAGCAATAAATTTCCATTTCAAGAAAGCCTACATATTAAATACTACACATTGTGTTGAGAGCTGTTCATCTTTTCTTTGCTTCCTTCTAGGTTTTCTTTTGTTCTCTTGTGTACACTTTTTACTTTGTTTTCTCCCCCTTCCTTCCCCTTCTCCCCAGGCTACAATTAAGTATGAATGTATTTCTATATAGATATTGCTATATACATATAGATGTTAATGTATGCATACATATATAAACATATACTTTTCCTAAGAGATTCTACCCCTAATCTTTGTTTTTATGTTTGTGCATATTTATGTCCTATCCCTTCTGACTCCTCTACTTTATTTCTACCTGCTACCTTGCCCTCATTACTTAACCTTATCCCCCCTCCAATGATTCCTCTCTCATCCTCTCATTCCCATTAATCTAAGCACCCCTCTTTATCCCTCCTTAACCTATTCTCTCACCTTCCCCTCTAAAGATACCCCTTTTTTCCCTATCCCCTCCACATGTCCTTAGCATTTTATTTTTTCTAAGTTTAAAAGACTTTTATGCTCTTCTAAGATGCATCTGTATTTTTCCCTCTTGAACTCATTCCCATGAAATTAGGTTTCTAGAACTAACAGCTCTCCTTCCCTGTCTAATTAGTCTATGTCTATTCTTCCTCTCGTACCTCATTTGTATAGGATAATTACTCTTTTTAGATGTTCCTAAATGGTTTTACTTTTTGAAGTCATATCATGCTCGGGTCTACACCAATCTTTTTTATGAACTACCCAATTACTGATAGCAATCTTAGACATACGTTTTACATTTTATATACATAAAAGGTAAACAGTCTGTCTTTATTGAATCCTTCATAATTGGTCTTTGGAACGTACCTTATATTTCTCTTGGATGTTGTATATGAAATTTTCTATTAAGTTCGGTTTTTATTTTCAAGTCTGACAATTCATTAAACGTCCATTTCTTTCATTCAGGATTATGCTTAGCTTTGCTGGGTATGATATTTTAAGCTGGAACTCCAGTTCTTTTGCTCTTCAATATATAGTTTTCCAAGAACTACAGTATTTTAGTGTTGTTGCTACTAGGTCAGGTGTGATTCTGATGGTGGTACCACCATGTGTAAATTGTTTTTTACTTTTTGCTCATAATATTTTATCCTTGAGCTAGGGGTTTGGGGATTTGACTATAATATTCCTGTGGGTATTCATCATAGGATTTCTTTCAGGTGGCGATCTCCTTTCCCCTCTTGTTCTAATGCTTTAGGACAATTTTCGTTTAAGTATTTCTTGTACTATTGTTTCAAGATTCTTTTTTTTTTAAATCATAGCTTTCAGGTAGCCTGATTATTCTTATGTTTTCTCTTCTTGATCTGTTCTCTAGATCAGTTGTTTTTCTTATGAGATGTTTCACATTCTCTTCTATTTTTTCATTATATTTCATTTTATTATTTTTTGATCTTTTTTTACTTGCTGGCTTCCCCTTGATCAATTTGGATTTTCAAGGAGTCATTTTCTTCCTTAAGATTCTGGGTCTCCTTTTCTAATTGGTTGACTTTCTTTTCATAAACTTCTTTTATTGTTATTTATTTATTTTTAGTATTTCCTCAATCTCATTTGATTTTGAAAGATTTTTTTTTAAAGTTCTTCTATGAATTCTTTTTGGCCAAGTGACTGACATTATTCTTTGGGGTAGAAGAGGGTTTCTTTGCTTCACTGTCCTCCTCTGAAGATGAACCTCAGTCTTCTCTATTCCCATTGTACCTCTATATGGTTGGGTTCTTCTTTGTCTGTGCAATTCTTTAATAATAGCTTAATTTTTGACCTCTAGCCCTGGGATATGAGGGATGGTACCTCTGGCCTCAAATCCTCCTTCAGTTTTCCTCTCTGACCTTGAACCCAACTCAAGGCTTCCAGTCTCCTGTAAGTGCCCACAGACAGTGGTGTCCCTCTCCTATTGCTTCTGCACTCATCAAGTGTGTGCTCATTCTTTCTCTCTCTTACTGCCTCTCATAGCACAACTGGATCTGGCATTCCTTGTCAACGTAGTTTGCCTTTATCTTCTTCAGTTTAGATACCCAAGTCCTTTCACTGTTCCATGGGAAAAGATCCCGTGGCTTGGGTGGAGGCATCCTCCTAGCCCTATAACCCCAAGACTTGCTGCTTGTTGTTTTAAGTGGTCCTTAGCCTGGAGGTGTTTACTCTTCACAGGCCCTTTTCAGGATTTTTCTTCAGATCTTCTCTGATTGTCATAGGAGGACCCCTGCTCTGGCTTTTGTTTATTTTTACCATTCAATATTTGCCCATAGATGCTGTTTTATCTTTTATGTTGAGGAAAATTTTGAGATCTTGGAATTTTCTCACTGATTTTACCATCTTCCCAGAATCCCCTCCCCATGTCTTCCACTTCTTTTTAATGGTAGCTGCTAAATCTTTTTTGATCCTCATTCCCCCAGTATTTTATTGATTGCTTTCTGGTTGCTTGAAGAATTTTTTCATTTATATACAAACTCTGGATTTTGGCAATGACATTTCTGGGAGCTTTCATTTTGGAATTTCTTTTAGGGGGTGAATGGTAGATGATTTTTGTTTTCATATTGTTCTCTTATTCTGGCATGTCTAAGCATTTTTCTCCTGACATCACTTTTCAGAATTCACAGTTACAATCAGAGCAAGACCCTAGTGAAGCAAGATGCTTTGAGAGCCTCAGTGATTTTTTTACCAGTCATTTTAATGCATTAACACTTATTAAGCATTTGCTATGTTCAAGGCCTCATGCTAGGTCAATAATTATCCATTTAGAATTGGTAATGATATAGAAAAGTGATTTTTATGATCATGCTACATCCAGACTATAAGCTGTGCTCCAAATTCCTTTAAAATCCACGTATATTTTGGTCACTAGTATTTTGAATTTTTTTATGTGTCCATATTGAAAGATAGAATTAGGAGGATTCTATCACTATTTTTTGTGTTTTTAAAAAAGCATCATTATGCATTAAAAGCTTGTAATACAATACCTGATTGCATGGATTTGAATACATTATTTATGGGGATGATAAATGAGCATGCTGGAAAGAACTCATTTGAATATTATCTCATCTATAACATGATTGCATGCTTCAGAACCACAAGTATTAAATTAAAGGAAAGTTCCAGCATATAACCCCTATTGGGGATATTAAAAACAACTTGTCTGAATTTTTAAAATAAAGAAAATTTAAAACCAAAAGTAGTCGTAGAGGTCACCCAGTCCAATGCCCTAATTTACAGATTGAGAATTGATGTTTAGAGAGGACTTAGTGACTTGCAAGTCACAGAGCTGAAATTTGAATCCTGTTTCTCTGAGTTTAACTGAAGCACTCTATCCATTGTGATAACCTACTTCCTTTCAGTTAGTGATAGATCCTGGGTGATAATTTTAATAATTCTTTCAAGCCCTTGCAATATTAATAATGCCAACTTATATTTATATAACTTATATATATATATATAACTTTTGTGTTATAATATTTTATTTTTTCCCAATTACATGTTAAAAATTTTAAATATTTTGCATTTCAAATTCTCTCAAAAAAACTGCATCCATTACCTCATGACAGTACGAATTACTTGCACCACTTATGTACTTCTATTTTTCCTTTGGCTTCCCTTTCTTCCATTTCTGTTAAGTCAAGTAACACATTCCTCCAGGACTAGTTTGAATCATAGCATTGTAAAAATATGATTTAATAAATATAAAAGAAATCCCCATAGGAAATTCTATAAAATCTACAACAAAGGACATCATCATAGGGAGTGAATGCTTGGTCCTATGCCACTAAGCTTTGTTGTACTGAATTATATCAAGACGTGCCTCTTCATCTGGCTGTATTCTAGGGGATCACTAGTATTCTTGATTCTTGACTGATTTCCATAACTTCTCATTGGCTGGGTTGAAACCATACCTCACCCAATAGCTTAAAGGAATAGTGTATGAAGATACAATTGTTTTGGCTTTTGTGTCTCCACTCATTGTTGGCATGACAGAGTAACCATTTTTCTCCACTGCCCAGCATACAGGAAGATTTTTTCAGACTTCTAGTTCATTCATTCATTCATGTCAATATTTATTAAGTTTCTACTCTGTAAAATGTAATGGGTCAGATGGTGGAGGAAATATAAAAAATACATAAGACTTCTACTTTTGTGGAGCATACCATCTAATGTGAGAAGGAGATAAAAGGATAAATGTAAGCCATAATGTCATATAAATAACAGTATCAGTAAACATAATAATACAATATAAAAGGACAAATATAAAAATAATCAAAAGTTCACATTTTAGAGGGTTTTTGGACTGATAAGACACTTTCTTCACTTCAAACATACATAGGACACGTCTCATTTTCATTTAACAGATAAAAAGAATTGATGCCCAGAGAGTTAAAGAAATTACTCACACCCAGTGCTACCACTGGATTTTTGAATCAAGTCTATTTTGAAGTCCAGTGTTTTTTCTACTCTGTCACAGGAATATAAATTAGAATACAATGTGGGCATGCATTTCTGTCATGTCAGGAGAAGGAGAATTTACTTTCAGCAGGGCAGTAAGATGAGGTTGGTAAGCATCAAGGGAGGTTTCATCAAGGTGTTGCCATTTGAGTTGAGTTCTGAAGTAGAAGCATATCATTAGCAAGGGGGGGGGGGGGTAGGGAAGAAAGACCTTCCAAAAGCATACAGAGGTGTAAGTAAAGGAATGGAATGTAGAAGTATAGGACAGAGACTGAGAGTTAATAAAGAAGACAGAAGATATCTATAAACCAGAGACAATCTACAATGAATAGGAACACATACTGTGTTTTACCCACCTTTCATTTACCTTTTTCCCAACAGTTACTGCTAACAGAGGAGCTAACAGCTTCTAAATGAAAACATCAGTATGACAAGTGTCGCAGTTTATATTGAAACCAAAAGATGCCACATTCTCAGGTTGTTCCTGAAATGGCATACTCTAGGCAGTCAGTTGCTCTATTGCATTCCAACATTCTTTTACAGCAAGTGATAAAACAAAAGAAAATTGGCTAGATCTTTACAAGAAATGAAAGACTTTTTGTGTGAAGCCAGCAAATTTTGAGCAAAATATCTGGATGTGCTCTTTTCATGACTCCTTTCCCTTCAAGTATTAGGCTTAGAACTGGGACCTCAGCAACAGGCAACTTGAATGCAACCAATGGGATCTGGACAATGAGCTTGCATAGGCATTTTAATCCTTTTGTGGATCAGAGCTTCGGTTTTCTTTATCTAGAGAAATCACAGGAATGCAGTGAGAAACATGGGGCCCTGCTTCTTGGAGTTCACATTGGTAGATTACAAATGAAGCTCATTGACCTCTGATACTCTGAGCTTGAGGGTTTCAAAGCAGGATTCTCTAAGCATGAATCTTAGATGGAAGGGAGGGGGTTGGAAATCTGAACCAAAGTCGTTGCTGTTTTATTGGTCCCACAGTTTGTTTGCTCTGGGAAATTGTGATTTATTCTTTCTATAAAAAAAGAGGAACTTTCCATCACCATTCAGTTGATTGTAGCACACAATGAGGTTTTAATGTGTTAATAAGGTGAACACTATAAAATTGTGGACATGCCCTTTATGAAATATGAAAGAGTGCCTTGATTGAATCAGAAGGAGGCAATTCGATTGGCTGAGCAGAAAACTTGCCAAGCAGCTCAGAACTATTATGAGGTTGAATTGCTAGTTAATTTGCAAGCAAATTTCAATTCATGAACTAGAAGTGAAGGATGAGCCAAACCACTGAGAATCACCCTGAGCTATGGTGATAAGGCACAGGGGAGGTTTCATTTTTCCTCTTTCCCAGTCTTCCCACCCATTCTCACTGACCCTGTCACCTTGAAGTGAACTGTTAGGAGACACTGGATCCATTAGAGAGTAGGTATACACACTCTAGACAAATATGGATATAGGAAAATAAATACTTAGGGGGAGTGGAAGCAGCTTTAAGGAATAGGGACACCTGGCAAAAGAGAAGAGAGTCAGCTATGGAAAGAAGCAGACCCAGGAAGCCAACTCATGCTGCAGAGTTAGTACACATAAGAGTTTCAGCTTAGGGAGAGTTGGAAGTAAATATTTATACAACACCTACTATGTGCCAGGCACTATGCTAAGCACTTTACAAATATCTCATTTGATCCTCCTGAGAGTCCTAGTAGGTACTATTGTCATCTCCATTTTATATTTGAGGAAACTGAGGCAGATAGTACATAGGTGAATTGCCCAGGGCCATAGCTAGTAAGTGTCTGAGAGCAGATTTAAACTCAGATCTTCCAGATTCCAGGCCCAGTGCTCTATCCACTGCACCACCTAGGATTATATGGAGAACTTCTAAACCCTGTAGTACTGTGACTTGTGAGCTTATCATACTTTGTCATATGTAAATTCTGTACGTGTGCCTTATAATCATAACGGTCTGTGCTCAAGCCCCCTCTATATTGATGCTGCGTTTATTTGTGATATAATGTGTCCAAGGTTTACTGGGGGAATATTTTGTAGCTACTCTTCTTACAACATTATTTTTGTAATCCCCTTGCTAAGCTACTGTTTTATTTCTAACTGGTTTATTTCTAATGGAGAGAGTACCAATGAAGAGTCACGAGGTACAGTTTTAGGAATGCAGAGCACAGGGATACTCTGAGAACCAAAGGTGGTAGCATCCTCTGACAACATAAGCCATGGGTGTTAGCCCATTAGATTGTCAACTCCTCGAGGGCAGGGACTTCTTTAAAGTGCTAGAGGGGAGTCCAACCACGAGATTATTGGAAAGCTTTCTGTGAACTCTTTGTGTTCCCAGCACTTGGCAGAATACTGAGCACATTGTATTTAACAAATGCTTGTTAACTGACCAAGGGAAAGTTAGTGGAGTACTCCCAAATGTGGTGATACATTCCTCTAGTTGAGAGGAGAAGTAGAAAGACATGGGATGGGAGAGAGATGAGTATGATATTTCACTTCAATTTAGAAGTTAAATACGGATGAAAAAGCCTCTCACTAGCAAATACTCCAATTCCATATGTAGTACATGCTTTCCATATGGCTCATGTAGCTTCAGAAAAGAGAGCAAGCTTCTGGAAATCAAGGCAGTTTTTATTTTCTTATCAACTGGGCTGATTATAGTTCAATGTCAATAGTTTGATGTTTCTTGGGTAGGAAAAATAGAAACTCTTGAATCATGGTACACTGAAATGATCAACAAGGCATATTTAATCAGAAAGTGCATATTGTGTTTGTATAAGCCTTAAAACACAGAAATCATGTATTGTAAAAAATAAAAATACATTAAAAGTTATTGTCTTTCAATTTATTCACATGTCTTTGTCACTTTGTGTCACATTAAATATTAAGGAGCACAGTGTTGTAACAGCAAATCTGTTAGCATATTTAATATAAAGGGCAGATATATTTTCAGAAGCAAAGATTCCCCTCAAAAACTCATGGTAGTATATAATAAATCCAAGTGAATAAATTATTAAAAAATCATAAAGCTCAGCAAAATAAGTATAGGAAAACCATTTCCATCTAATTACATTGAGAGTTAGCTGGCAAAGATAATTGTAAATTTATGAGAAGCCTGGTGAAATGTTTTTAAAAGAGACCATTTGGTTTAGTAGATCAAATACAAAGATGAGTTCACCTAACTTGAAATCCAAGCCCTATATGTATAGTCACTGGATTACCATATTGCTGGCTGTATTTCTCTAATAATTTCTCTAAATAATAATAATGAAAAACCTTATTTTCTCTGACCTTATTCCACTAAGCTATAGTATCATGGGTGGGACCCAATACCCAGCCCTCTCATTTTACACATGAAAAAAACAAGACTTGAAGTCCTGAGGCACAAAGTCACATAGGTACTGTATAGTAGAATCAAGATTTGAACCCAGTTCCGAGGACTAGTGAGATGACAAACTTGTTCCTTGTTAGGAGCAAGTAGGCAATGTTTGTGTTTTGCATTTGTTACATTTGTAAATGTACTACACTAAAGAGGGTTATCCCAGATGCCCTCCAGCTAAGAAAGAATTAGTTCTGTAAATGAGAGTTTCACCATGTGGAGCTTTAAATCACTTTTTGGTTTGTGTCAAACAAATCACACATTAATGTCTGTAATTGAGAGATTTTTATGGATAGATGAGAAATAACTTTTATTCATTCTGTCCAACTAGCTACATGGAAAAAAAATAGAGCCATTCCAAAACATTTAAAGTAACCACAGTCTTTAAACAAATGAATGCTAACTATATAAGTAGAGTCTGACTTGGACCAAGTAGAATAAACAGATGCACTGATTGTTCATATTGTCTGTAGCACATGTTTTCATTTTGGCCACTAGGAATTCCTAGTATTCAGCAAATTACTCTTTTTTTTCAATCCAATGTTAGTTTTTATCCAATGTTCCTCAATATATCAAATCTCTTCTTTGTGTCTTTCAATGTAAAGCTTCAGTATAGGCAAAGTGTTAAGCCTAGAGGTATTTGTCCAGAAATTCTGTTTTTACCAATAGTATGTTTCACTCAATTATAGCAAACACTTACAATTGAATTTTTTTCATTAAAAAATAGCTTACTTGAATCTCGAGACAAAACCAATTAAAAAATCTAGACAATGAATGAATAAGATCAAGAGGCTTCTTAATTCCTATTCACTTTCTGCCATCCAAGTGGTATCATCTGCATATTTAAGATTGTTGACATTTCTCCTGGCAACCTTAATACTGGCTTTTGATTCATTCAGCCTGGCATTCTGCATGTTGTACTCTGCATATAAGTTAAATAAATAAGGTGACATTACATAGCCTTATTGTACTCCTTTTCCCATCTTGAACCTATCAGTTGTTTGATGTTTGGTTCTAACTATTGCTTCTTGGTCCACAAACAGGTTCCTCAGGAGACAAGTAAGATGATCTGGTACTCCCATCTTTTTGAGGACTTGTCACAATTTGTGGGGATCCACACAGTGAAAAGCTTTAGGGTAGGCAATGAGGCAGAAGTAAATGTTTTCCTTGAATTCCCTTGCTTTCTCCATAATTCAATGAATGTTGGCAATTTGGTCTCTAGTTCCTCTGCCTCTTAAAAAAAATCCTATTCTTCTGATAATTCTTGGTTCACATATTGCTGAAGCCTGGCTAGCAGAATCTTAAGCATAACCTTGCTGACATATGAAGTGAGCATAATTGTTTAGTAATTTGAACATTTGGTGTTGAATTTCATATAGGCAGGGTACTCCTTCAGAGGGGATAGTGTGCCAAAACTGCTCATGATTATATTCAGTCCAAAGTAGACCTTCCCTTGAAATCAATTGACTATTGGCTCTGATTCAGCACATAAGCCCCTTGAATCCCTATTCTCTCTTGAGGGCTCAGAAGTTCCTATCCTTCCCCAGTTAGGTGACTTCCACTTCCAACGATCATTCAGTTCCTCCTTCCATGTGAGGGAAAATAGACTTTGTATCAGCCCCTATATTGATACATAAAGATTTCTGAAAAGAAGTCTAGCGTGCTGATAGAAGGTTCAAGCTTGGATTTAGGAAAAACCAGGATTCAGATTCTACATTGGGAACTTTCTATCTATGTGATCCTAGGTAATTAACTTGACTTCCTTTAGTCTCAGTTGCCTCATTTGTAAAAAAAAAAAGGGGGGGGGGGTAGAAAAAAATAATAGAATCTATTTTGCAGATTAATATAAATATCCAGTTTATATAATAGATAAAAATACTTACAAAACTTTTAAGATTTATTAACGTGTGCTAATTTATGTCTAATCATGGAAAAATTAATAGTTATGCCATTAATAATAATGGGAACTACTTATGATAATTATACAAAAATGTGAACTAGTAATACCGTTATTTTGATGATACAGGAACTCTCTCCACTAGAGCAGATACAACCCAACTGCAATTTAGGAGATAAGTTTCAGGAAGCTGTTTATGGAGCAGGGAGATTGTGGCTTTCCCAGTGTCACCTACCTAGCTATGTATTTTTGAATTTGTTTTTGCCTTCACATGTCCAAGATAAAGTGAAAAGCTCTATAGCTATTTTTGCTTAGTTCAAGGGGCGTATAAATAGCCCTTCAGACAGTTAGTTAGTGTAGACAGACAGTCTCAACAGCTCAGTTTTAAGCCATCCTCTTTCCTGCTCTCTCTATTTTAAATGTCAATGTCTGTGATCAGTTTTCTTAGTTTCACACTTGGTATTATATTCATAGAAAATTTTACAATGATAGACATATAAAAGGACAATTAATATTCATCATGGTGGATCTAGGCTTTCATCTAAACAAAAGTTAGTCTCTAATAATGGACTTGAACCCATGGACACCAGCTGCCTCTTTGCAAGCTAAAGGATGGTAATAATGGTTAGCAGACAAAAATGTATCACATTTTGAATTTTATTGCAGGCTTTACCTGCACATCAGATGGCATCATCTTTGTATCACATGCATTTTATTTTATGTTTATGAATCTTGAATATAAGAGATGTAGCTGGAAAAAATGACAGGGTCCCTTTGTTTAGGAAAGTAGGTCAGTGGAGAATTTAAAGGAAAAATACATTCCATGACATGCCCAATCAAGATCAAGAAAGATCATCAGAGGTGGCTAGGTGGCACAGTGAACAGAGCACCGGCCCTGGATTTAGGAGGACCTGACTTCAAATCCAACGTCAGACACTTAACACAAAAACTAGCCATGTGACCTTGGGCAAGTCACTTAACCCCAACTGGTCTCCAAAAAAAAAAAAGCAAAAAAAAAAAAAAAGAATGATCAGCAACACTTGTTTCTCACTAATCATATTTTCCTTTTTAAATTTTATGGAAACAATGAACATTTTGGCCATCTGCCTTTGCTTGATTATTTCCATGAATGGTGCTGTTTTCTTAAGAGAAGATATTAGAAACCTCTAAAGTTATTGCTTTCCTCAAGAATTCACTATTTTCTTGAATTTTTTTTTAATCACGTTCCATTCACCTGTCTTCTTTTAACCTCATAGAGACTCTTGCGTCAAAAGAAAAATCTCTTTGGAAGGTAGAATGCATGAGTACAATCCCTTACCTTAAGCATGTTCCCCCTAGCTGTGAAAAATGGAGCCAGTTCACATTGGCATGAGTAGACACATGATTTGTAATGTCTTGGACCAACTATATAGTCTTTGCTACTAATAGGTCAATCTGAAAAGTCTAAAAATACTTTCATCAATTTCTTGTATCCTTTCAAATGCTTTATAGAGCTTGGGGAGAAGTGTATTACAAACATTACGTGTTTGTCAAATAAAAATTGTTGATATATTTGGCATTGAAGTAAATGCACTATATTGAAGACATGTGAGAATTATTTTTGGAAATTAATATATAAAATGAGAGTTTAATTCTTCTTCCTTTCCCCTTTTATTTACTTTCCCTCCCTCTTTTTCTCCCTTCTTCCTTCCTTTTTCCTCTTCTCTTCCCTTCCTTCTTCCCTTCTCTCCTTTATTTCTTCCTTCCCTCCCTACCTTCTTCCTTTGCTCCCTTCTTTCCTTCCTGAAAATACTTCATTTATACCACTTTTAGTTTAAAAAAAAGGGTTACATATTATGTGATGGTTTTCTGTCACTTTCTCCTTTGTGCAGTCCTTTGACACTTGCCTCTTTAATCTTGTCAGAAAAAGGTCCCTTGTGACTCTCAAATGTTGTAATGGGATGCTTCTGAGCTCCTTTGCTTTTGTAATCCTGGCTTCATGGTTTTTCTCCTTGGTAATAAGGACCAATGCCCTTGGGTAGATAAAAAAGAAAATCACATTTGGTATTTTTAATAGACTTTCAGGGGAGAGTAGGGGCATTTAAAAGGGTGCATAAGACTGAACAGGTTTTTTCTATTATGTCCATTGTTTATTTGTGGATTCCAGAAGGCATAAAAAATCTCAAACATTTCCTGGCATTTCTTAGAAGATGAAGGCTCTGTATTGTACAGTATGTCAAGGCTTTCCCACTTATTTACAGTTATTGGAAGAAAAGCAATGACTTGAGAAGCTATAGAGGAAAAATAAGTCTGTAGAGCAACATTTCAAGGTGAACATCCCACATTTCTTGCCCCCCTGTAAATTATTTCCAAGAAAATATAACAGCAAAATAAGTTCTGACCAAGTATCGTGTACTTCTCTTTATTTTTTCTTTCCTGTGTTAAGTAAGGATCTCAGGTCTTCAACACTTGGGTCCTTCCTAGTGTAGGGTAGTTTAAGAGCATCATGATAATAGAAGTCCTGAAAGCCTGTCAAGGTGTTCTTTGCATTTTAAGTAACACCAGAAAATTTTCAACTTTATCACGTCCTCCTAATTCACTTTTGTACAAGGACTTCAAAATTCACACAGAAATATTGGTAGAAGAATGAAGAGAAGAAATGAGAGAAAAGCCCCAATACTTCACAAATGATTAAGGCAATTCATATCCCCAAATGCATTTGTGGCTCCATTCATCATGGTCCAATTCCGAGATCCTGGTTAACGAATGTCAGACTCTATACAAGTTAGAATTTAAAAGAGAAGTGACGCCTAAATGGTGTTTCACATTGCCAGCTAGGCCAATTCAAGAGCACGAGTTATATAAGCTGTCACTTCAGTAAAGTCATCCTTAAAATATATTGGTATAGGTTTTCAACCACTGAAATTGGGTGTAGCAAAAGCTATAAACAATAGTAGGGTAATAAACTCCATAACTTGGGCACTATATTTCTTCTTTCCCATTGGGAAGTCAAATAAAAAGTTAGGGAATATTAATGCAGTCTCTATTCACCTTACTTTCTATGACTAAACCTTATTCCTAATAAATAAATAGAAGACAGAAGTAATTGGGCTGTTTCCTCAATGGACAAAGTATTTCCCATCATTCATACATTTTCCTGTGGTTTTCTTAAAAATTTATTGCTTTTTCAGTGACTATAGCCATCACTGTACAGTATAAATTAAGTACATCAGACATTAAGAACAATAAGACAGAGAATTATGGCAACAGTTGACTTATTAATATTAGTATTGTAAGTGGAAGGCGTATTATAGAAAACCACATTTTGGAACTCCTGTGTCATTTGACACTGGAAAAGCATTATTTAATCTCAGAGATCCAATTGGATTTAATTCAATAAACACTTAAGAAGACTCTACTATGTGAAAGATATAATAGCGGGAGTGGGATTTTAAAAATAAAATTGCTGGTTTTGTCATTAACAAGGTTATATTTGAGTGGGTAATGCAACATGCAAACAGATAAATAAAAGATGAGGAAGAGAGTAACAATAAGGAACAGAATAGACGCTAAAGACTCTAAGAGGTGGAGGTGATGAAGGAGCGTATGCCTAAGCAGAAGTATGGAAGAAGTAGATGGAATGACAAGTTCAGAGAACAGCAGATAAACTAGTTTGGGTGGAGCATAGATTCTGTGTCAAGGAACTATTGAAATTGCTTGGAAAGGTAGAGTGGCTTTTGATGGTGAAAAGTTTTCAACATTACCCACAGGATGGTATGGGGAAGTGACACGGTCTCTTCCATGATTTAGGAAGATATATTTGGCAGATGTGTGGAACATGGATTAGAGAAGTGAGAGATGAGAAGCAAGGAAACAAACTAGGAGGCCGTTGTAATGGTCCAGAGAAGAGGTAATGAAGGCAATGGAATGGCCACGGAGAGAAGGGGTCAGATTGTGGAAATAAAATTAAATAGGATACCCAAAGAAAAACAAGGAGGGCATTCCCCCTACACACACTCTTTTACAATATGGAAGTGTAGATATAGAATACTGTATATATTATTGATTTTTTTTCTAGATATTGATCAATTTTGATGGATTCTTTTATCTTTAAAAAAATTCTTTGTTCTAGGAGTTATATCACTAAGTGGGTAAGGAAGAAAATGTGAAATCTAGATAGAAATTTTTAAATTAATATTTTTTGAAATGGTTAAGGCTTGGCAAGTGATTGAATATGGCATCAAAGGAGAGGGAAAAGGGTGGCTAGGTGGCACAGTGAATAGAGCACCGGCCCTGGAGTCAAGAAGACCTGAGTTCAAGTCCAGCCTCAGACACTTAACACTTACTAGCCATGTGACCTTGGGCAAGTCACTTAACCCCAATTGCCCTGCCTTCCCCCCTCCAAAAAGCAAAAAAAAAAAAAAAAAAAAGAAAAAAGAAAAAGAAAACAAAGGAGAGGGAAGTTTTAGGGAAGCTTCCACCACCCTGAACTTGGTTTACTCTAAGAAGAGTGGTGCCCTCTATGGAAAGAGGATAGTTTGGACAAGAGTAACTGAATGGAATAGAAAAGAGAGTGGTTAACAGAGTAAGTTAAGCTCAGGTAAAACTGAGGTTGGGGTGGAGAATGATTAGCTAAGTCTAGAAGGGATAAGGAGTTCTAGTAGATGACAGAGACCGATGTTAAGTTCAGAAAGATCAGGCAAGTATAGGTAAGTGATGAGCTGGTAGAAACAGGTACTGAGTCAAATGTAGAAATTTTATTGGATGAGAGGATATACATCTGGAAAGGCATCTTGGGAATTATTTTTGCCAAATCCCTTCATTTTACAGAAGAGTTAACTAAAGTCCAGAGAGGATTATGCTGCTTATCCTATCTCACACAACTAGTAAGTATTAGACCAGTATTTGAGCCCATGTTTTCTGATTCAAAATATAGGGTTTTATCTTTGCCAGCCAAAAGGATAACCAAAGGCACAGAGAAAAGAGATGTGTTAGTGATGAAAAGTATATCAATCCGACTAGAGCAGACAGATATGGTTATATCATAATGAGATTGACACTGTGGCAATGTAGGGTACAGGTGAGTAACTTCCTCATTAGGCTTAGTTAACAGTTTTGTTTGGTTTTTGTCTGAGGAAATCAGTCAACTTGGATGCAGAAACATTTTCAAAGTCGTCGTCTCAAATCTGTACCTGAGGTCCCTTATGGAAGAAATGAGATCCTTTCGTGTGATAGTGGCTGACCCCACCTCAGTAACTCTGTCTACATCTTTGAAGATGCTCTACCTCCCTTCTGGTATGCCTTTGTCTCATTCAGGTTCCTGGATTCACTCGTAAGGCTCTATCCGATTTTAATGTAAGCTCCTTAAGACCAACCAGGGAAGGACTCTGTAGCTCTATATCCCCAGTGCTTAACACAATGTTTGGCACATAGAAAATGTTTAAAAATTTTCTTTTCCATTCAGAGAATTCCCAGAGTAGCACAGCCAGGCAGAAAATGCCCTAGCTACATGGCCCATAAACCAGTTAATCACGGTGAGCCTCTGTTTTCTTATTGGTAAAAGGGGGATAATAATATTTTAGTACCTACCTAATAGATTTAAGAGATCTATAATGTTTTGAAATTTTCAAAGCATTAAATGCATTTTCTTCTGTATATTCTCTCACCTCTTCCTTATCTTTTTTTTTCTGTCACAGAAAATCAAGTGTAGTAAAACATTTGTTCTTTTGGTGGTACTGCTGACTATTCCTTTAAAAAAGTTAAGGTGGGCATAATTCTCAAAACTGCTCTGCTAAAAGTCTGGATCACAGAATCTCTGGTCTAGAATGAAGTCCAGAGGCCATTTAGTCTAATCTGTACCTAAGCAGGACCACCAACTCCCATCCCAATCTCTCCTGCCTGTAGTGGTCATCTTCCAGTTCTAAGGAGCCCAGATCCTTCTAAATAGCCTAAATGACAGGGATGTTTTCCCTTTCAGTGAGCCTAAATTTACCTCTCTCAAACTTCCACCCACTACTGCTAGGTCTGTCGTATGGGACCGTGTTGTGTAAGTGTAATACCTCTTCCACATAACGTCCCAACATAAAGGTGATATGCCGGCAAAGACCAAGTTTCTTCTAAAATGAATGATTCCCAGCTTTCCATTGTGTATGCCTCATCTGTGGCTCATTTTATCCTTTCCTCAACCTGTTCCTCACAGAATATTTCCTTAATTGTCCCCTTAATTGTTCCTTAATTGTTTCAGAACTATCCGTCTGTGTTGTTTTTTCTATCTTCATCAGAGAAAGCAGAACTTCCTTCTTCTTTCTGTGTCTGTTCTTTTTCTTTCCCTCTATGAACTGACCACGTTGACCACTTCTCCCTCTTCTGGGTCAATAAATAAATTTTAAAAAGTAATTAAAAAAAACCAAACAGATGAGAGTGTGATCACGTTGAGAATCCAGGTTTCTGTTTTATAAAAGAATTTTTCATAGGTTTTGAGTCTGAAGCAACTCTGCAAATCATTTATTTCATAGATTAGAAGATGAAAATCAGGGACGTGAAATGACTTGCCAGTGTCCCATATTTAGCAAGTAGAAGAGTTTGAACTTGAACTCAAAACTTCCCAACACCAATTCTAACACTCTGTTCAATAGGCAACATTGTCTCACATCTGGTACACACTGAGATGACTAAATGAATATTTAATAGTCCTCACCATAAGCCAATTTTATGCTTTCTCCACTATTTGAGTCTTCTTTCAACTCCAGGACTAGGAATAATTAAATGGGGAGAGCACTGAATGAGAAAATATATTTAGGAGCAAGTTTATTTCACATCTGAACTACACTCCCTAAATACAACAGGCAGCTTGCTTTTACAGAGATTAAAATATGCAAAGGTAAGGTTCCCTTGGAAAAACTGTAGGGTCACATAAGGCAACTAGGTAAAGCAGTAGGTAGAATGCTGAGCCTGAAGTCAGGAAAATAAGAGTTTTCTTCTTCTAAACTTCATTTTCTTTTTTTCCCTTACTTTTAAAAAACGAATCTTTTATTTATTTATTTTTAGTTTTCAACATCCTTTTCCGTAAGATTTTGAGTTACACATTTTCTCTTGCCTCTTTTATATGCGATAATTTACCCTATTTTGTCTTTCCTTTTCTCCTTCTACCAGTATATTCCTCTCTCACCCCTTAATTTTATTTTTTAGATATCATCCCTTCCTATTCAACTGATCCTGTGCTCTCTGTCTATGTATACATGTACACTCACATATATATTTATCCATACATATACCCTCCTACACATGCATATATATGTATGTATACATATATACATATACATACACACACATATATTCCCTTCAACTATCCTCA
>CM053581.1:538210338-538251207 GCA_028627135.1 Pseudochirops cupreus
AAAAAAATTTTATCCCAACAAAGTCAAGTTATACCTGCACCCTTTGTCTATGTATATTCCTTCTAACTGGCTTAATAAAGATATAGTTCTGAAGAGTTATGAATATCATCTTTCCATGTGGGGATGTAAACCTTTCAACCTTATTGAATAACATTTTTTTTCTTTCCTATCTACCTTTTTATGCTTTTCTTGAATCTATGTAAACAATTAATTTTCAATTTAGCTCTGTTTTTTTCATCAGGAATGTCTGAACCTCTTGTTTTTCATTGAATGGCCATTTTCCCCCTGAAAGATTTTACTCAGATTTCTTGGGCAGTTTATTCTTGGTTATAATCCACACTCCTTTACTTTCTAGAATATCATATTCCAAGCCTTTCAAACCTTTAATGTAGAAGATGCTCAATCCTGACTATGACTCCTTGCCATATGATTTTTTTTCTTCTTTCTGGCTGCTTTCAGTATTTTCTCCTTTACTTGAGAGTTCTGGAATTTGATGTAGTATTCCTGGGTGTTTTCATTTTGAGATCTCTTTCAGGAGGTGATTGGTGGATTTTTTTTAAAAATTACTACTAAACTCTCTGGTTCTAGGCTATCAAGGAAGTCTTCCTTGATAGTTTCTTTGAAAGTTGCTGTCCAGGATCCTTTTTTGATCATGGCTTTCAGGTAATCCCATAATTCTTAAATTATCTCTCCTGAATCTCTTTTCCAGGTCAGTTGTTTCCCTAATGAAGTATTTTGCAGTTTCTTCTGTTTCTTCAGTCTTTTGATTTTGTTTGGTTCTTTTTGGAAATGATTAGTTATTTTTGATTAATTCTTGGTGTCTCATGGAGTCATTAGTTTCTACTTGCCCAATTCCAATTTTAAGGGTTTATTTTCTTTAGAGTGAACTTTTGCACCTTTTTCATTTGGCCAATTCTGCTTTTTAATGTGTTGCTTTCTTCAGTGGATTTTTGTGCCTCCTTTTCCATTGAGCCAATTCCACTTATACTATTTTCTTATGCCATTTTTTGTGTGTCCTTTTCCAAGCTGTTGACTCTTTTTTCAGGATTCTCTTGCATAACTCTCATTTATTTTTCCCATTTTTCTTCTACCTCTCTCATTTGATTTTTAGAAGGATTTTTGAACTCTTTGAGAAGAACTTCTTAGGCATAAGATCAATTCCTGTTTCTCTTTGAGGCTTCACATATAGGCATTTTGACATTGTTGTCTTCTTATGAGTTTGTGTTTTGATCTTCCTTGTTGCCATAGTAGCTTTCTATGGTTATGGCTTTTTTGTTTTTTGCTAATTTTTCAACCTATTTTTTTATTTTTAAAGTTGTGCTCTGCTCCTGAGCTAAAGGGGACACTGTCCCAAGCTTCTTGAACCAAGGTCCAGGGCCCTGGTCACTAGCTTTCTGACCTGGGACCTCTGTGGCTGGAAGCTCACAAACTGCATTGGGGACACCCTGTCTAGCCTCACCTACTGTGCAGGGGCCTCCAACTTGCCAGACCTTATTACCACCCTGCTGCACCAGACCTGGAGGCCTCCTAACTGACAGGTCTTTTGAGCCAAAACTTCAGGTCTTAACAACTCATTTGGATAGAGTAGAGTAACTCTTTGCTTTGTTGCTTGGGCACTCCAATGGAAATCATTCTCATTAAGCTAACATAGTCTCTTTCCATATTTATAGTTGATCTGAGTCTTCTTTGCTGTAACTCTGTGTTTGAATCTTTTTTCCCCCATTATTTTGACATTTTGACAAACTTAAAATTGTGTTCACCATTACTGGCACATAATGATAGTGGATGAAATCTAAGTGAATGAAGAATAGAAAAGAATGCTGGGCATTTCCTTCTCCTTGGAGAATGAGAATAGGATGTTGGACTATTCAGTCAGAGTTATTGCCACAACAGTGTATCCCTAGATGAACCTCAGGCACTTATGTATAAGTGTGCTTGTGATTGCTGCCAAAGATTTGTGAAAGCTAGTGGGAATAAGGGCACCAAGTGAGCATTCTAAGTATTGCAGTTTTCTGAAATAAATTCACAGACCCACATGATTGGGGATTCTCTTTCCTTCTCCTATAGTTTTAGCTATAATTACTCCATACCTGGCACACAATTCCTTCTTGGGGATAGAGAGGTTGGAGAGTTGAAAAAGTTTTGAAAAAGTGACTTATCTATCATCTAGCTCATCATGTTACTTCTCCAGAAAGCTCCTATTTATCATTGCAAAAGGAAAGATCTACTTTACAAGCCAGAGAGTGCCTTTCATTTGCCATTAAGCAAATCTCTGACTACTTTATTTTTGACAACTTCTCTGATCCCGAAAGAATCAATTCATAATTAAGTAATTATCAGTGCATTTCTTCTTCCTTTTTCAGTGACTACAGGCTCCTTATCAGAAAATAATGGTTCAGGACACCAGTGCATCCCAAAGTCTGTCATTTTGACACCACCAAAAATCATAAAAAATATATAGTGTTTCTAAGGCTTTTTATGTCTTGCCTTACTTGATCCTATTACCCCCGTTTTCCAAATGAAGAAACTGAAGCTAGTAATTTGCTTAGGGTAACATAGCTAATACCCTAGTTTTCTGACTCCAAATTCGGTGCTCTATCTACCACAGCACACTGCTTCATAAAAGATGCTGTCATAAAAGTCTCCTGCTGAATATGGATTTAAAAATATTTTCCTCTCTTGTCTTTATAAATCACTATGAGATAACCCAATGGATTCTCTTATATGAAGTGGAAGGCTCTCAGGACAGACAAATCACATATATTTTCTATCTTCACCTAACATTTCAGAAATATCTTAGCCATGTTGAATTTCTTTTATTGCTTTGTGTGTGTGTGCTGAAAAGTGATTCCAGCTATTTGCTATGAAAAATGTGTGTGCATGTGTATCTCAAATGCACAACACAAGTAAGGATGAAATACTTTTTATTCATTTTAGAAGAATGAGAATACATTCCTCAGTTTATTTCCTGGAGTTGGCTAGTTTAAGAAGTGGACTCCTAGATTTTGCACTTTGTGTATTTCTCAGCCCAATATAAAATTAATTTCTAAGTCTATTACATTCACAGAAACAGGTCTTAGGTACTTTTAGAAAATGCTGAGGGTTTTACAGTTGCTTTATTTTTGTAATGTTCTCTTTCTTGTTGCTAGTTTATAATAAGGAATGACAACTACTATATGTATAAAAAACCTGAGTCATTTTAACTCATGATTTTGAGAAAGGAGAATAATTCAAGACACTTCATATATAGATTTCTCAAGGGAAGTTGGAACAGCAGTATAAAATTTTTGTATATTATGAAGAAGAAAAACTTCCTATTTTGCTGTAGTCAGAGGTAAATATATCAAATCAAAAGCAGCTTATGTAAATATTTTTGGCAAGAAATTATTATTTCCCTGTATTTTTGGACAGCAACATTAAAAATGATAAAAACCACCAATTGTATATGACGGTGTTCCAAAAATATTTATAGGGAAGGAATAGCTAGGGGAATTTGAGAAGAGACTCTCTTTCTAAAAGAGTAGGTTGCTTTTAATTATGAATCATCAATTAATCCATTTTATTACTATGTGGAGAAAGCCTCTTGGGATAATGACATTCCATTCAACATCCAAGGAAGCATCTGCCATCAATATGATTCTGATTGCAAGCAGCAGTTTGAGCTTAGTGTATGGAATGGAGGATAACATGGAAGGTAACTTTTGGATAACATCAAGTGATTTTTTTTTTTTACCTTGGTGTTGCTGTTTTAATGGTAAGAGGTAATAACGTCCCTCAGAGATATTTCTTTGTTTTGTTTTGGTGAATTAGCAACCCTGACCCAAAATGCATTGCAACCAGTCCAGTCATATTTTGATGAGAGTTAGGACTTCAAAGTCCACAAAAAATGAATCCACCAATCAATTTTTAAGTCTAGCCACTTTAAAATGAGCATGCTCTTTTCAGCAATGACAATTCTCCACTCTTTCCTCAATGAAATGAATTTTCACATATAGGCACTGAACTCTAATACCATGTGCTATCATGGAGTCTTAAGTGGCCTTGTCACAGAGGTACTTGGTTAGAGTGAACAGGGTTTGCGTTCCCAAGAAAATCAAAACCACAAAGAGCTCATTTCATCACTTGGTGTGGCTAGCCTCAATGGTGCTATGTCAGGTACATTTCTATAGAACATGATTTCCCCATCAACTTCCTTAAAAACACATTCTGCTTTTTCTTTTCTCATATTGGACAATAGACTTAATTCCCCTTGAGAGAGAAACAGGCACATAGAACTCTAATATGCAGAGAAAGATGCAGTTGAAAGCTAATGTATTTAAACTGGGAACAGATTTCAAGATAGTACTCATGATAATTTCAATCATTTTTACTAAGTGTTATGAAATTTTTCTCTGTTATGATAAGGACCTCAAGCCAAACCATGAATTTCCCTTCTTTTTAAAGACAAATTTGTTCTAGGATAAGTTATCTTTCTTTTTTGACTATATTGTCTAGGGATCTCACGCTATTTTTAAGGTTTGGATCATACAACTTTGGGAATACTTTATTCCAAACAGTTCCCCTGCTTGGTTCCTCAAAATGGTACCCAAAGAATCAAAAATCTGGACTAGTTGATGCTCTAGTTTTCCTTTTCAGTGACAGAATTGATCCAAATGCAAAGATCTGATAGGTCAGCAGTATTGCTGCCAATCCACATAGTTGGGGGACAGCAAAGGCTCCTGACATCTCAGTTTCTGTCAGTATTAACAAAGTTGCAGGAATTTACAATCACCTACAGGATTTCTTAGTCGTAATCTTGGCCCTGTCTTGAGGGTAGCTATACAGGTAGGGTAAAATGTAGAAGGTTAAAAGAAATAATCTACAAAATTAAGCAACAAGTCTTGCTATTGAGGAAAAAGAAAGTTTTGCTTGAATTCCACAGGCTGAATTTCTACATGAATCTTGCAATGATAGAATCTCAGAGTTGGAAGGTATCTTGGTGGTTATTTTGTCCAATCTATACCTAAGGAGTATTTCATTTATAAAAGACCTTATAAGCGGTGATTTAACTTTCTCTGGAAGACTTCCATTAATGGCAAACCTAGTACCTCCCAAGGTAGTCTTTATGGTTTTGAACAGTCCAGTAATTAGGAAGTTTTCCTGTATGTGCAGCCTAACTATGCTTCTGTTGGTTAGGGTATATGAGGAAGCCAGTTCTTCTGGGCTTTGAGGCCTGCTTTCTAGCCATTATGCTGCATTGCCTCTGTCGTTGTCACCACTGCCACCACTGCTGCCACCACCACCACCACCATCATGATCATCAATCATTAAGAGTAGTTTTATCTACTAATAGTATGTGTGTGTGTGTGTGTGTGTGTGTGTGTGTGTGTGTGTGTATTCATATCAGAATAGGCTACATGTTTATGGTCATTTTTTATTGCTACCTTTCCTACTATATTGGGGCAACTAGGTGGTACATTGGATAGAATACTGGTCCTGGAGTCAGGAATATCTGAGTTCAAATCCAGCCTCAGGCACTTACTAACTGTGTGACCCTGGCCAAGTCACTTAACCCTGGTTGCCTCAGTTTTCTCATCTGTAAAATGAACCAGAGAAGGAAATGATAAACTACTCCAATATCTTTGTCAAGAAAACCCCAACTGGGGTTAGGAAGAGTTGGACATGACTCAGAAAATGACTTAAGCACAACAAAGACATCTTAAACTCTCCCCAGCCCACTCCACCTCACATCTGAAGAGGTTTACCATAAAAATGATGAAGTATGGGGTTTAGGGGTGCTTGAGACCCCAGAATACAAACACTCCGGGTCCTGCCAAATGAATTCAACTCAAATCTTCTCTCAGCTAAAGAAAAGCAAAGTTTATTAAAAGTTTGCCATATTGGGTAGACTCTTAAGGAGCCTCAGTATCTGTGTGGCACTTGCATTGGCCAAGCAGGCCAGAATCTTCTGACACAGAGCAAGTCTGTCCTAGAAAATTCTTTAGTTCCCTCATACCACATGGAGGCCAGATGGGATCTTATATATAGAAAAGTTGTGGGAGGAATCTAGGAGTGGTCTAGGGGAGGAGTTTGGGGAGGATCTCCAGGGGGAGTCAGATGAGGTCAGACTCCAGTAATGAGTGATTAAGGGTGGGAAGTTGCTGGAGGCTACCTGGAGACAATAGACAATGGTGGGCTAGGCCAGTCAAGGGTGGAAAATTTGGGCATAGACATTTTTGGAGCATCAAGAGTGGGGGACTGCCTGGATAATGGAGGGCCAACCTAGTAACAAAGGTTTGGGCAGAGCCA
Organism: Pseudochirops cupreus; assembly: GCA_028627135.1. Lineage (NCBI taxonomy): Eukaryota > Metazoa > Chordata > Mammalia > Diprotodontia > Pseudocheiridae > Pseudochirops > Pseudochirops cupreus. The sequence goes on from CM053581.1 coordinate 538,216,627, forward strand.
CAGTGAAAGGCTTATGGCAGAGGTTCTCAACCTGTGGGTCGTGACCCCTTTGGGGGTTCAAAGGGGTTGCCTAAGACCATGGGAAATATGTGTTTTCTGATGATCTTAGGAACCGAGACAACACTCCTCTATCTGTCTCCAGGTGGGTCCTCCCACATACAGATATGCCCACATACGAGTATTAAAGGGTTGGGGCATTAGGAAGGTTGAGAACCAGTGGCTTATGGCCTCAGGCATATGCCTCATCAAATGGGAAGATTCAATCAGAGTTCAAGGCGGTTCCCAGAGCCTGTGCCTCATCAACTTTATTACTATATAGGTAAATTTTTTTATTACTTTATTTTTTATTTATTCATTTATTTATTTATTACTTTATTACTATAACTCATCTTTATTACTATATAGCTCAGCACCATTCTCCTGGTCCCTCAGTCATCCTGGACTCCTCTTCACCATCTCTCACTCCCCATATCCAAGCTATTGCCAAGGCCAGTTGATTTCAACTTTAAAACATCTCTCAAATATGCCCCTTTTCTTCTCTGACATTACAATCATGCATGGTGCAGGGTTTCATATCACCTCACACCTGAGTTGTTAGCCTGCTGGTAGGTCTGACTGCCATAAGTCTCACCTCACTCCAATCCATTCTTTATTCAGTCACCAAAATGATTTTCCTAAAGAGCAAATCTGACCATGTCACCCCTCACCTCCCAATGATTCCTTTCGGCTTTCAGGATTAAATATAAAATACTCTGTTTGGCCTTTAAATTCTTTATAACCTAGCCCCCTTTTACTTTTCCAGTCTTCTTACACTTTACTTCTTGACACATCCTCTTCAGTTCAGGGACACTGGCCTTCTGACTGTTTCACAAACAAGACACTGCATCTCTTGGCTCAGGGCATTCTCTCTGACTGACATGAATAGATTCGTGCCTGGAATATTTCCTCCTACTGTCTCACTACTGCCCTTCCTGGCTTTCTTTAAGTTTGCGTGGGGTACACTCTCTGCACCCTCTGTGAAGACTCCTCAGAATGAGAAGGGAGAGAAACTATCTGGAAACCAGAGATAGACTTTTGTAAGACTAGACAGACCTGAGTCCTGGGTTTATACAACCTAGGACCCTTCCCCCCTTCCCTTGTTGTCATCAGCATTAGGCCCCTTTCAAGAGTTTTAGACCTCCACCCTTGTATATCACACCCTTAAAAGCATTAGGCCCTTTTTCAGGAGTTTTTGACCTCCACCCTTGCTTGTGACCTTTTACCCTCCCTTGCTCTGGCATTTACAAAATAAGGACATGGATGATACCTTGGCTTCCTGCCCCACCTCCCAGCCAACAGAGAGAGTGATGGGCTTCTTTGTTAACAGCCATTGGGTTAGATTTTGTTCCAAGACTGAGAGGCCACCTCCCAGCCAGTGGGAGAAGGGCAGGGGGAGGGGGTTTGACTGCATTAGGGTATAAATTCTTTGTTTTTGTTTTTTGCGTTTGCTTTTTGGAGGGCAATTGGGGTTAAGTGACTTGCCCAAAGTCAGAGGGCTACTTTTTGTGTCAAGAGTCTGAAGCCGCATTTTAACTCAGGTCCTCCTGACTCCAGGGCCTGTGCTCTGTTCACTTCGCCACCTAGCTACCCCTAGGGTATAAATTCCTGTTCTGTCTTTTGTAACATGCCTCCTCTCCTTGATCCCCGCCATGGAGAGGACTGGTCTCTTCCTGAGGGGGAAGAGAAAAAAAATTCCTGTTCCTTCCTCAAGATACCTCTGACTTTTGATTTTTCTTGGGTAGGAGATTTTTGAGTTCCCCTGACCCCACACAAGTTCATGTTAAAATCTCATCCTTCCCCAATTCCTCTTATTTCCAATGCCTTCCCTTTGTTAATTATTTCCTATATATCCTGTTTATAGCTCACTTTGTATATATTTGTTAGTTGTCTCCTCCATTAGATTTTAAACTCCTCGAGGTCAGGGACTGTTTTTTGCCTCTTTTTGTGTCTGCATCCTTTGCCACAGTGCCTGGCAAATAGTATGGGCTTAATAACTATTGATTGATTGATTGACATAATATTTTTAAAGCGCTTGGTAAATAATTAAAGTTCTACCTAATGGCTAGTTATTGTCATCATCCTCACCTCACCCTCATCTTCCTCTTCTTCATCTCTAGTTGAACTAATAAGCTATGTTTTTGAATAAGTGAGAACACAAAGAGTACCTTATACATGGGAAATCTTTGGAGGATACATAGTGTCAGTTGATGGGATGCCCCAGCTGCCATACTTCATAGTTCTGCTATGAAGAGCCAAGTAGAACAAGTCCAATCCAAATAGTTGAAGGCAGCTATCCTACCCATCCTAACCCTTTCATTTTCCAGGTTTTAAACATCTCCAGGGCCTTCAACCTCAGTCCTCATAGGGCTTGAGCTTGAGACTCTTAACCATTCTTAGTTTCTCTTGTCTGGGTAGTCTCCATCCATTTTACCAATATCCTTTCCAAAACTGGCGCCCCTAACTGAATACTGTACTCTGACTAAGGAGTATGACCAGAGAAGAATTCAATGGAGCTATTACCTTCTTATTCCTTGACTGAATGAAATTGACTCCTGTATGCATAGCCCTAAGGGAATTATTCCATTCAGTAAGTAATTGCTCTACTTAAGACCTCAGATTGTTGGGGTGGTGGGGGAGATAGTCAAAGAGGTCCCTGCTGATTCAAATCTGTTGTACTTGGTCCTTCATAAAGGTTTACTGTTTTGACATGCTGAGCTCCAGGAGAGGGATTAAGTGGATTCTACTAAAGGGACAGCACATTTCACATGCTTTGAATTCCTATTTTACGTTCCTATTTTTTCATTTAAATATTTCTAACCTGGGTAGGTGAGTTAGTGGTTTTTATTCCTCCTTCCTTGAAGAAGGTGGAGAAACAAGAAATGAAAAGAGGCAAACTATTATTTTAAAAGATTCAATTTAAAATAATATGCTTGTTTTCTTTATTTCAGCACAAATTTTTGGTTCTAATGCAATTTCCCAGAAACACCTGAGCTATATATAACTGCTGAAATAACAGCAGCTGCAATTCCAAAGCTTGTAGGACCATTTTCCTGGTTATAAACTAGACTGGGAGGGATTTTTTTCATATCATAAATCATATACAACATGGCATAAGGAGTTCATAAAATTGGTAAGTAGGTTTTAAAAATGTACTGGCAAGGAAGTTAGTTGGGGAAACTTTGAAAAATTTTGCATTTCCTAGAACAACTGAGGGCAGCATCATATATTAGCCTCACTTTTTACCACTGTTCTATCATAGGGAGAAAATTCTTCAGGTGTATATAAAAACAATAAATTTGACAATATGAATACCTCCAAAAGACAAAGCCATATTTCACTCTGGGAAGAAAAGTGTGACTTAGTGTCAAAAGAGAATAAAATTTCCCCCACCCCAACCTTTATTATTGTTCTACTTTTGCCATTATTGTTTGGACAAATCAGCTATTACATTTTTGCATAATTTCCCTCTTCTCTTCCTCAGTCTTTCCACCCCACCCTCAAATATTATGTGATAAAATTACTTTGACAGAGTGAACCAGGGTAGCCAAGGGCATAATTTCTCTACTAGGCAGGCTGTCAAGCCTGTCTCTCCTTTGACTTGCCAATATTTCAAAGGGCACTTACAACCATGTAAATATAATAGGATTAGACATGAACCTGCTAAGGGTGAGGTATCTGGTTGGTTTAATTCCCAGAAAACCAGTTAAACTTATATTAGGGGAAGCTAGGATTTGAGGATTTTAATTTTACTCCTAGAGAAAATAGATTTGTCATATTCGTGCCCACTATGAGCATACCTGAAAAATCCATTGTAACCAAGAATATCAGGGATGCAACTGTTATTGAACTTGTAGAGTAGATTCATGACACCACATTCCCTCAGGTCATCTCTGGGACTAAAGCCCTGAGCTGTTTGAACAAAGAACACATAACCCCCACCCCCAGCCACCAGGGACAGAGGACAGGAGAAGACAGGAAAGATACATATAATAAACCTTTCTAGAGCTTTCCCCAGGAGAAAGGCATTCAGGCAGGGCAGAGAACATCCTAAAGAAGAGCCTGGAGAATATCAAGTATTCCCTGGGACATGGCATCAGGATCTGACTCAATTCTTTGGTTTCACTCAAGTTCTTGTTATATTAATTTACTGTCTGACAATAGTACCATTATTTAATTGATAAATTAACAAGCATTTATTAAAAACCTACTGCACATCAATTGATATTACAGATGCTGATTTTATAGAGACATAAATGAAATAGTCTCTGTCCCCAAAGTGCTTATATTCCATTGAGAGAGACAACAAGTACCTTTATAAATACAGAGTGTGTGTGTGTGTGTGTGTGTGTGTGTGTGTGTGTGTGTGTGTGTGTGTGTGTGTGTGTGTGTGTGTGTAGCACAAACTACAAACTCTCCCTTGCTCTGGCAGGCTGTGCTCCCAGAAGGTGACAGTTACATCTTCTTCCAGGGAAATCTATCAACACAATATCATGAACAATGTAGTGGTAGGTCTAATGTGAGCAACCTGTTCATGTTTAATTTGGGGTGGAATGATGCACTTAGTCATCGAACAGTTAATAAAAGAGGCCCTAATACAGCAGGAAAATGCAACAAGGATATAGTGGTGCTTAGTTTCTCTGGATGTCCTTCCACCCCTGCCCTCTTCTCTCTATAAAGAAAGTGTCTGGTCAACAGGGCAAGTCAGTCAAGTGATTTTCAAACTTCTACCAAGTTGGAGGGACCCTGAATCCACATTGGTGGCAATTTTTATTTCCTTAGGTGATGGGGAAATTGCATCAAAGCAGTCAGGACAACTTTGTTGCTTTTTAGGAAGGAGAGAAGGAAAGAAATAAGCATTAAGTACCTATGTGCCAGGTACTGAGCTAAGGACTAGAGATACAAAGAAAGGCAAAAGACCATCCCTTTCCTCTTACTCTCTATAGTCTGGCTCTTGACCTCATTGTTTAATGGAAACTTCTCTCTCCAAAGTGACTAACCCTCTTAATTGCCATGGCTGCCCCTAATGGCTTTTTCTTTGTCCTTATTCTTTTTGACCTCTTTATAGCCTTTGGATGCTTCCAGTTACAGTCTTCTCTAGGACTGTTTCTTCTCTGTAGGTTTCTCCCTTGGTTGGATCACTTCTCCATCTCTTTTGCTGGATCTTCATCCAGGTCATACCTATGAATTGTGGGTGTCCCACCAGGCTCAATTCTCTTTTCCTTCTATACAGTTTCACTTAATGATCTCATCAGCTTCTGTGGATCCAATTATCTCTATGCCAATGATAAGGCAATAGACTTATTCAGGCTTACATCCAAACTGCCTATTGGACATCTCAAAATGGTTATGCTATAGACATCATGAACTCAACATATCCAATATGGAACTCATTCCAACCCTGCCCCCAAACTCTTGTCTCTTCCTAATTCTCTATTTGATGTCTTCCTTCTGGGTTAATCTACAAATGATCTTGGCAGGTTCTGATTTAGTTAATACCAAACTCTCTACCAACTCATTTTCTCTCACAGCTACCCTTTTTCTATATTGTAAGTTGATATTGCTTACTTTATTTTCACTGTTCTCCATAATCATTTGCACATGAACATTTGGTTATCATGTCTTCATGCTGGGCTAGAAGATTGTGTTTTTGTCTGATATGCTTTATAGGTTGTTTTGGCTTTCTTGTTGGGGCAAGTGTTGTGAATTATACTTCTCTGAGAAATGGTGATACAGAGAATCAATTAATCAACAATTATTTTTTAAACACCTAGATGCTAGGGACTGAAGAGACAGAGATAAAAGAGAATAGTCCCTGACTGGGAGGAGCTGATCAATTAGCCGGGAAAGTCCAGTATGCATAGAGAGGTATTAAAAATAAAAGACAGTTATAGAACCTGGAATAGTCATTTCATTGTCATAAAGAACTCTCAGATAAAGAAACTCTGCTAAGGGGTACAATGGAGAGAGCACTAGATCTAGAGTCAGGGTAGACCTGAGTTCACATATGACCTCAAACCCTTATAAGCTATGTAAACCTGAAAAAGTCACTTAACCATTGACTGCCTTATTTGCCTCTTCTGTAAAATAACAGCCCCTACTTCCCAAGGTTGTTGTGAGAATAAAATAAGATCATATTTATAAAGTGCTTTGGTGACTTTGCACACCCCTCCCTCCCTCAAATCAAAGTCAATTGCAAGTCATGTCATCATCTCCCTGATGTCATGATCTTCCTTGAGAACAAAGGACGAACAAGACAATTATTTATACTATTATTCTATTATTTTATGTGTAGTGTATATTTCTATATGTTTATATTGATTTTTATTCTATTATAGAATAAATTCTATTATCAACATTATTATTATTTGTCACTAATATACCAATGGAGGCCAATATCATCTCTGAACCATAAATAATTTTAGATAGAGAACTGACAGGTTAAGGGACTTGCCAGGGGTCATACAACCAGCATATTCCAGAGGCAGGATTAGAACCCAGGTTTTCCTGATTCTAGCGCCATCTCTCTATCTGCTATACCATATTGGTAAATAGAATTTAAAGTAAATGAGGCTTTTAAGGGTCATTAAGGCTTTCTGTCCTTGATATATCACCCCACAGAGTCAGAAACATTTTAACTTTAAACTCAGACGAGCCCATCTGCTTACCCCGTGGACTCAGCTGCACAAATAGAATGACTGCTAAGTGTTTCTGTTATTGCCTGGTAGGGAGGAAGCCCTGGTTGGTTGGATGTAAGTGATGATCGGAACCTTTGATGACCACATGTATAATTTCAGCCATGCTTGTGGGGAAGCATTTGTCTCAATTAATATTTCATTGTCAGTTCTTTTCCAACATCTATAAATAACTCTCATTGAACTGTAGTTGCCAGATCTGCTACCACTTTTCTTTTTCTGATCATCAGCTGGGGAGTGGCAGTTTATTGATGGGGGTTGTGAGAGGATAGTGGGGAGTAGGATTGAGAATTTCATCAGATTTCACCATGACATCAAGAACTTTCACAACAGAGCACCATGGGTCAGCTTTATTAATTTTATAGCACAGAACATGTTAAATATTAATTGATGTTGATGACCATCCCCTGAGAAACCTTTATTAGACTAAATTGGCCTTTCTTTTGGACAGCTAATTACTAAAATACCCACTAATGTTGGCTATGAAGTAAATAAACCGAGAGAGAGAAATGAATTTTTGGAATATTGAATGTTATCTTATAATCCTTCCTTATGGAATTTTTACTTTAGAAAGAAAGCAGTGAGGTTCACCCGCTGAGCGTTTTAGCCCTAATTTGTCCTATTCACTTTGTCAGTTGAAAAATGGTGAGCCCATATAGAACTGGTTGACAAACAGTATTCTTTACCTCCTAAGACTTTCATTTTGTTATACAGAAATGATTTATTCTCACCAGAAGTGGTTTGCTCTTGTCTCTTACAATTCTTTTTTATATTTCAATTTGGTTTTCATTTAAGGAATCTTTAAAAATATAACTCCACACCCATAAATACTCACCTACCACACGGACACACAATACTTTCTTTTCTCTTCCTTCCTGATTCTGTTCCATCTGCTTTTTACTTCAGCTACAACAGTCAGTTCAGAAATCTTTCTTCTTCATTATTTTTCATTTTTACATGACTTCTGCCTCCAGAGAGGCTGGAATCACATGCAAACACACATTTTCACATTTTTCATGACTCTATTTTGAAGATCCAGTAAATGTGAATCGTTCAAATTATCAAATAAGCTTTCAATGCTCCCTCTTATCTAAACTTAACAGATTGTGTAGTTCTTTGGAGCTTTATTCTCCATTCTCCATTGCTGAATGATTTAATGGGGGTACCAGAAACAGCCAACAGATGAGGAGGGTGTCTGAATATGGTAGGACTCAGAAGTGGCCCAATGAAGAATCTCACGGAGAGAATATGTGGATAAGGTTCTCTTTTAGGATTATGATAATCTAAGCATTTCTGCATCCCATTGTTCCCTGATGGGAGATTCTCCTTTGTTATCCCCATTTCATTTCGTTCAAATAGTGCCTTTACCTTTCTGATAGCCACAAAACAGCATGATCTGCCAGCTGCCCTTGTTCCCCAGTTAGCAGCATGAATTGTATTTCACTATGTCCCAGAAGCTTTCTCTTGGTACAACTGGCCTACCTTCAACTTTCTCGCTAGCAGCTGGTGAGGCTTCAGAGAGGCATTTAATGTTTTCTCAAGACCAGCTGAACTCCATGACCGTCTTCTCATTGAAGCTTCCCTCCTCCCTGAACCTAGAAGACTGGCTTGTGGTCAGGGTCATTTAACAGAAAAAAACAACTGCCTGGAAGGCAATCAGCTGTGTTAAAAAGCCAGTGTTTTTGTTATGAAAACAATAAAATTCACACAAAAATTTTTCCAGTTTAAACTTTAACAGAAATAGAGATATAAAGGTAGTAGACCAATTAAGTTAAAGACAACCTTAACTATAAAACCATATATGGTTTTTGCGTCTCTATATGCCCTCAAAGACACATGTTTTTCTAATAACTTTTTTCCTTTTCTTTTAATCTTGACACTCAGAACAGTCAAGGACTCCATGTGTCTCCTGAGGCTAAACTCTATACTGCTGTTTGTTTGAAATTTTTCATGTGAAGCTTTGTTTAAGAGGGAGGCAGGTGGGGTGATAATACTTGAGAGCTCAAATGTGCTGTAAAATGATTGCAGATCCCTCTTTTAATTTATATTTGTCATAGAAGAGGAAGATGAGTACTGACTAGCTCCAAACCTGCCTCCAAATGACTTACTGTAGAAATTTTTAATGAACTAAAGTCCAAAAGCAAAGTCTGTTAATGGCTTCTTCCTGGAGAACAGCATGTAAATTTCATTGCCTTAAAGCACGCACATGTATGTGTGTGTGTGTGTGTGTGTGTGTGTGTGTATACATATATATACATACACATATATGTATATGTATATATCTCTCTATATATCTATATGTATATATGTATATGTATATGTATATATATATATATGCACATACCCATATAAATCAAATATATCTTCATAAGCTCAGTAAATATCCGCCTCTTCAGAACTCCAGGGACTTTTCTTTATGTCAGTAGGTATAATGGCTTTATCTATAGAGATAGTAAACTTTGCATAATTTAGGAAATAGTCTTTAAGAGTTGCTATCACTGAAGTAACCTGACGATAAATTTCTGAACTTAACTAGGTTGAGGATTGAAGAACACTCACGAAGTTCATCACTGTCCTTCTAGTTCTAGCCCTTTCATTATGATAGAATCTCCTAAAGCTCAAGCTTCTCTGGAATAATCTCATTTAATCCTGTATTGATTTTAATGGAAAAGAGATGGGCAATTGCATAGTATAGTGGATAGAGTATTGGGTCTGAACTTACCTTCCTGAGTTCAAATCTGGCCTCAGATACTTACTAGCTGTGTGACTCTGGGCAAGTCATTTAACCCTGTTTGCCTCAGTTTCCTCATCTTTAAAATGAGGAAGAAAAGGAAATGGCAAATCACTTCAGAATCTTTGTCAAGAAAGCCTCACATGGGGTCATGAAGAATCGGGAATTACGGAAATGACTAGACAATAAGGGAACATGTCTGATGCATGTATGTATATATGTATGGTCATGTACATATATAGAAAATTTCCTCATTGGCAAAATAGGTGTCATCGTAGAATCTACCTCTCAGACAAAATGAAATAATATTTGTAAAGTACTTTGTAAACCTTAAAGTGCTATGTAAATGTTAGTTATGTATTATTTCAAATGATCCTCATTTGACTTGGTTTTAAGATCCTTTACTATAGTCTTCAGAGGGAATTATACTCATGTGGACCCTACTTGAGCTTGTCAGTGTTACTTACATAAGAAGGTTGCCAGAGCTGAATACAATGTACATTTTAACTTCTTTTTTTTTTGACATTGACTGAGATGAAGATAAACTTGTCACATTTGTAGATAATGTGAAGCTGAATGAAAGAGCTCATATTTGGATGACAGAAACTTAATCCAAAGTATTTCACAAGATTGCAATTATGGGCAAACTAATAAGATCAAAATTATTATGGATAAGTCTAAAGGCCTGCCCTTTGTTTACACAGAATCAACAGGAAAAGATGAGGTCAAACTATTTAGAGCCAGGAAGTTCTGCAATATCCTGGGATATGATGCAATCAGTACAGTGCCATCCCAAAAAAGAAACCTCTGGAGGCTGTTAACGTCTAGAGAGAACATCTTGTCAGTTTGGACTGTTCATTGGATTTCCTCCAGCTTAGTGGCCAGTACCCTTGGTGAGCATACTCTGTTTTTGTGCCTTTCTTGGTAGTTATCATTAGAAGGTGAAATGAGGTTATCTCTTTGTGGATTTCAAATACTGATGTATGGATAGAAGACTTCTTTTTGGAAGAGTACTTCTAAGGAAGTGTATGGCTTTGATGAACCTAAAGTTTTTTTTTTAATCAACAAACCACAAACAGAATGGGATCTTATCTTATCTACATCTTTCAGTCAATTGATTGTCCTTGTTCATCCTTTGATTCCCAAGAAGACCAGTGGCCTCTTGGGGTGGTGTCTTGACTTTAATTGGATTTAAGTGAGGCAGAGTTACACAAAGTCATCAGCCTCACTCTCTCTTCCAGAATCATTGGAATCCAGTGACAGGACAAGAGTCAGGTTATAACAGAGGATGCAGAGGAAGACCTTGGCATGTTTGATGTCTGACCATGCTCTAATCGCTCCACAGCACTGACTATGGCTGCCTTCATGGCCATTGGAACAAATTGTTCTCTTGCACTCCATCCACTGGGGCAGAAGTGATGGTAAAGTCAAGGGATAGTACATTTTCAAATTATCATTAAATATCACTTGTGAAAATCTCCCTGCTACTGATATCCCCTTCAAGGATGCCCACAATGTGTATCAAAGAGGTCAAAGAGTTATCAGGATAGAAAAGTAGGCTTCCATGTCAACAGCTCTTAGTATTAGAATCCAACTGCATCCAGAAATCCACTTATCTGTCCATTTAGTTATGATAAAAGTGCTATTTAATAGTGACATATATATACATACATATACATACATACATATACACATACATACATATATACATATACATACATATGTGCATATACATATACATGCATACACCCACCCACACATATATATGTATATATATACATATACATATACATACGTATACACACACACACACACACACACACACACACACATATATATATATAAACATACAGCTATGTCCTCAATTAGGGCAACTAATGCATCCTTTGAAATGGTCCCAATTATTTGAATTCTCATTGCATAATCTACTGGACTGGAACAAACAATGATATATTTTTTTAAAAATACGTTTTATGTTTATTTTTAGTTTACAACATTCGTTTCCACAAGATTTTGTGTTACAAATTTTCTTCCCATCTTTCCCCTACCCACCATCCCAAAACAGCGCTCCCACTGAATACCTTATCCCCCAATCTGCTCTCTCCTATATCCTTCCCCATTACTCCCTCCAACTTTCCAGTAGGGCAAGATTGATCTCCATATCCCAGTGCCTGCATATCTTATTTCCCAGTTGCATGTAAATAATAATAATAATGATATTTAAACATTTGATTTTAAAACTTTGAGTTACAGATTCTTTCCCCTATTTCCTTGTTACCCACCCTTACTGGGAAGATAAGCAATTTAATATAGGTTGTACATGCGTAGTTACACAAAATATTTCCATAGTGGATATATTTTGAAATACTGACTGTATTTCCCTTCATCCTATCCTGCCCCCCTACTTGTTCTATTTTCTACTTTGACCCTGTCCCTTTTCCAAAATGTGTGCTTCTAACTACCCTCCCCACCCAATCTGCCTTCACTTCTATCATCCCCTTCCCCTCCCTACTTTCCTGTAGGGTAAGATACTCAATTTAGTGTGTATGTCATTCCCTCCTTAAGCCAAATTCAATGAGAGTAAGATTGACTCATTACCTTTTGTCTTCCTGTTCTTCCCCTTCATTGTAATAGTTTTCCCTTGCCTCTTTTATATGAGATATTTTACCCTATTCTGTCTCTCCCTATCTCTTCTCATTATAGTCCTCTCTCACCTCTTAATTTTATTTTTTTAATGTCATCCCTTTCTATTCAATTGATCCTGTGCCTTCTATGTATACCTGTATACATATATACACATACTCACATATGTATTCATATGGACATATACCCTTCTATATAGACATATATGTATGCATATATGTATATATATATATATATATATATATATATGTGTGTGTGTGTGGGTGTATACACACATATTTATATTCCCTTTAACTATCCTCATACTGAGAAAAGTTTCATAAATTTCATTTATTTTTTTTCCATGTAGAAATATAAATAGTTCAACTCTGATAAGTTCCTTGTGATTCCTTTTTCCTGTTTACCTTCTCATGCTTCTCTTATTTCTTGTATTTGAATCTCAAATTTTCTATTCCGCTCTGGTTTTTTCATCAAAAATGCTTGAAAGTCCACTATTTCATTGAATGACCATATTTTCCCCTGAAACATTATACTCAGTTTTGCTGGGTAGCTGATTCTTGGTTTTAATCCTAGCTTCTTTGACCTCTGGAATATCATATTCCAAACCCTTCAATTCCTTTATGTAGAAGCTGCTAGATCTTGTGTTATCCTGATTGTGTTTCCACAATATTCAAATTGTTTCTTCTTGGCTGCTTGTAATATTTTCTCCTTGATCTGTGAACTCTGCAATTTGGCTATAATATTCCTAGGACTTTTCAGGATCTTTTTCAAGAGGTGATCAGTGAATTCTTTCAATTTCTATTTTGCCCTCTGGTTCTAAAATATCAGGTAAATTTTCTTTGAAAAAGGATGATTTCTAGGTTCTTTTTTTGATGATGGCTTTCAAGTAGTACAATAATTTTTAAATTATCTCTCCTGGATCTGTTTTCCATGTCAGTGGTTTTTCCAATGAGATAGTTCACATTGCCTTCTATTTTTTTTTCATTTGTTTGGATCTGTTTAATAGTATCTTGATTTTTCATAAAGTCATTAGCTTCCCTGTGCTCCAATCTAATTCTGAAGCAATTATTCTCTTCAGTGAGCTTTTGAAATTCTTTTTCTATCTAGCAAATGTGGCTTTTTAAGGCATTCTTGTTCTCATTGGCTTTTTGGGCCTCTTTTGCCATTTGGGTTAGCCTGTTTTTTAAGGTGTTATTTTCTTCAGTCTGGTTATTGACTCTCTTTTCATGATCATTCTTATTTCTCTTCCCAATTTTTCCTCCACTTCTCTTACTTGATTTTCAAACTCCTTTCTTGAGCTCCTCCACGGCCTATAACCAATTCATATTTTTTGGAAAGCTTTTGATGCTGAAGTTCTGACTTTGTTGTCTTCCTCCCATTCTGTGCTTTGATCCTTTTTGTTCCCCAAAAAGGAATCTAAGGTTTGATTGCTGTGCTTGCTTTGCTTCCTTTGCTTGCTCATGTCACCACTCAATTGCTTGACTTTTGAGCTCTTTGCCACAGCAGAACTCTGCTTCTAGAGAGGAGAGCTTTGTCCCAAATTTCTGGGTTTTTTTCAGCTGCCAGAGCTATTAGTTGGGGTGTTAGTGTGCTGCTCACACAATCTCTGCCTCACTGGCCACTTGCCCCATGATCTCTATCCAAGACAGCTATCCAGATCCAAGCATGTTAAAGCAAGAGTGATATTACCCTCTGAATGGTCACTTGGTCCCCCTATGATCTGCAGGCCAGGAACTCTGAAGCAGCCAGTTAGAGGCAGCTGCAGGGCCGCAGCACCTCCACCACTTCTAGCCTTCTCACCCTGGGGGGAGTGGCTGGAACGCTCAGTTCCCCTGTTCCCACATAGTCCATATTGACCTTTTACTTTGTCTTTGGTGTTTATAGGTTGATAAGTCTGGAAACCACCACAGCTGCTGGTGATCCACTCCCCTGAAGTCTACTCCAACTGCTGCTGGTCATTCTGCCCTGGGGCTAAAACCATGGGCTCACATGGGGCTGGGATTGGCTCCCAGCATACTGTGATGGACTCTTCCTGTCTGCCTGCAGGGCTGCCTGTGGTGGGAGATTTGTTTCTCTCAGTCACTTTGTGGCTTCTGTAGCTCTAAAATTTCTTTAGAATCATATTTTATAGGTATTTGAGGTGGTTATGGGGGTAGCTCATGGAGCTTTCCTGTTTCTCCACCACCATCTTGGCTCCTGCCCCAACAAATCCTGAAAGATGATATCTTACCTTAGTATATCTATGAATAGTATGAATTTATGTAAAGTAATATTAGGAGAAGCAGTATGACTGATTAGAAAGTAAGATGGTCTTGAAGCTGTTACATATGGAACACCTGGATTCAGTACAGACTCATAATGGCTGTGCAACCTTGATCTGATCACTTAACTTCTCAGTACACAATGCAACTCTCTAAAATAAGTCATAGAGAAGATGTTGATCTGTATAATAGTAGAGGTAGCTTGGGAGTTCACTATGGCAATGAAACCACAATTATAGTCCCTATTCTACAGTAAATATTAGCATTCCTTAAAAATTTAAAGTGTACCCTTGGAAGAGAATTCAAAATACGAAACTACAGCATTATGCTCATGGAATGTCATAACTCTTAATTTTGTCTTTTAAGCTCCAACTTAACTGCCAAAAGCCAGTGCTCTGTTTATAAATAAATCACTTCCCTGGGTCAGCTTCCTTACCACCTGTGTTGTTTTGGTTATTTTCTTGACAGTGGATTCCCAGAAATAATGGACTTGAAGGACAAAAGGGCACCCTGAAAGACCATCTGAACATTCTCTTCCCCAATGCAAAAGAACACCAGGGAATATATATTCCCAAGAAGCATTTATCTGGTTATAAAAATACAATATTTTCTCATATATCATCTTGTGTGATCATCATCATGATATTACTGAGAAATAAGGCAGATCCTATTGTCCAAAAAGAGGACACTCTTCCTTGAACTCTTTTATTTTTAAGAATTTGATAGGCAAATCGAGCATGTCCAAAAAGACTTAATGCAGATTTAAGCTCTTAAAATTATTGAAGCTTAAAACTATACTAATAACTTTTGGCACCCTGTAGAGACAGCATTGAATAGTAGTAACAGAGTTGGCTTTGGAGTCAGGAAGGTCTGAGTTCAAATGGTACCAATGACACTTATCAGCTATATGACCCTAGGTAATTCACTGAACTTGCTTTGAAAACTGCTAAATCATACATGGGGTAGAATCAGTATCAGTGAAGAGAATTTACATATCAGGAGGTCTTTATACTGATTAAATACATATATAGTTATTAAATGATGCATATGTCAAATGCATTGGTGGAGCTCACAATTTCAGTCATAAAATGGTAGAGCAAGAAAGCACCTTAGAATTTCCTCAGTCTTCTTTTGTAGAGCAGGCAGCAGTGTTCCAAAGATTTTGACAAACTTGCCTACAGGTACAAGAATTAATGACCAGTTGAGATGATGACCTACATCTCTTGAATCCCAGAATATGAACTACTGTGGAAAGGATTTTAGTAATAGCAATAAACATCCATGATTTACTTCCCCCAAAATTTTCTCCTTTTTTTTCCCCTCTTTTCAATTTCAAGTTTTCCTCAAATGAGATCCATATATAAAAACCATGACAGCTTCTTCTGTCCTATCTATATTAAGCATCATTGATATATCTATGTCACTGTTTCCATCATGTCTTAGGAAGATGATCAGATAATTTTTCTGACTGAAAAGCAATATGGTAGAGAATCTGATTGTGCTTGGAATATAGAAAGATTCTGCCTCTCTCACCTCCACCCACATTTTGGGCCTCACTATAAGTTATACTTCTTAAGAAGACAAATCAAATGCTGGGTTCATTTTGAAGATGATTGTCATGTCTAGCATCAACAAATAGATAAGGGCTGTAAGGAAGCCTTCAACATAATAGTCATCATCCTACACTGTGTTAATTCTAGAAATTGATATATGCAACTAACTACAAGAATACAAAGGAAAAAAATCATTATAGACTTCTAAAGGAAACAACACTAACATTATGATTGTTGATGTTTATAAATTAATAATTATAATGATAAGCTCCTTAGAGTTTATAAAGTAATCTATCTGCCTTATCTGGTTCCTTAATGAAAAACATAAACAAATAATGCATGAGGTGGGATTATTACATCCATTTTACAGGTGACACTGAACCTTAGAGAGTTTAATAACTCTTCTGTACACATAACTAGTATCAGTGTCCAGAGGTGACTTATCTTCCTGACTTCATTCCTGACTTCAAGTCCAACCCTCTTTTTTCTATAGTGATACTGGATTCATATAATCCTAGAATGCCTCTATTTCAGAGAATTTAGATTGGAAAACCTCAGACTTATGCCACCATTGCATGAATGTGGGTACAGCTTGTCATAGAAAAATTGGGGGAGAAAGAGTGGTGGCTGATGTAAATGGAGATACAATTGGTGAATATAGTTGTTTGTGAAAAGAGATTCTGACTCAGGGAAAGTTCTATCTGTGTAGTCTGGGGTCTCCTGGGAATTTATTTGATAAGAAAGTCTCTCTTTTGATATTTTGACTAGTGAACTGGGGAGTACATTCTACCTCATCTGCATTTTCCCTTCATTGTAGGTATCCTCTACCCAGTGATTATGCTTGGTATTTTCCTCAGTGACTGAAAGTTAACTGTCTTGATCAAATGTGAATTTATAAAGACCTTTAGAGAAAATTTAGGCAAAGTGGGATAGTGGAAAAAGTCCTAGATTGGAGTTAGTAGAGACCTGAGTTTGAGTCCTGCCTAGCTTTGTGATCATGGTCAAATCATTTAACTTCTCTGAAATTCAACTGCCTCATTTGTAAAATGCAAATGATAATAAGTGTAGTAGCCACCTCACAGGGAGAGCAAATGAAATAATGTGTATAAAGGGCTTTATGAATATTAAAGCATTCTAGGAATGGGAACTATTATTATTACAGATAAATTGGATATTCTGTCCTATCATCCTTGGAGTATAATTAAGAGCCCAATTTTAACACTGATCCTTGAGTGATATAATCTTTAATAGGAACTATAAAATGGAACCAGGGTAAGTTCATGCCAGCATGAACTGAAGTTACAGAGCAGGAATTTTGTGGTAAAAAGGAGGGGATACAGAACAGAATGTAGAATTCATTTATATTTGGTCTTCTACAATATAAAAAAAAAAGATTGGCTAAAGATGAAGGTGCCATTTCATTTGTAACTCAGGAAGAATAAATCCAGGTATTGAATCTATCATGACTTCTTGGGCTTGGTTAGCAAGTTCCTTCTGAGAATATAACCAGTCTATCCTATGCTTTCAGTCTACCCATTTTCATAGAGGTAAACATGGAAATTATGGGAATAGATAAAATTGCCAAGGGAGGGCACATACAGTGTGAGAAAAGAGCCTCCTAAAAGGTCCACATTTAGGAGGCCCATGGATGAAGATGAATCATTAAAAATATTAGAAAAACAAGGTATGTCTGAGAGGGAGTAGGTAAAAGCAGTAGGATAGAGCAAACAGGTAATAGGATAGAGCAAGATCATAGCCATCAAAGAAGAGTTCAGTTCAATTTACCATATATTTACTATTCATCTTCTGTGTGCTGGATACTGAGGATACAAATACAAAATTGCAATTATCCCTGACCTTAAGACATTTCTCTAACTAAAGGGATGGTCAACATTGTAAAATGCTGTTCACAGTCAGTATGCGTGAGGACTGAGAAAAAAAAAACAATTACATCTAGTGATTACAAAGTCAGTGACTTTGCAAAGAACAGTTCAAATAAAGAAATATAAATTAAAAAGAGATAGGATGCAGTTTCAGGATAAATATGAAGAACTAGAAAAGAAAATATAGGCTATCATATCTAAAGGTTTGACTGTGGGAAGGCAGGAGAAAGAGGAGTAGCATGAAAAAGTTATCAGGGTTAAGTGATTTTAAAAAATGAAATAGAGTGTTTATAGGAAAAAGGAAGAAGAAACAAGAGAGGGAGAAATTAAAGATACAAGAGTGTGGGTGATTGATGAAGTAAGGGGATTAGAGAGGATGTGATAAAGAGCTAGTAGTGCACCTGGGGAAGGAGGAAGGTACTCTTATCTTCTGAGACTAGAGGAAAAGAAGAGAGAATGAGGGAAGCTATTGTGGTTAAAGGAAGGAATAAAAGAGCCTAAGGAACCTAGATTAAATGGCTTTGACCTTATGTGATCATCTTGTCAAAGGACAATGACATCTGGAGGCTGGAGAGAGTGGAGTTTTTGAGTATCTGCTTTAGAAAGTGTTATGGAAGTCAATTAGAAATCAATAGAATTATGTTTGTAGAATATCATGAGACAATCAATTCAACCCTATATTGTTTTTTCTCCTGTAGAGGAAGATAGTTTGAAACATATTTATTTTTTCTTTAACTTGAATCAGT
Organism: Pseudochirops cupreus; assembly: GCA_028627135.1. Taxonomy (NCBI): domain Eukaryota; kingdom Metazoa; phylum Chordata; class Mammalia; order Diprotodontia; family Pseudocheiridae; genus Pseudochirops; species Pseudochirops cupreus. The sequence continues at coordinate 538,235,175 of CM053581.1, forward strand.
AAAAACTGGTATTGGTTAAGTGAAAATTACTCCTCCTCACTACAATAACCATAACAATAAATGAAATAGTATACTTTAGTTCTGACTCATTCCTGCCCACACAGGGGACCTTGAAGAGACAAAGAACCTCTTACATTGTGTGGGATTGGGAAAAGAAACTATAGGCAGAATTCTGAGGTCTTGATAGACGAAATTCCTTTTTAAAATGGTTTTGATAATATTCAAGTTGTTAAGGAGTGATAAAAGCAAATAAAGGCATGGAAAGAGAGAAGAGCTAAAAAGGGAGAAAGTAATAGAGCAAAATAAGTAAAGATGTAAAATAATAATAATAAAAAAAAGGTTTAAACTATCAGTATGGAGTGTCATGAAGGGAAGAGTAAATCTTACCTAGGGAGCTGCTGGAAAAAGAGGACGTATGTTCAAAATCCTGCCTGTGTCTCTTATTAACTATGTCACCTTAGAATGTTACTCCCCTGTACCTTAGTGTTCTCATATATAAAATGAGAGCTTGAACTAGATGCCCTTTAAAATTCCTTAAAGCTCTAAACAGATAATATGAATATGTGTCTACTACTACAGGCTAATGACTACTACTTATGCACCTCTAACTCAGATGTAACATAGCACCATTTCTTTCTTTCCTTCCCTTCTCTCTCCTTCCTTCTATTTCATCCCTCCCCTTCTCCTTCTTCCTCTTTCTCCCACCTTCTCTTTCTATTTCTGTCTCTCTGTCTCATTCTCTGTCTCTCTCCTTCTCTCTCTCTCTCTCTGTCTCTATCTCTCTCTTTGTCTCTCTCTTTGTCTGTCTCTCTCTGCATCTGTCTCTCTCTTTCTCCTCTGTTCTCCATCCCTCCCTGTCTTTCCCCTGGATTGCTCACTCCAAACTGTGCTCATGTTGGCGTGTTCGTAGTTTCCCAGATGGTGGTGACCATGTGACTTACAATTTGGTTCTAGTGTCCCAGGGCTAAATGTGGTATGGAGGACCACAGACTCTCAAGTCTTTATTACTCACAACTTTACATTCTGAGCCCCCACAGGTGTAAACAAATCAGCCAAGATGGTATTATTAATTCTGAAGACACTACAGGAAATAATTATGATGAGGAGAAATGGGAGGTCCCAGAATAAGTCAAAACTAATTGTGCTAAGTAATTGCAAATATAAATAAAACTATACATAAATTATACATATGAATATTATATATATGTGTTGCATGTATATATGTATTTTTCACAACTAGAGTAAGTATTCTTTACTTTGGTATTTGAAAGGCTAGTGGGTTAATAAGTTAACAAATGCTAATTTTAGTATTCTCATTAGTGATAGCCCTAGGTGAGGTATTTATATGCCAGAGAATATCCATGGATGTTTGGCAGAAAAGTAGTTTCTAGGCACCACTTCATTGCTTGTTCTCATGACAGTGTTGCCACAATTAGATGCAGTTTTACCAGAAATCAGCTTTTGAGGTCACCATATTGCTACCTTCCAGATAACTCCAACTGCATAAACATTATTTAAAATGGGAGTACTAATAACAATTTTTGATGAAAAAAATGATGAGCACTAAAATATAATGAGGCATGCTAAAGACTGAAATAGGTAGAAAGAGAAGAAACATGGAGGCAAAGAGGAATTTGTTGGTATCACTAGGGATTGGTGGGATGGAACAACCAATGTGATAGAAATAGAATATTTGGTTGAATAGCAAAAGAAACTGAAATAGAAGCATCATTGTCATGGTAGTACATTGCAGACCACCTGCACGGGAGAAAAAGAAAAAAATTGAGTATGTAAAGAAATCATTCTTCTGGCATGGAGACAAGATATAAACATTGGGGGATTTCTATGCTTTGGGCATCTGCAGGAGTTTTCTCTCCAAAAAAAAGAGCACTTAAGCTTAGTAATTCTTCATTTGCCTTACTGCTAATTTCCTCTGCAGAAAAGATATGGAATTGGGGAGAAGGGAGAAGAATGTTGTATTCTAGATTTGACTCTTAATCACCAAGAATTCATTGCATACTTATTATGTGTATTTACCTAGCACTATGCCAAACACTGAGTAGTCAAAAATAAACAGCAATCCTTGCCCTAAAGGAGTTATATTCTAATGGAAAATACAACACACACATATGTTAAAGTAAAATATAACATATATATACATATATATATATATCTATATACACATATATATAAAATCAGAGAAATACAGAGTATATTGAAAATAGTCTAAGAGAAGAGAAGGCACAGGTATTTATGAAAATCAGGAAAGGACTCCTGCAGAAAGTGGAGCTTGAGATGAGTCTTGAAAGAATTCAAGGATTTTGAGAGACAGAGAGAACATCTAAGCAAAGAGAATAGATAATGCAAAGCAAAGGTGATATCTAGTGGAGCATTATCTGTAAGCATTATGTTTTCCATTGAACCAAAGAGTATGTGAAAAAGGGGGGCCATGTTATAAAGAACTTTAAAAGAAAAACAGAAGAATTTATAAGTGGTCACCCAAAAGTCCTGACTTGATGCTTTTAAATCTTGATAACTTCTGAAATATAAATATTATAAACCTATAAAAATATTTAAAAATCTAATTATTTACATTTTCAAAATATTTTTATTTCTTATCAAAATTCACCTAAATACCATGTTGTTATACATTGTGCTAGCTAATTTTTGAACTTTGAAGAAACTTTTATCAGTTGCTACTCATTCACTTAAGGAATTTTATTTGTAATCAGCCCTAAAATTATCCACATAATGAGATTTTGTTGCTTACCTTATAGTTTTGTTGTATTCTCACAATGAAAAGTATAATGGAAATGGATCAGATGACTGAGATAGTCAAGGAGGAAGAAAAAGTCAGAAACCATATCATAGGCATAAAGTACAATAATAGACTACACCCACTTATTAAAATTAAAATGTATTATTCAAAGTTTGCAAACCTAAATAAGTGTAAAAGAAATTTAGATATGCATAATTTCAAATATTGTTGTGAGCTTGTAGAATTTATACTTTTGAAGTTAAGTAAACTTGAAGGAAGACTTTTGGAATACCCTTTATTTGATCCTAGAGATATTGAACAGTATTAGAATTTAATGGGGTGGTAGGAGGAGGGACAGGGTCAGATCTACAATTTGGGAAAATGCCTTTGGTGCATGTATGAGGGTAGACTGAAGTGGTGGGAGTTTGAGGGAAGTGATACAATGAAAAAGCAGTTGTAATAGTCCAGGAAATAGGTGATAATGTCCTGAACTGCAAAGGTGGCCATAATCAGAGAGGAATGGAGGTAAGAGATGCTGTAAAAGCAAAAATGACAAGATTGACAACTGATTGGATATGTGAGGTCAACAAAAGTGAGGAAGTAAAGGATGACACCTAGGATTTGAGCTAGGGTTTTGGACAGATAAAAATGCTCTGATCAATATTGGGAAGGAAGATCAGAAGAAGTAGATTGGGGAAAAGAAAATGAGTTCTGCTTTGAACATGTTGAGTGTGAGATGCCTATGGGCATCTCAGTTTGAAATGTGTAATGATCAAGTGGTAATGTTGGACTACAGCCCAGGAGAAAGGTTAGGAGTGTGGGTTTATAGATCTGAGCATCAGGAACATGTATGATAATTGAACCTATGAGAAATGATGAGGTCATCTAGTAAAAGAATAGAGACAGAAAAGCAAAGAGTGTCCAGCACAGAACCTTAGGAATTGCCTACAGTTACTGGCAATGAAATAAAAGAAGATATGGCAAAGGACCTTGAAAAAATTATCAGAATGATAGGAGGAGAACCAGTAGAGAACAGAAGGTGAATAGGAAGAGGTGAACAGCAATGGTAAAGCTACAGACAGATTCAGAAGACTGAGGATTGAGAAAGGACCATTGTATTTAACAATTAAGAGATCATTGGTAACTTTGTAGGGAGCAGTTTCAGTTGAATGATAAAATAAGAAACCAGACTATAGAAAGAAAGATTGCAGAAAGAGAGAAATTGTAGAGTAGAGATTATAGGTGTGTAGTAAAGCAATCTTCTGGAGAAAATGAGAGGATCGAATTGAGTATATATGAATGAGCTGACCAGCAAGAAAGATGATCTCTTCATCAAAGACTATGGTCAATGGGGAGATTATGAATAATGTCAGTGAGATGTAAGATATGAAAAAGGGGGAAAATATGAGTTCTAGGCAAATAGCCTCATTTTTTTCCACTGAAAAATAAAGTGAGGTCCTCAGCTGAGAAGCTGAGTGAGAGGTGGCATGGCAAGATTTAGGAGAGAAAAGAAGACACAAACAATCGATGTGGTGAATGGAATAGGGAACAGTTTAGGGACTAGACATGATCAATTGTTTCATTTTTCAAGAAGGAAGGAAAGTATACATGCCAGGAAAGCAATAATTTTGATGTCAATTTAAGATATAAAAAGTCAAGTTAGATTTTGGAGGGAATCTTCTAGTCAAAGCAACTGTGAAGCTCAGAAATAAGGTATTTTTCCCCCTTTTTTCAGGGTATTGATATTAATGAAATTATTCTGTTATTTGGCAGAGATAAATTATCACCTGATCTTTCAGAAAGAGAATCAGTAAGTACTAGGAGTCAATATAGGTTGACCAAAGTTAAAATGAATGAATGGATGCATGGGAGCGGGGCGGTATTTTAAGTGCCTATGATGTACCAGACACTTGTTAAGTGTTGGGGAAGTCCTAAGATGTCTGAAAACCTGGCACATCGTAAAGCCTCCAAAATGAGATCAATAATCAATAAAATAATTTAGCCTACCTACCTAAAAGGGAGAGAGTACAAGAACATGAAGAATTTTTCCATTTAGAGTCTCTCAATTTAGATACAAAACCCATATAATTGGTCCACTAATAAATTTATCTTAGGCAAGGCACTGTAGATGAACAATAAATTAATCCCAGAAATTTATAAAAATCAGACATCTTTCATTTTATTTTTAAAATGTTTTATTTTTCTCAATTACGTGGAAAGACATTTTTAAACTTCATTTTTTAAAAAGTTGGGTTTCAAATTTTCTTTGTCTTTCCCTTACCTCCCTGTTTCCCAGGGTGGTAAGCAATTTGATATAGGTCATATATGTGCAATCATGTAAAACATATTTCCATATTGGTCATGTTGTAAAAGAAACAGATAAGGGAGGGGGCATGAAAAAATAAAGTGAAAAATAGTTTGCTTCAATCTACATTGACTCTATCAGTTCTTTCTCTGACTGTGGACAGCATCTTTTCATCATGAGTCCTTTGGAATTGTCTCGGATCATTGTATTGCTAAGAATAGCTAAGTTTGACAGCTGTTCATTCATATTGCTGTTACTGTGTACAATGTTCTCCTGGTTTTGCTCATTTCACTTTGCATCAGTTTGTTTAAGTCTTCTCAGGTTTTTTTTTTAAGAAATCATCCTGCTTGCCATTTCTTACAGGCCAATAGTATTCCATTAAAATCCTGTGCCATAGCTTGTTCAGTCTATTTCCCAATTGATAGGCATCTCTTCAATGTCTAGGTCTTAGCTACCACAGAGAAGAGCTGCTATAAATATTTTTGTACAAATAGGTCCTTTCCTATTTTTAAAAATCTCCTTGAATTATAGACTACTAGTGGTATTGCTGGATCAAAGAATATGCACAGTTTGTTTGCTCTTTGTGCATAGTTCCAGTTTGCTCTCCAGAATAGTTACATCAGTTCACAAATCCACCAACAATGCATTACTGTACGTGTTTTCCCACTCCCTCTCAAACATTTATCATTTTCCTTTTCTGTCATATTAGCCAATCTGGTAGGAGTGCAGTGGTACCTCTGAATTGTTTCAGTTTTCATCTCTCTAATCAGTAGTGGTTTAGAACATTATATGCCTATAGAGAGATTTGATTTCCTTGTCTGGAATCTGCTGTGCCAATCATTTGATGATTTATAAGTTGGGGAACAACTTGTATTTTTATAAATTAGGCTCACTTTTATATATATATTTGAGACATGAGACCTTTATCAGAGACACTTGCTGTAAAAATTGTTTCTTTGCTTTCTGCTTTCCTTCTAATCTTGGTTGCATTGGTTTTGTTTGTGCAAAGCCCTTTTATTTTAATATAATTAAAATTATCCATTTACATCTTATAATGCTCTCTATATCTAGTTTGGTCATAAATGCTTCTCCTTCTCCTAGATCTGGCAGGTAAAGCATTCCTTAGTCTCCTAATTTGTTTATGGTATCATACTTTATTTCTGAATTATGTACTATTTTGACCTTATCTTGGAATACTGTAAAAGATGTTGGTCTATATGTAGTTTCTGGCATACTGTTTTCCAGTTTTTCTAGGAGTCTTTATCAAATATTTCTTGTCCCCAAAGCTGGAGTCTTTGGATTTATCTAATACTAATATCTAATACTAATTTATCTAATACTAGTTACTATGGTCATTTACTACTGTGCTTGTGTACCTAGTCTATTTCACTGATCTTTCACTCTACTTCTTAGCCAGTACCAGAAAGTTTTGATGATTGTCACTCTAACTACAGCTTGAGATCTGACATGGCTGGTCTACTTTCCTTCACATTTGTTTTCATTAATTCCTTTGATATGCATGTGTGTCTCTCTGCTTAAAATATGTTTCTTATAATCATGTTATAGCATTCTGATTTTTAATCCACTTTGCTATCTACTTCCAAATCACAAATCAGTTCATCCTATTCACATTCACAGTTATTACTAACTGTATATTTCCCTTCATCCTATTTTCCTCAATTTTTTTCTGTGTCTCTGTCGCTATCTCTCTCTCTGTCTCTCCATCTCTTTCTTCCTCTCTCTCTTCCTCCCCATTTCTTTCTCTCTCCCCTTTTTGCCCTATCCCTTCTCACTAGTATTTTACTTCTGACTACCACATCTCCCAATCTGTCCTTCCTTCTCTCAAAACTTGAATGACCTGTGATGTGTTGTATCAGCAATGCAGTATTCACAATGCCTACAGTAACTATAAGTATGCTGATATGGTTATTAATCACAAAATGTAGCAGGCTCTCTACATGAGAAATATAGCCAGAGCATTTATTTAAATACCAGAAAACTGAGTCCCAAAACCAGAAAGTCAAAGCCAACACAGTAGTTATGAAGTTGGCACATGTAGTTAATGTAGTAAACACCCACATTCTCAAGGCTTCAAAACAGGACAGGCTACCTCAGGCAAAGATCCTCCTTTCCTCACTCACAACAACTGCTCAGAGTCCAGGCAGGTTGCTCCCAGCAGCTCCAGCCACCCCCCTTTCCTTGGGCATTCAATGCTGAGCTTAACCTTGTTGTAACTTAAGGGTGGATGGCCTTTTGTGTTCCTGCCCCTTTTGAGATTCAGGGGTGGGAAGCCTTTGAGTTTTTTTGCGCTCTGTGATTGACCAAATGAATGTACTTTGTTTAAGTTTGGAGACTAATCTCCATTTGAGATGACACTTTGACTGACTAAATGAATGTACTGTCTACGGGTGGAATAGTACCTGGATTGAATTGAGAACTTACTCGCTAAAGGAACAAGTTGCACTGTATTTTGACTTTCTCTGTTCTGTGAATGTTTGTTGAATAAATGGGGTTTACTATGCTTGGAAGTTGGCTTTGCTTGGCATTACATGCGTACTACTGGAAGGAATACCAAAAATGGCTAAAACACAAAACCATAGTACAGCCAGAATGATGGTCAATCAGGATGATGAAAGGACTTGAGAGAGGACTTGAAATCACAACACATGAATTTGTGTTGAATGAATTGGAGATGTTTAATGAAGAAGAAATAATTAAATAGAAGGTAATCACTGACTTCAAATATTTGAATATCCTTAATGCCAGAAAAAAGAGATCACACTTATCTTTATGGGTCAAGAGGACAGGACTAAGACCAATGGGTAAATGTTACAGGGAGGCAAATTTGGAATCAATGAATGAATTTTTCAATGATTGGAGTTGTTAAAAAATGGAATGGCGTCCTTCTCAACACAGTATTTATTCAGGGAGAAGTTAACAGGAGGACATGTTAAGTAAATTATATAGGGATTTCTTAGATACTGAAGGAGACATTGAACTAGATTAAGATAGCTATGGTTGTATGAGTGAAGTAGGATGGTACAGTCAAAAGAGCATAGGACTAGGAGTAAGAATACATAATCTCAGTTTTGACATTCTTAGGCTCAATGCATTTAGATAAGTCACTTAATTTAGACAAGTCATTTAACCTTTTTTTTATGCAAAGATTCATTGTCTGTAAAGTGAGAGGGATTTGACTAGGAAATCTCTAAAGCCTTTTCCATCTAAAATTCTATAATTGTGTGACTTCTAAAGTATATTCATTTCAAATGTAATATTTGCTGATTTTCAATCATCCAGGCATATACACATAACTAAATATATAGTGCATGTGAACTGAAGATATTGATAAGTTTTTCTCATTTTTATTACATTATGGGCAGACACCCTAGGATTAAAATCATATCTTCATTACAAAAACAAAATTCCTATGAGATCCAGTAAATCCAGCTGGGCCTAGGCATTATATTCCAAACCTCCAGAACATTAGGGTGGTTTTGCCATGGACAACAAGATTTCCAAATTTTTTTCATAGCTGCTGTACCACCACATATTTTGCTCTGTGACCCAGATATCAAAATGTGCAATGATGGGATTCATGGTTTGGCTTTTCTGCTGTCTACCCTCAATTAAAAGCATACTTTAGCTTTTTTCACTTTTATAGTATTTCTAATAGAAGCATCTGAGAGCTGGCAACTTCAGTAGATCCATCGATTTTACTTTTAAATCTGCTTACTGGGTTGGAGGTGGGGCAGAGTGCGTTTTGAACCTAGTTTCAAAATTTGGAACCCACTAGTGCATCTGTTCTTTTGCAGATAAAGGGTAATATTGTCTGAAACTCTTTAACTTGGCCATTATTTTCTCAGAACTCTACTACTGTGTGTAGTCGAAATTGGAACATTTCAGGATTGGAAGTTATTGCATGAAACTATATTCAACAATTACATCACCTTAATTCTTTTTGGCTTAATTCCATATTTTTTCTCAAGTTTGAATCTTGCTTATTTCTCCTTTTTTGGAGGGTCACAGTTGCTGACTACTTAATGAAGCCTTATCCAGCCCCTAACTGGATCGAATTTTTATTCACTTATTTTATTCCAAGAGCCATCATTACATAGAAATCTGTCGAGACTGTTTGCTGCTGCTGCGCATCAACTACGCCTTAGCTTTACTCTTGTGTCAGAAATTTGGGAGAGTCACAAACGTGTGTCATCTGCCAACCAAAAGAAAACCATATAGCTATTATTGACTTCATTCAAATAGATTAGTCTTGGCTTAATAAAGTTTTATAACATCATTTCAACACTTCCAGACCAGAAGAATTCCTTTGTCATTTCCTTCTCATTCTTTTTTTTTCTCAAAAGATTATAGTGTGTGCGCCATTTTCCTGGTCCCCCTCCCCACTCTGCATTATTTCATAAAATCCTTTTACTTTATGTGCCTAACACTTTTTGGTCTAATTGGCAATGTCGTATTCTGTCTTATTAATGTACTATAATATATTTGATCATTCTCTACAGTTGAATATTCAGATTGCTTTCAGAATTTTATAATATGTATATATATATGTATGCACATATATAATTTTGTATATGTGTGTGCATGTGCGTATATCCATGCACACGCATATGCACACAAACACATATAGTCCCTTCTAGACCATCTTCCCCCAATTCATATTTTCAGAGTGACTGCCACGGATTGAGGTACTCTGTGTGTCTGCATTCCTAAAATAGCTTCCTATCCCCCCTCACTGAGACATTTTTCTTTAGTAATGATCCAAAGGACACAATTAGCTCAAAGCAAAGCAGTTTACTGAAGTGGCATCATGTGAAGAATAGTAATAAAATATTTCTCTCATAAAACTAGGTCATATTTTTCCCATAAGAGTCAATGGGATGAATGGGCATGTTCATAGGGAATGGAATAGTCAAGGCTGTCCATCCCTCCAAAGATTCAGAATTCCAGTGCCTTTTCTATTCACTTATCATACTCATGCTGCTCCCTTTCTACATCACATATGGATTGTCCTTCTGGATTCCCTGAGCCTGCACCTCTTCACAGCTCTGCTTAACTTTGTGATTGACTTCTTTGAGTCTACTCAGAGATGGCCATGGCATCTCTTGATGGATGAGTTCTTCCACTGCAAGTTGCCACTGATAACAGGAAGTAGATGAAGAAAGTTTCCTTCCTTACCTCCATTGTGCTCCCCATAAAGGCACAAGGGAAAAGGGAAAGAGCAGTTCCCTCCAAAGCAAATATTTCTTTCATTTTCTTTACAAGCTATGAAAGAAACAACTCAAAGTCTGAAAGTGACAAAATCTTAACACCTTATTTTTGTTACCTAATCCGGGATCTTCTGATCAGTATCTCTTGATATACACACATAAAATGCTGCTATCTTTTTTTTTTGCTTTCTTTTTAACCTTTAATAATATATCCTATAGGCAGTGTGGCTCAGTGGATAGAGTGCTGGATTTAGAATTGGGAATACCTGAGTTCAAATCTTCCCTCAGACACTAGGCAAATGACCCCAGGGAATACACTTAACCTCTCTAGGTCTCATTTCCCCCTCTGTAAAATAAGGAGAGTAGACTTGAAGGCTTCTAAGGGTCTTCCACTTCTAAATTTATGATTTTTTGGTCCTGATTGAGTGAGAGTGGGGAGGACTACATTGAGGTTGCAAACCTCAGAGATTAGAAAAATAGTGGTACACTCAGTAGAAATTGAGACTTTTGAAAGAAGGGTGGAGAATAGAATGAGTTCTGTTTTGAAAATGTGCAATAAGAAGTATCTACCCCACTGGAAATATAAAACAAACATTGGAGGTTCAGGACTAGATATCAAACAGGGACTGCATATATAGAACTAAGAATTAACAACATAGAAATGATAATTAATCCCATGAGAGTTAATGAGATCATCATGAAAGAATGTAGAGATAAAGGAAGAGGGCCCAGGATAGTGGCCCAGTATGGATGATGGCCAACAAAGGAAACTGCAAGAAATGGTCAAACAGATTGGATGAAAATCAAGAGAAAATTTCATGAAAATCCAAAGAAGAGGAGGTGTCTAGGAGAAGAGGGTGGCTGAGTTTTAAATGCTGTGAAGAGGTCAAGAAGAATTAGGACTTAGAAAAATAAAGCTATGATATTTGGCATTTAAGAGGTAATAAGAGCTCATGTCTATATATACTGCTTTGATGTTTGCAGAGTACTTGAGAAATGTTATCTTAGTTTATCCTCATACAGTCCTAGAAGGTAGGTGTTATTATTATCCCTATATTTCAGAAAAGTGAGGCAGATGACAAACTTGCCCAAGGTCATACAATCGATAAGAGTCTAAGGAAGGATCTGACTGCAAGTTTTACTAACTCCAGGTCTAGCACTAGTGACTTTAAAAAGTTGAGAAACAGTGTTTAATAATCAGTTCAAATGCATTTCCTGCTATAATAACAAGCAATTTTCCCAAGAGTATTTGATAAATAATGAATCTTTCTGCAACTTATTTTTTGAAGGTTTCCAATCTTTTATATGCATTTGTTTGGATGTCTGGCACAACTATTTTGTTTTGATCTATTCTATTTTTTTTTCACTTCAACATGATACTTAATATTTCTGCTTGGCTCTTTTTTCCATATGAATTTAATTATTATTTCAATCAGTCCTCTCCACCCCCTGCCCACCATTCCAAACACAATGTAGTATTGTGACAGATATTCCATGAAATATATAAATTGATTTAGGGGTTATAATCAGTAGTGGGGGGAATTGATCAAGAGACTGATTATGTCCCCTCCCCACACACACTCTTAATGCAATCACTGAAGCAGCAACATGTTCTTGCCTAGTATTTATTTGGTTATGATGAATAATTTTCTTAACGTATGTTTATCTCTATCTTGGCTAATATATTATTTAGTCTTTTCATCTGTATTTGCTAGTAAAGTTAGTCTATAATTTTATTTTCAGAGTATATTTACTTGGTTTTAGAATCAATACTATGCCTTTCAAAAAGCATTGGATAATATTTAATCTTTCTGTTTATTTGTGAATAATATATGAAACTGAAATGATTATTTCTTGGAAAGTCTAAGAGAATTTAGTTTAGAAACTATCTGAATCAGTGTGTGTGTGTGTGTGTGTGTGTGTGTGTGTGTGTGTGTGTGTGTGTGTGTGTGTAGGAGCATAATACTTTGATGGTTTATCTTATTTTTTTTTCCTTCCAAGATTGGTCAATATAAATTATCCAATTCTTCCTGTGTCAGTTTTGGCATTTTAAGTTTTTTCTAGATAAGGATCTATTTCCTTTATATCTTCTGATTTGAATAGCTGTGTTTGCTATTCCCTAAAAATATCCAGGCTTTCTTTGTTTGTTTCTTGTGATCCTTCCTTTTTCATTTGTGATACTGCTGATTCTCATTTTCTCTCTCATTTTAAAACTATATTTGTTAATGCTTTTCCTGTTTATTGGTCTTTTCAATCTCCTGGCTTAATTTACCAGTTTCATCTTTTTTCTTTTTCAGCTAATATCTATTTGTTATAATAATTTTTTAGCTTTCCTTGGAATATTGATTTGTTTTACTTTTGTGTTACATAAAAGCTTAATTTATTTTCTTTTTTTATTAATTTATTTTTAGTTTTCAACATTCATTTCCACAAGTCACAGATTTTCTTCCCATCTCTCCCCTACCCTCTACCCCAAGATTGTAAGCATACTGAATACCCCTTCCCCCAATCTGCCTCCTCTTATATCTCTCCAGCACCTCTCCCCCTTACTTTCTTGTAGTGCAAGATGGATTTCTATACCCCATTGACTGTATATCTTATTTCCAAGTTGCATGTTAAAAACACAGTTTTTTAAAACATTTGTTTTTTAAACTTTGAGTTCCAGATTCTCTCCCTTCTCCCCTCCTCAACCAACCCCATTGGGAAGACAAGCAATTCAATATAGGTTATACATGTGTAGTTAAGCAAAACATTTCCATAGTAGGCATATTGTGAAAGTCTAACTGTATTTCCCTCCATCCTATCCTGCCCCCCATTTATTCTATTTTCTCCTTTGACCTTGTCCTTTTTCAAAAGTATTTGCTTCTAACTACCTTCTTCCCCAATTTGCCCTCCCTTGTATCATCCCCCTTCTTATCTCCTTCCCCCTACTTTCCTTCAGGGTAAGATACCCAATTGAGTGTGTATGTTATTCCCTCCTTAAGCCAAATTCAATGAAAGTATAGTTGATTCATTCCCTTCCACATTCCTGCTCTTCCCTTCCATTGCAACAGCCTTCTCCTGCCTCCTTTATTTGAGATAATCCACCCCATTCTATCTCTCCCCCTCACATTCTGACAATATATTTCTCTCTTGCTTCTTAATTTTATGTTTTGATATCATCCCTTCACATTCAACTCACCCTGTGCCCTCTGTCTATGTATATATGTTCACATACACACACATACACCCACATATACATATATGTGCATGTCTTTGTATATAGATACACACATATATTCTCTTCAACTATCCTCATACTGAAAATAGTCTCATGAGTTATGAATATCATCTTTCCATATAGGAATGTAAATAGTTCAACTCTAATAAGTTCCTTATGATCTCTCTTGCCTATTTACCTTTTCATGCTTCTTGTATTTGAAAGTCATATTTTCTGTTCAGCTCCATTTTTTTTTAAATCAAGAATGTTTGAAAGTTCTCTATTTCATTGAATATCCATATTTTTCCCTGAAGTATTATACTCAGTTTTGCTGGGCAGGTGATTCTTGATTTTAATCCTAGCTCCTTTGACCTCCAGAATATCATATTCTAAACCCTTGGATCCCTTAATATAGAAGCTGGTAGATCTTATGTTATCCTGATTGTGTTTCCATAATACTCAAATTGTTTCTTCCTGACTGCTTGTAACATTTTTCTACTTGACTTTGAAACTCTGGAATTTGGCTATAATCTTCCTAGGAGTTTTCTTTTTGGGATACTTTTCAAAAGGCATTTGGTGAATTCTTTCAATTCCTATTTTGCTCTCTGGTTCTAGGATATCAGGGCAATTTTCCTTGGGAATTTCTTGAAGCATGATTTCTAGGCTCTTTTTTTGATCATGGCTTTCAGGTAGTCCAATGATTTTAAAATTATCTCTCCTGAATCTCTTTTCCAGGTCAGTGGTGTTTCCATTGAGATATTTCCCATTGCCTTCTATTTTTTCATTAATTTGGATGTTGACTTCTCATAAAGTCATTAGCTTTCATTTGCTCCAATCTAATTTTGAAGGAATTATTCTCTTTAGTGAGTTTTTGAAATTCCTTTTCCATCTGGCCAATTATGATTTTTAAGGCATTCTTCTCCTCATTGATTTTTTAGACTTCTTTTGCCATTTGAGTTAATCTATTTTTTTAAGGTGTTAATTTTCTTCAGTCAGGCTGTTGACTCACTTTTATGATTTTCTTATATCATTCTTCCCTATTTTTCTTCCACTTCTCTTTCTTGATTTTCAAAATCCTTCTTGAACTCCTCCATGGCCTGTAACCAATTCATATTTTTCTCAGGAGCTTTTAATGCAGTAGTTTTGACTTTGTTGTCTTCTTCTGGTTCTATATTTTGATTGTCTTTGTCCCCCAAAAAAGATTCTATGGTATGATTTCTCTTCCTCTGTTTTTTCATCTTGCCAGCCAATTACTCGCCTTTTGAGCTCTTTGCCATGGCAGAACTCTGCTTCCAGAATGGAGAGTGCTGTGTCCCAAATTTCTGGTGTTTTGTGCAGCTGTTGTGAGAGCTTCTTCTGGCCACCTGCCTTAGAACTAGGAGGAGGACTGCCTCTCCACAGTCTCAACAAGCTCTGCCATGCTAGTACTCCTCACCCCAGGACTGCCACCCAAGACTGTGACCCAGATCCAAGTAGGGCAAAGCAAGAGAATCCTGTCTTAGCACCAGCAAAGGGAGCCCTATGATTACCCTCTGGATAGTCACTTGGTTCCCCCACAATTTGTGGACCTAGATTTTTGGGAGCAGTTGCTTGGGGCAGCAGTTGCAGCTGCCAACACCTCAGCTCAGGAGGCAGGGGACGACCCTGCTCTTGTTTCACCTAGGGTCAACAGAGTTTCCCTACTGATCTTTTACTTTCTCTTTCACATTTATGGGTTGAGAAGTCTAGAAACCACCACAGCTACCAGTGATTCTCTTTCCTGAAGTATGTCCTGGCAGGTCTCTCTTTAATTTATTTTCCCTTCTGCTTTATTATTAGAGTCTATCCTGATTTCCTAGTACCTTTCTCCATAATTTGCCATGTGTATATTTTGTATTGGATTTTCTTTAATACAATGTAAGCTCCCTGAACTTAGGTACTATTTTTCTTTTGCCTACCAGCACAGTGGGACAGTTGAGAGGGCACTTGCTCTGTATTTAGGAAGACCTGAATTCAAATCCATCATCAAAAAATGATTAGTTGTGACCACAAGCAAGACATTTAACCCATGTCTGTCTCAGTTTTCTCAACTGTAAGAGAAGGATAATAACAGCACCTACTTCATAGGGTTTATGTGAACATCAAATGACATAATATTTTAACCACTTAGAACAGTATCTAGTATTCAGTAGGTGCTACATAAATGCTTGTTCCATTCTCTTTCATATTATTGGTATCTGACATATAGTTGGTGTTTAATAAGTTCCTACAGATCAAAAAAGGAATAAAACTTTTTAAATTTTTCTTTCAGAACAGACATCACATAGGTTTTGATATGTGGTGAGTTTTTTTCATTATGTTTTAAATAGTCTTTATTTTATATTACTATTTTAATTTCTTTTAAAATCAAATATCAATAGATTGTTTTTAATTTTCCTTGTAGCTTTTTTATTTTGTTAATATATTTGTTTAATTTTATTTCATTGCATATTGTCTAAAAACATAGTATGTATATTAGACACACATGTATACATATGTATAAACATACATGAACACAAACATAC
>CM053581.1:538251707-538282796 GCA_028627135.1 Pseudochirops cupreus
ATTTCATTGCATATTGTCTAAAAACATAGTATGTATATTAGACACACATGTATACATATGTATAAACATACATGAACACAAACATACGTATATACAAATATATGCTTATGTTTTAAATATATATAATTTTATGTATAAAATTATGTCTCTTAAATTTGTGTATTACTCCTCTATGATCAATTTTTCTGAGTTTTGTATTTGTACTTGAAGATAGTGTAAAGTTCCCTTACTGCTAGATATATTTTTTCCATATCTCTAAGAAAGTGAATTGCATCCATGATTTCTTTATTATTAAAACTTTTGATTTGTTACATTCTGTTAGTAGAACGTTAAGGTTCACCTATTATTATGGAGAATCCCACCGCCCCCCGTTTTTTTCTTGATCGCCAATGTTTTATGAATTTTAGGATTAGAGGAATGTAGATGTAGAGTTACAAAAACACTTAGAGGTCATCTATTTTACTACCTCCCCCATTTTTCAGATAAGAAACTTGAGCCCTAGAGACACCAAAATATTTACCTTAGGTCATATGAATAGGTCAAATAAGTTATTTTCATACCTACATCATCCAATCTCAAATCTAGCATTCTTTTCACTATATCATGCTGGCATATTAGTGCATGGTTCATGTAATTTGAAAATTAGTGCATATCATATTCATTTTGTTTAATTTGGATTTATTAATGATAAAGGTGAATTTTGCCCCTATCTATTTATTTTAATGTGTTTCAATCTGAATTTTACTTTATAAGATGCCATTTCTGACATTTCTGACTTTCAAAAACTTTCAGTACCATCATATGTTGAGGAATAAACCACTTAATTTAAATGTAAGATTTTTATTTTATATTAGATTGTGAGCTTCTTATGGGCAGGGATGCCCTTTTGTTTTTCTTGCATCCCCAGCACTTAGCATTGTGTCTGATACATAACGAGTATTTAATAAATGTTTATTGAATGATGATTGATGGGTTTTTCTTCATCCTTTATGTAAGACTTTTTGTGGTAGAATTCAGACCATTCACATTTATTGTTACAAGTAATAATTTTGATTTTTCTACTAACATTTTCTTCTTGATATTGCCTAGAGATATTAAATCTCATCTTAATATTCTGTTTCTTTCATCTATTAAAACTGTTCAATATAACATGGAATATTTAGCAATATTTTTATTCTCATGCTTCTTTAAGGATTTATTATAAATTTTTGCTTTTGAGATTGTCATCTTTCCCTTTTCCCTTCTGTTTTTAATACTATTTTTGTACCTACGTTAAGTACCTTTTTACCAGTTTGAATACATTTGATATCATTTTCCACTTTATTTAAGTAATATATTGTTAATAAGATGCTTATTGATTTATTGTGCTTAGAAAAGAAACATTAATGTACCAAAGATATATTGACTAGAATTGTCTAATTTGAATTAATCATAGAGAGTTGATTGCTGTTCATAGAGAAAAGCATGTGATTTGGGAGTTTTTAATGCACTCTGAATCATAAGAAATTTTTTTCCAATGTACTTGGTGATTTTAAATGTATTTTTTCTAATTCTAAGAAAACCATTATTCCATTGACAAATGTGTGCATATGTGTATCATAACTCATGATAAACTAGAATATTTGACTAAACAGAACATACTATCCTCTGACACTCCCCATATAAGAGATTTTGTCTTGACTAGTCCTCATTTCAGAACCATTATTTGAAAATCAGAAATTTGATATTTTAAAATTTAAAAGTATATTTTATCCAATCCTTTACCTATTTTGAACCTATTTCTGTTTTCTGCTAGTATTATTTGTGATACAGTTACCATAAAATCAAGAACCTAAATTAGAATTCATAGAAATGATCTGTAATAACCCTAAATGCTAACTGTAGGTATTAATATCTTTTTATGTTTATGGGTTATTTCTCCTCAGCCAAACTTTTATTTCTGAATCTCAGTGAGCCAGAATTATGCATGTACAAGACCTATGGAATTACAGATAATATTTACTCAAAATAGAATTTCAAGATAAATGAAAAGAAAATTACAGTAAATAATCAACACTCTTTACCCAAACTTCCTTGAAACCTTCAAAAATAATAAAAAGTCATAAGTTTAACTCATCATTATTTATTATGATGAAAAAAAATGGGTTAGTAATTTGCCCGTCAGATGAATACAAAAAGCACTATACCCTGATGCATGAAAGGCAATCATTTCACTCATGGAACCAGTGAGTCCTCAGGATTCTGAAGCTTCTTCTTCAGGACATAGAAGGAATGCAACCCTGGAGGGTGACCAAAATACATCATCAAAGTAAAGAGATTCTTATATGCACCTGAGTAGGGGGATGCTTCGGTATACCAGCATCATTAGAAGAAAATGAAACCCAGACATTTCTGGTCTCACAGGCATATCTTCTCATAACTTTTTTTAAATAGCAAATTTCACCCGTTCAGTTCTTTCTAAAATCTCTCCCTCTCATCTACTGGCCTCCCATATGACTTCCTTTGATGAATTTTTCACTTAGTGCATTTTAAACCTTAATTCTGTGGAATGCAGCTCCATGAGAGCATGACACCATGTAGATAATGTTCAAGGATTGTTAAGAATCCCTCAAACTAAGGTTGCAGGGAAAGGTCTAAGTGTGGTTCACCTAAAAAGGATGGATATGAGTTCCATTTATCTGGAGCATAGAGTGCATGGAGAAGAATAATATGAGAATAGGTTTACAATTTCTATCACACTCTCCAACTCCATCTAAACACATTATAGGCACAATCCTCCTACCTCGTTTTTATATGACAATGCCTTAATAATAATAATGAAGATTATGATGGTGATTTAATTTTACACCATTTGAGGGCTTACAAAGCCCTTTACCTGCATCATCTCATTTGATGCTTAAAACAGCTGTTTGAGATGTGCAAAGTTTTAGATGAAAAAGCAGGGGTCAGAAAAGTTCAAAGAGTAGCCCATGACCATAGAGTTGGTAATTTTCAAAGATGAACCCTTAAACCCCACCTTAAATGCTAGCTTTTCATTGGACCTTTGATCCCAGCCATGACCTTTCTTAGATCTTACATAGCACTTCTTTCTAACACATTCATCATGCAACATTATCTATTATACTTAACCTGTGTTTGAGTCTTTCCTTCCTATTAAGCTCCCTGAATGCAGTGATAATGTTTCATCAAAACTTATCTTCTTTGGCTTGCTACTCTGACAATAGTCAACAGTTAATAAGTGTTTTGAATGAATTGATGAAAGAAATCTTCCTCCCTTTTACATTCACATTTATCTGTCCTTTCAAGAACTTCTAGCAAATTAGATGGTTGTGATTACCATTTATAGAAGTAATGGTATCTTTCTTCAAGTAATGTATGTTAGGCTAAATATTCACAACATTGTTAAATTCTTTCATATATACTTTGCATGTGTATACATACACATGTAGATATATGTAGGTACATGTACCTTTATGTTTATATGCACATACACATGTGATCAATGTAAATGTGCAAATGCCTTTGGCTATACACATGTGCATGCATACCTATAGATACACACGATGCATAAATGTATGTATGTAAATACACAGTACACAAATGAATATGCATAAATGTATATGTTTGCATACACGTATATATTTGCCTTCTCTCCCTTAGAATGTGATCTCTTTGAAGATGGGGGCAATTCT
This sequence comes from Pseudochirops cupreus, assembly GCA_028627135.1. Taxonomy (NCBI): domain Eukaryota; kingdom Metazoa; phylum Chordata; class Mammalia; order Diprotodontia; family Pseudocheiridae; genus Pseudochirops; species Pseudochirops cupreus. The sequence continues at coordinate 538,255,400 of CM053581.1, forward strand.
TTTTTATCTTTTTGTCTCCAGCACCTGATTCAGTGCCTTGTCCATATTAGGTGCTTAATAACTGCAATGAACATGAACATATGCCAAAAGCATATGTTGAAAACTCCCCAGTGATTCTTGCTCTCTCCAGCTGGGAATCTCTGTTTCCAGATAGGAATGGTCTATGGGCCAGAGGAAAGCACTTTTTTCAAGCTACATATATTTCTCTAGTATGCAAAAACAAATAAAAAAAACTATCCTTGAACTCACAGAGGCAACATCCTTCAGTTCTAGTTATACTAATAGGCTTTCTTATTGAGTTATCAAAGGTATTTTATTTCTTTTGTACTCCCTTTTCCCCTAAAAATGAAGAAAACACAATTTTTGGAAAAAGAATAATTCTTGTAATCTGAATCCATGGTACCAAGTCTATTAGGCATCGATAACATCAAATAACTAGTCACACATTGGGGTATTTTAAAAATGAAATTGTCTCTGTTGGAATGTCTTTTATTTTAATATACTTTGTGTTTCTCTTCCCATCCTGACAGGAGTGTTCTCACTTCTCAAACACCCTCAGGGTCTGAATATGGCATTGTATCTTTCTTTCATCTAGGATCTTTGCTAACAACAAAAATTACTTTGTGGTCTGAACATCCCATGAGTTTCTGTAAGCCTAGTGGCATTGCCAGGAATACTAGCCTGCCAAATTCACAGCTGCCAAAGGACTAGCCAGGATTTCCTTGTACAAGGAAAGCACAGACACAAAGACACACACACACATACACACACAAACACACACATAGCTGCCATGTGTTTGACTAACTTGCTTAATTTCCTTTGCTTTGTGGAAGAAATAAATCTCTCAAGTCTTGTAAGATATAGCTACCATCTGGTCAGACCCTGATTTTTTTCAGTAACACCCACAGCACCAATAGTCAAATATTGGAAGAGACAAGGTCATGCTTCCAGTGTTAATGCCAATGTCCTAATTTTAGATTTCAGCCTCATTAGAAAGAGAAGCAGCAGATTGGTTACAACCTGCGGACTCATCTCCACTCTTGGCAAATACACCGAAGGACAAATGTTTCAAACGCTGAAGCTTTGAGCAGTGTGTTGTTGGCCCTGTACTGGTTGACTATCTATTAAATTCTTGATCTATCCCCAAATAATCCAGACACAGAATTAGCCCACAAATACACCAATGCCAGTCCTACATGATTCAGGACAACATAATTGGAAAGACAAAAATGTCTTTGGAGTGCTGACTCTTTGCTTACTTTTTGGCCAACTTGAATATTTAAAACCTCAGACAGGAATGACAAAACCTTTAGTGTTCTTCAGACAAAGGATGTTCATGCTAGAAATTAAGTTCATGTGCTTAGGATATAATTAGACAGGAGTTTAATCTATGCACGTAACATGTTAATTGATGGATATTCGTGATCTGTCACATATTATCTGTTAATTTAATATATTTCTCTTCTACTGTAAATTTGAAATATTTTCAAAATGGCCAATTGTGTCAGTATTTCAGATTAGCCAAGATAGGCCACAGGTTAATGTAGAGTGTGCTTACTTGTGAAGGATATGGAAGGCTTCCTATTCTAATATTAGATAGGGGGATCAAGTAATTGATTTGTGTCATTTATATAAAATTGTGGTAATAATTTTTGATGTTCATTTCCCATTTGTGGCATCATTAGCACTTAAATAGTTCAAATTACAGATATTTTCAATACATAGTACGTCTTTTTTAATTTAAAAAATTATTTTAGACTCAAGGGTCAGAACACAAATATAGAATAGAGAAAAGAAATAAAAACATATCATAAACTTAAATACTGAAATTTAAATAGAAAGATAAAAGGAAAAGCATGTTGTGTGCATAGCAGAATATGAGAGGATTCAAAATATGTATCAATAAGTTTTCATTTCAAGAAAGCTTGTATGATAAATAATACACATTGTGTTGAGAATTGTCCATTTTTTCTTTGCTTTCTTGTGAATTTTCTTCTGTTCTCTGCTGTGCACTCTTTTAGTTTGTTCTTTTTTTGCCTTCCCCCACCCCCTGGAAGGCTACAATAAAATTTAGATATGTTTCTCTAGAACTATAGATATATACATACACATATACATATATACATACATATATAGATACATACTTTCCCAAACAAATTCTACTCCTGATCTTTGTTTTTTGTTTGTGCATATCTGTTTTTTCCTATCTCTCCTGCATATTCTACTTTACTTCTACCCGCTACCTTGCCCCCTTATTACTTGCCTAACCCCCTCCAAGGATCCTTCCCCTGTCCATCCATTCCCACAAATTTAAAGACCCTTCTATATACCCCTTTGAACTCTTCTCTCACCTTTCCTTATTACTCCGTCTTAAACCCATTCCTGATAAAAGTAGGTTACCAGAACCACCACCCCTCCACAACCATTAAATTCCTCTGTATTGATTTTTTCTTGTACCTCATTTGTATAAAATAATTACTTTTTTAGCTGTTCCTAAATGCTTTTACTTTTTAAATTCATATTGTACTCAGGTTTACCCCAGTCTTTCTTATGAACCACCCAATTATTGATAAGAATCTTAGACATACATTTTACATATATATAAAAAGTAAACACTCTGTCCTTATGCCCCATTATGATCAGTCTTTGCTACGTGCCTTATATTCCTCTTGGTTCTTGTATGTCAAATCTTCTATTAAGATTAGAATTTTTTAAACCAAGTCTTAAAAGTCTGAGAGTTTATGAAATATCCATTTTTCCCCCCTCAGAATAATGCTTAACTTTGCAGGGTATGATATTCTTGCTCAGATCCCCATTTCTTTTGCTCTTCAATATGCTGTGTTCCAAGACCTGTGGTCTTTTAATAAGTCTGCTGCTAGATCTTGTGTAATTCTAATTGTGGCATTATCATATTTATATTGTTTTAATCTTGATGGTTTTAATATTTTTCCTTGAGCTGGGAGTTTCAAAATTTGACAGTGATATTCCTATGAATTTTCCTCATAGGATCTCTTTTAAGTGGTGATTGATGAATTTTTTTTTCTATTTCTACTACCCCTCTCCCCCATTCTAATACTTCAGGACAATTTTGTTTAATTATTTCTTGTATTATTGTATCAAGATTCTTTTTTAAATCATAACTTTCAGTTAGTACAATTATTTTTATGTTTTCTCAATCTATTCTCCAAATCTGTTATTTTTCTTATATTTTTATATATTTTTTCATTATTCATATTTTGTTTAATTATTTCTTCATCTCTTATAATTTTACTGGCTTCACTTTGCCCAATTCTATTTTCAAGGTGTCATTTTCTTCCTTAAGATTCTGGATCTCCTTTTCTAATTGCTTGACTTTCCTTTTATACCCTTCTTGGTTTTTTTGGATTATTCTTATTTTCTTTTTTTTAGCTTTTCCTCCTTCTATGTCATTTGATATTTTAAGTATTTTTAAAGAGTTTCTATTAATTTCTTTTGGGCAAGTGACCATTTGACATTATTTGGGGGTCTTTTTACTTCAATATCCTCCTCCAAAGATGAACCCCAGTCATCTCTATTCCTATAATAACTTTCCATGATTGGATTCTTTCTCCTTTGCCTGTGCATTTTTGTGTGTGGTAATAACTGAATTTTTGTAATCAACTCTAGCCCTGGGTAAGGGAAATAGTGCCTCTTGCCCCAGATCTTCAGTTCTCCCTTCTAGCCTAGAACTGAAGTCAAACCTCCAAAGTCCTATAAGTGCCCACTACCAGGGGCTTTCTACCCTACTGCTTCTGCACTCACTGGGCATGTGCTAGTTCCTTCCTGCCCCTGCCACTCTTTGCAGCACAGCTGGATCTGGCATTCCTGGTCAGCAGAGGTTCCCTCCATCTTCCCTGCCTCAAATACTCAACTCCCTTCATTATCCTGGGGGTAAAATTCTGTTGACTGAGGCTGAGGCAGCCTCTCAAACTAACTAATCCCAGGACTTGCCACCAGTTTTTTAAGTGGTTTGTGGCTTGTTGTTAAAATGGAATCTAGCCTGGAGGTGTTCTCTCTTCACAGGGACCAAACCTCATCCTGGGATTTTTCTTATGACCTTCTCAAATTGTCCCAGGAAGAAGTGCTTGTGTACATTTATCTCTAACTATGCTTTTTTCACCCTGAGGTGCTATTTTAACTCTTTCGTGGGGAGAAATCTTGGGAGCTTGGAATTTTCTGACATGCTCTGATGTACTCCATCTTTCCAGAATCCTCTCTCCCATAATACTTTTTTTTTTTAATTTTTGGAGGGCAATTGGGGTTAAGTGACTTGCCCAAGTCACATGGCTAGTTGTGTTAAGTGTCTGAGGCCAGATTTTTACTCAGGTCCTCCTGAATCCAGGGCCAGTGCTCTATTCACTGCACCACTTAGCCACCCTTATAGTACATCTTTTAAATATTTTATTCTTTTTTCTGGTTTTCAAAAAATTTTATTTTTGCTCTGACAAGTTTGTTTCAATACAAAGATGATTGACCTTCCTAGCAGCACAAAGCCATTTACTATCTGTTAAGTTATATAGGATTATTTTTATGGCTAAATTATATAGAATTATTTATTGTTGATGCAGGGCAGCTAGGTGGTACAATGCATAGAGCACCTGCCCTGGAATCAGCAGGACCTAAGTTCAAATTGGCTTTAGGCACTTCATAGTTGTGTGACCATATCAGCAAGTACCCTAGAATACCCAGGGTGGCTACTAGCACAGGTTCTTAGACCTGCTTTTCTAAAGGAAAGCAACTCAAAATGGGTTAACAGTCTCACTTTAATCAATCAAACACATATCATTTACCTAGTTCAGGGGAAAAAGTCAGCACCCTAAACTTCAGAGAATACAAACACAAGTTACAAGCAGACAAAGAAACAGATCAGCAGACGGCTTCCAGCGTCTGACCATTACATCCATACCTATTCAGTTACCAGACAAGGAAGCACCAACATCTAGGTTTTTAAAAGCCGGGGGGCTCAATGGCTTCCTAGAGTCTCATCTGGCCAAATCATACAACTGTTCTCAAAGTGAGCCCCAAAGCAAAAACCTCACATCAACAGTATATATAGCCTTCTCTCCTGGCTTGGAGACTATCACAGCCCTCTTGACCCACTGTCCAATCATGAAGTAATAAGGCGTGGGCATTCCTGAAGAACAAGCCTCCCACCACAGGCTCCATGTGACCACATTCAGCCTCTTAGGGGACAGAGTATACTTTCAAATCAGGGAAGGTTCTCAGGGCCACTTAAGCCACTTAAGCAAAGGGCCTAGGGGCAGGGAAGATCTTCAGGTTCCCATAACAGTGACCTTGGACAAGTCATTTAACCTTGATTACCTCCAAGAACAAAAACATAAAAATGAAATAAAACGTTTGATGCTTTCCATATTCAGTACCTTTTGATTCTTTAGTTATGAATACTTCATGAAGTTTATTTGAAGGCTAGGCACCAACAGTCCAGGGACAGTGGCCTCCTTGCCATTATGTACAGAAGATGCTCCAAATCCCCATGATGCGTATTTTCACTGGTTACCCCCTATTCTATCCCTCCTCATTTCTGCCTCCTGGTTTCCCTGGCTTTCTTCAAGACTTAGCTAAAGTTCCACCTTTTAGAAGAAAATGTTTCTAATCTGTGTAAATGCTGGTTCCTTCCCTTTGGATTATTCCCATTTTATCTAGTGTGTTTGTTACTTGCACATATTTGTTTTCATCTTGTCTTTAGCTATGAACTCCGATTATCAGTGGATAGTGATTGTTTTTGCATTTATTTATATTACAATACTTTGCACAATTCGTAACAAACAGTAGGTGTTTAATATACATCTATTGAATGACTAACAGTGAAAATCAAACTCAAGTAAACTTCGTTTTGTTGTTTGTTTTTAATGGCTCAGTTTCATTGGGAGCATTGCAGTGTGTTGTAATACAGTTCTGCATCTGCTCTTAGGTTTTTTTTTTTCTTTCTTCTCGCTAGATGTTAGGCTGTCACCTGTCACAGATGCATCTATCACTTTGGCTCTACTAATCCTACTTGTTTGTTTCTAATTGCTATGAAGTATAAAATCAGGTAAAGACTGAATTAAATTTCAATGAAAAAAACTAAACTTATTAAGTACGTATGATTCAATTAAAATCAATATTTTAATGTTACACTTATTTGAGTTTAGAGATTTGTTCTGATCTCCAGATAAAAGAGGTGTGTGTATGCATATATATGCGTACATTCAAACAAATGTGAAGACATGTCACATAAGTGCGTATGTACTTCTACTTGTGTGTATACATACAATATGTACACAAAGCATTATAAGTACATATATGTAGATGTGTGTATATATTACATATATGTGTGTGTGTATATATATATATACATATATATATATATGTATATATATATATATATATACACACATACAAACTGAAGACTAATGTTTACCAAAGAAATTCTGCTTCCTTTGAATAAGACATGCCAAAAGTCTTGGTGGAAAATATATATAAAAGATCAATATGAACAAGTTCTCTATCATTAACAAAAGGTTTAGAGGCATCTTTTTCTTTTTTTAACTTTTTTTTTATATTTCTCTGTATGCTTGGTTCATTCTGTGGACTTGATATGACTAATGTCTAATGGCTTCCTAGCAAGAAGCATCCTTGTGATTTCTAGAGATGGTCTGACTTCAGATTTGTCTTCTTAGATAGCAGAAGGTGATTCCTTTTTGGATTTCAGTTGCTGTGCACATTTCATTCCTAAACCCCAAGCATGTGCAACTCAAAGCTTATTATAAAGACATGAAAAGTAGATTAGAATTCAAAATGAGAGGTTACAGGGATATTTAGTCTGTGACTTGTTAGGGACCTTGATATGGCACAAACAAAAAGACAAAACTTTCATGTGTTAGGGATTTATTTTTAATGAAGTGCATTTCTTGTTTGCCCAGATGAAGGAATGTACATTAGTGAGTCATAAATTATTGATTCTGAAATCTGAAACATGCAAATGCAACCTTTGAACCTCTGATGAAGATGTTATGCTTTCATTATGCAAAGAAAAACATAACGTTGGAAAAGTAATTTCAATTTAGGGGGGATAAAAGCACAAAGAACCATTGGTGTCTGTCCTTTTAATTAGCTTGGAAAGAGGGCCCAAAGCTGCTGATGTTTATATATGGTAATTCTTCTTTTGCTAATGGCAATTCAGGCATTTGTTTTCTATACATGAAGTGAGGAACTACTGGTGGTGATATTTTATACTGAAAATGACAATGTTGTGTGGTCCGGTAACTATGATCTTTGAATTGCAACAGCAGCAATAATAATATCCTTTATGTATCATATAAACTAAGTTTTCAAAACCCACATGTACTTTATTTTCAAATTGACCTTGCATATGATACCTTGATATGGCTTAGCTAGTTTTTCTTTCCATCTCTCTGTCCTTCTAGGTTGAATTACAATTAACTAATTAGTTTGTAATGATACTAGAATAATAGATCTAGAACTGAAAAGAATCTTGGAGACTATCTATTTTAGCCCCATCATTTTGCAGGTTGAAAGACAACTGGGGCTTGGGGAGGTGAAGGGATATTTCCGAGGTCATGAAGTCAGCAAACTTCACAGGTCAAATGTGAATCCAGGTCCTCTGACATCAGAGTGAGTGCCTTTCCCACTAATCATGATGTTTCATAACAGCCCTCTGAGATAGGAATAGTAGGCATTGCTCCCCATTTTACTGGTGAGGAAACTGAGGCTGAGGAAAGTTAAAGGCTCAGGATCCTAGGTATTCCAGTGGTACAATAGACTGACTACTGAGTCTGGAGTCAGAAAGTCCTGAGTTCAAATTTAAGCTCAGATACTGCAAAGTGGTGTGAACTTGGGCAAGGTATTTAGCCTCTGCCTTAGATTCCTCAACTGTAAAATGGAGATCATAGTAGCATCTACCTCCCAGGGTTGTTATGAGGATCAATCAAGATATTTGTAAAGTGATTAGTTGGTACAAGTAGGCATTTAACAAATGCCCCTTCCCCTTTCCTTCCTACCATTTTCCCCCTTTCTCCTTTTTTCCCATTCTCACTTTATCTTCCCTTCCCTCCTCTCTACTCCCCTCCCTTTCTCTCCTTTCCCCACAGAATCAAAACTTTTTACCGTGATATTAACCCATTCTATTTTATTTACTCTGCCTCCCCCACCATACATGCATAAAAGTATGAAAAGAGGAAACATTTAACCATAAAATCTTTTGAATCCCACAATTCAAATAACAGGTTAAAGATACATGACTCAAGAGCTCTCCTAGCACCAGGCTGGCTGTGCTTAAAGCCAAGGTAGGATTCACTACAGTCAATCAATGTTTTATGCCCCATAAAATATAGACCTCACAGAAAATCACTAACTAAAGTAACTAAATAAACCCCTTGTGACAATCAAACAGTGTATGTTGCCTCCTCTTAGGAGGAGAGAGTAATCTCATCTCTTGCTGGAATTTTCACTGATATTCACATCCTGCCTATATTCTCACGTGGGACTGTGGTTCTTCCTGTTATGTCTTTATATCAACTGTTAACTAATCACTGTGACACAAATCTGTTTCCCCAGTGAGATGGTTGCACTCCAGGAGATGGAGATTCAACCCTAGTGGATAGGTTTGTGAAAACTATGCTTCTGTCCTTACCTCCCTCTAACATAGAGGGCCAACATGGGCAGGAATCAAATGGGATTCCTGGTCCATGGCCTGGGGAAGATGTGGAGGGGAACAGGATTAGGGATAACCATTTCCCCCCATGAGTAGTGTCTTAAGTTACTCTTCCTTCTGGTGCTTCCAGCCTGCCTCTCATCTCATCCCACCTCGACCAGGTAGAATCTTTCGTCTGGCTCACTCTAACTATAACATCTAAATGAAGTTCAAATTGAAGCACCTAGGTGGCTCAGTGGATAGAGGACTGGGCCTGGAGTCAGGAAGACCCAAGTTCAAATTTTAACTCAGATACTTACTAGCTGTGTGACCCTGGACAACTCTTATAACCCCTATATGCCTTAATCCATTGGAAAAGGAAATGACAACACATTCCAGTATCTTTGCCAAGAAAATCCTGTGGAGAATGTGGTTCACGGGGTTACAAAGAGTCATACGTGACAAAAAAGAACAACAAAGAAGTTCAAATCAGAAACTGGCAGCATTTCCTCCCTTTGGGAGATAACTCTCCTATTCACACCATTGTATTATGCCACCATCTTGGGGGGGTATGCTATGGCACATGTAATATATATTGATATACTGACATTTAAAGGCTTCATTAAGTGGTACTAATTTCTAATTTGCTTTCTGCCTGTAAATAACGATACTATGTTTGACATACATTGTAGGTCCGTGGTTTATAGATCTCCCTATTCCTTCTCAACTGAGCTATTTCCAAAGAAGAAGAGATAAGTCAAAGCTTTCCAAAAGTCGTTACATTTCCATTAGGTTGAGTTCAGAAGGGACCTAGTTCATTACGTATCACGTTGGATAGTTCACTCACAGCTCAGTAAGTAGAATAGTAGACTTGCAGTCAGGACAATCTGAGTTCAAATTCTATCACAGGTGCTTCCTAACTGTGTCACCATGAGCAAATTACTTAGATTCTGAATTCTATTATTCTGTTTCCTCAAATACAAACTGAGGATAATAAAAGCACTTAACTCAGGGTTTCTGAGAAATTATTGGAGGTTTCTATCTATACCCACCTGCATACACATGTTTAATGTTGACACGTATGTTATATGCGCATATGTATCTACTTACATATGTATATATATGTGTATATATATATATATATATATACATGCAAGATTGTCTAAACTTTAAATCACTATACAATTGCTAGCTCTTATAAGGGATTTTGAATACTGAAAGGTGTAAAGGTAGAATTTTAACAAAATTTTGTCCAGTTGAAGCGGGTTTGAATGTATGAGGAAGATTTGTCTATAAAAGAGAGTGCCAGACATGTAGTTAGGAATAGTTCAAGTCCAGTCTTGCCTCAGAAATATGCTACTTAGGAACATCATCTGATATTTTTATAGCCTAGTCTTACTTTCCTTATCTGTTAAATAAGGGACATAATAATCCCTAGTTTACAGGATTATTGGGAGAATTACATGTAATAATAAATATAAAGAACTTTGTAAACACTCAAGTACATTATCAATTTCAAATCTTATGTTATTATTTTTTCCTAATAGGAAGTAGAACCCCAGTGGAGAGCTTTCCAGTGCCATAAATCAAGTCCCCTAGGAGAATCAGATTTGGCTTTGTCTGTAGACTTGTCCTAGCTCACAAGGAAGTTGCTTCTTTCCAATGTTCCCCAAAAGAAAACCTTAATTCCAACACTGAAAAAATAGCTATCACCTGGAAAACTGATGTCCAAGCCTCTGAAATTAAACTACAAATCGAATAAACAAGTTTCAACAGACCAGATTGAATAGCATCACTCTCAGTTCCATTGAAAAGGAGAAAAACAATTGGTTCACTCCAGTGGCCAAACTTATTTGAATCTGCCCTGTGAGGGTCTTCTGATCAGATTTTGCAAATCCATATGACCTCTGACAAAGCTGCAATTTCCTTTCTATTCCAGCAGAAATGGGAACAATAACAATACTACGAAAAACAGCAGTCTAGCTGCTATACTTATATTAATCTCATCTCTATAGTGGAGAGATGGAAAATTATTATTGAATAAGTCCTTTTTTCATCAGAACAAATATTTCTTAATACTCCAAAGAACGTATCTGGCATGGCTTCTGTTTTGTACATCTGCTTCTCTCTTTGAACTCTGATATTAATCTGAAGGTTGCATGCAGCTGCCCAATTCAGAGATAATTACCTCTTTCCATTCTATGTTATAAATAATGGGGCAAACCTCAAATAACATTTAGAATGCTGTCGGTTTTCCTAAATTCTGAGAAGTGGAGCTTGGAACTTTCCCCAAAATGATCTGTCTGGTAAAGACTTACTCTCTTTCCTTATCTCTTTCTGTCACCTCATAAACTTCATATTCTATTTATGTCTTTTTCTTAACCCATTTATCTGTATCTCTCTGCCTCTTATGTGTCCTAGGAGAACATTCTTGTGGTCTTACAATCACTCTTCCCTTAAAGATCACTTGCTCCCTTAATTTTGCTATGTTACAGTAAGTCTTTTCTATACCAAGATTATTTCCTAGGAGTTTCTATTCTTCACGAAGCTGAAAATTCTCCCATTGGAATGATATCTTTTGATAATTCATCAGTAGTAAACATAGAACTGTTTACCCTTGGATATCTCTGAGTATTAATGCCTAATCATTTGCATTCTATTCAGTTGTTTGAATATTAGTGGGGCATAAGTCAGGTCCCTTAATAAAAGGGTTTGTTCTGTAAAATTGGATCTAGTTAAAAGGTTGAGCCCAAGGACCTAGAAGGCCACAGGTTCCCCACCCCTGGGTCAGGGAGTCCAATGTTTGTTTTCCATTTATTACTTGCCCACTACTGGCCCTGACTTGCCTTACCTTAAGTAAGTATATCCTTAATATCCTTAAGCCCAGCAAGCTTACTGATCAAGCATTTCATGGACTCTCTTTCACCCAGTGGAAACATCATAATGAGTGATTAGGCTTTTGGATAGGCTTGATCTCTGTTCTCCATTTTACCATTATTATTTTTGGTCTTTTCACTTCATATAGTATTTAGTGGGCATTAAAAAGAAACCAAGGTCAGGGAAAAGATAAAGAAAATACAGGGAAATGAGGAAACAAGAAGAAAGGATGCAGCTAAAACAAAGCAAAATTTGGAAGGAAAGGAGAGTGCATTTAATCACTCTGTAGTCTTCTTACTCATTGAAAATAATCTTGTCTGCTCTCCTTCTGGCTTGAAATCTTTCATCTCATGATCCTTTCTCACCACATCACTGAGAGGGGCATCTTTTACAGAACAGATCAGCCCAAGGTTCTGTAGCATTTCATTAACTTGACTTGGAGAACGACTCATGCTGCCAACTACAAACCTACTTGGTTTAGACTTAACTAACCCAATTATGCAAGTTTTAGTTATGAATTTTCCTAGGAGTTTTTCTCTCCTCTTAAAGCAAAACAACAAATATAACGGAAGAAAAAGAAGCCTGGATGTTATAGGAGGGTGCTAGGTTGGTTTTGCTTTCGCTGCTATTGCAGAGGCATGGTGATGCTTTCCATTTTTCCTGCACATCCTTTCCATTCTGCACAATTATTTTTTTTCATCCTTTAACTGTCATGAGTTTCAAGTTTATTGTTTCTGTATTGATTTTCACTGGGAAATTTATGTTCCCTAAGAACTCCCTTACTTTTGGGTAAAACAATAATGTAGCTTACCCAACTCTAGTAGCTTGGCAATCAATTTTAGGCTGATAGAAAAGACTGTTGTTTTTATTTGTTACATCCTATGGACTATCAGGTTGAATTGGAGAGAAGCCTAATAAACTGAATTGCATTTGGGAAAAATTTTTTATCCTACTATAATGTCTGAACACCCTTTGCTGTTATATAGCACTGTCCGTCCAAGAATCTGGAAAGGCATTGTTTTCCATTCTCTTCAATCGTTTTGCCACTAGTATTCCTGAAACACACACACACACACACACACACACACGCTACTCTGATAGCACATTGTGGCATGGCTGGAAGTTCCATTAATTTGTTGCTAGCTATGGTATCCAAATTCAAACCCTGTCCCATTCTACCAAGATGGAAATGCTTCAAGTGTATGTCTGGTTACGTCTGTGGTTTCAGGAATACCCTTCCTAAACAGAAAGAGATTAATTAGCAGAAGTTATAAATTTTCTTGGCCATAGTAATGGTGGTGTCCATTTTACGGGCAAAATCAAAAATAACTCTATAGTCTACTAATCACCTTTATTTCTGCAGCAGTGGGAAAGAGTACAGAGCATTGCAAGGTTCTTAGAACAACTGCAAACATTAATTTATTTACTTGTATTCTTAATATGTGTTCTTTGCCAACTGATCAGCCAGTCAATGAACATGAAGCACCTATTATATACCAGTTACTGTACTGAGAACTGAGAAAAAATGAAACATGTCTGTGTTGACACTCTTGCTAAAAATAGAACTAAAACTTAGCATTTATATAATATTTTAGGTTAACAAAGCATTTTCCCAATAACTTGTGAAGAAATAGGTAGAAGATGTTACCCATTTTCTGATGGGAAAACTGAGGCTCAGAGAAATTAAATGACTTGCCCAAGGTTGCATGGCTATATTTAATGTCAGAACCAGTATTTCAACCCAGATCTATGCACTACGAGTATAGTGAGTTTCTTCATAAAGTCACACAGATGAGTAAAAAAAGATGCAGTTGCATGGAGGAAATCAGACATAAAGACTGTGTGGATATTAATTTAGGCCCATGCCCTTAAAGGCAATAAGAAAAATCATTTCTTGTAATATTTAGTGATTTTGCCTTCCAGTACTTATAATGAATAAAGGCAATTAGAACAATAGGAATATATTTACATAAATATACAATGTGTCCCAGAAATCTTAGCATAGTTTTGAGCTTCAAAGCTTAAGAAAGAGGTACATATGGCAGCAAAATTATGAAATACAATAAAATTGGAAAAATCAAACTAGTAAATAGCCATGAATGCAACAGAATTGTATGTATATATCCATACATATGTATGTACATAGATATATACATGTGTGTGCACATACACATATGTGTATGATATAGGTCCTGGAATTTTATAAATGATGAGTTATATAAGATAAGGGACCCAAAGACACTGAGGAAGCACTCAAGAACTCCAATGAGTCCATTCTTTTCAATTTGGGCATTTCTTCCAACAACACAGGTTGAAAACTATTCTTGCTTACTTATCCTATAGAATTCTCACCAATGATCTACACATTGCTCAGAAGGAGACCACCCGATGATCTGGGGGACTTCACCAGTTTTTCTTGATCATATGATGTGATAAATTAGGCAATGAGGCTGTCCAATTGTCCTTCACTTTTGCCATAACTGTCTTGTCCTCTTCATTTATCTTTATTATATGAGGTAGCTCAGTTGTGTAGCAAATAGAGTGCTGGGACTGGATTGAATTCAAATCCAACCTCAGACATTTATTTCACTCTGGCAGGTAACTTAATTTGCATCTGCCTCAGTTTCCTCAATGGGAACATGACAATGATAATAACAACACCCACCTGGCAGAGATGTGTAAAACACATGAGCAGCTTTCCAGAGGACTGCTACTGTGAACAGCTTTCAAGGTTCTGACTACATAGTATAGTGAACTCTCTATTTATTCAACAACAAATCAGAGCAAAACATTCACAGAAAATCAATGTACAGCATTCACAATATTATAACTTATCACAGAAAATCAATGTACAGCATTCACCATGTCCCAGCTAAATATGTTATCACTAAAATGGCCACATAGTTTTCATCAAAGTGATCACATAGTTTTCAACAAAGTATAATCATTTACTAACTCAATTGTTTAGTAATTCAATCATTCACTTGGTTCTCTTTTAAACAAGGTGCATTCATTTAGACAATCAATCATTTAATTAAGTTCTTAGTTCAATCAGTCTTAAGGAGGAGCGCCTCCTTAATCCTTAACCCAATCATCCTTAAGGAGGCAAGGCCTCCTTAAGGGACTCAAAGTATAACAGTAAAAGTTCTCCACCCATTGGGTGCAATTAAGTCAAAATATCAGTCACTACTCAGTACTCTCTTAAGGGATAGTGGAAAATACACAAACCATCCACTCCTAGGTCACAAGTAAGTTAGAATTTTATCAGTCACTACTTAGTATCCATGGAGAGGTTTTTTCATCTTGCCTTGAGGTAGGCTATCAGATTCCCTGGTTCCCCTTCCATGGTCCCAGCTCCTACCTGAATTCACCTGGGTTCCAGCTCTTTGTCCAGCTCTCAGTGTAGTTCCTATTCCACATTGAAGCTCACAGTGTCCAGTTCCCCTTAAATCCTTCACAGTCTCTATTCCTGGTAAGTCAAAGGCTTAACAAAGCCACAAACAGACAAAGTATTGACACCACAGTCATGCTTCCTCTGCTCTTCAGCAGTTTGCCCTAGGGAAAGCCTCAGCAGCTTCAGCTGGCCTTCAGAAGTCTTCAGTAGCTCTGTTCTCAAAATCAAAATCACTTTCTCCACAGAAGTTTCAGTCCAGCAGCAGCAGCCCAGCCTTCTGAGGAGGAAAATTCTCTTTCTCTCTCCCTCTCCCCCCCCTCTCTCTTTCTCTCTCTCTCTGTGTTTCTCTCTCTGTCTCTCTCTCTGCCTCTCTGCCTCTCTCTGCCACTAGCTGCTCTGCCTCCAGATGCTTGTCCCAAGAAATTCTGACTGTCCAGCTTGCGCCCTTCCTTAAATACATACGGTATAGCTCATTCCTGTTATGTCAGCAACAGGGGTTCATAAGTTTTGTTTCTTTGACAGAGGCTTAATTTGAAACTAGGTGCTAGTTACCTGTCACCTTTTCAGTAGAAAGAGATCTTCAAATTTTGTAACTATAACAAGTTGTTGAGAGGATCAAATGAGGTAATATTCATAATGTGTTTATTACAGTGTCTGGCACATTATTATTACTCAGTTGTACAATCATATCTGATTCTTCATGACCCCATGGACTATAGTGTACATGGAGTTTTCTTGGTCACCATACTGGAGTTGTTTACCATGTCCTTTTTCCAAAGGATTATGGTAAATAGAGATTAAGTGACTTGTCCAGGGTCACACAGACAGTAAGTGCCTGAGGCAGGATTTGAATTCAGATCTTCCTGACTCCAGGCCCAATGTTTTATCTACTAAATTATCTAGCTGACCTGCCTGGTACATAGTAGGTACTTAATAATTTTTTTCCTTCCCTTCTCCCTTTATCTATTCTGTGTGTGTGTTTATGCCATCCTTTATCATTTTTTGCTTTTGAGAATTTCCTATTTGAAGCATGTTATAACCCAATTATAACCACAATACATTTTTCCATGATCTATTTGGTGATCTTCAATTTGAATCCTTTTGATATTATAGCATTCCATAACTTTTAACCATATGATATAAGCAGAATAATATTTATTTCAAAAAGATAGGTTTCTGTTTCAAGGAGAAATTTGAAGATAATGAAGGAACTTGGCAATTTCATAAAGTCATTCCAGGTCTGCCTCATCTTCCCATTTAATCCTGGGCCTAATTCACTGTCCATTTGCAGTATCCAATTCAGGTATATACAGATGCTCCTGTTCATCTTTGTAGGTTCTCCAATACACTGCATATTCCTTCTGGATGAGTAGCACGCTTCATGTGCTTGGTGTTTCCTGTGTGGATCAATAGATCAAATTCTTAAGTGATAATGCCCTTATTTAAGAGATTATCCATCATTCTAGGACTTGACCCAATTGAACAGTGTATTAGAGCAGTGTTTTAGCAGTCCCTTACTATATTATCCTCCAACTTGGACTCAGCACTGGATTCATGACTGTTGCAGTCTGGCTCTATAACAAGCTGTTGAGAGGATCAAATGAGGTAATATTCATAATGTGTTTATTACAGTGTCTGTAGAGAACTTTTGTCTCTGGAGAACCTTTGGACAAATCTATTTCCCCATTTTTTATTAATGATAGTCTTCAAACAAGGTAATATCTGTTCTATTTTTCAAGAATTTTTTGACACACATAAAGAATACACTTTGTTATAGAAGAGCCTTTAAGACAGCATTTTGCTTTACTGAATAATATGGAGGATATATCCAATTGGAAAAGTAAGTAGGCTAGAAGGGGGCGGGGGTGACCTGCTACATTTTCTGTCTTCTCTTTGACCACCAATAGCACTTGTCTATATGGAAGACTTATTTTGTGAGATTACTCATTCAGTTATACATAAGAATGAGAGATATTAATGATGATTGCAGGTCACCCATTGGTGTACCCAAGATAATAAAATAGTAGAAAGGCATATGAAAAAAATATGTGCATTAATTCTACAGTTTGAGAAGTAATAAATACATAATTTGAAACTTTGCCAAGGCCCAGCCTTTCTCTTGAAAATATCATATTTCTATAGCTTGTCTTTAACAACTTGTATTGCATTATAATTCCTTTTCACTTTGAGATAGTATATTTTTCTATTTGCATGCCTCACAAATGGAACCCTTTGCAAGGTGTTACCCTGATGTCTCATCATGTTGAAAAGGTGAGCACCCTGGGTTTTTCTCCGAGGCATCTCAGAACATTTTATCTGATGCAACCTACTGAGTTGTAATAGCCTTCATGTATGGATATGGTAATGGTTATATGTATTTTGTCCAAAGATCACTATAGATCATTAGAATTATAAAGTCATTATAATTTTGGAACATCTCCTCCCCTGATTTGCTGCTAGAGTGATGAAATGAGTTCATCAAGCTCATTTACTATATTATAGGATAGTCTCTATTTACAGCAGAGATGGGAGTGCCCACATAGAACAATGGATCATAAAAGTGAAAATGAAACATTTAGAGAACACATTAAATATAATGTATTGTATGTAAAATGTCACAAATACATAAATTGTTATTGCCATAAGATGTCACATTCCAGCCCAAATATTAATAAACTAAGACTCTTTGGGCATAATCTCTAGGAAGAGATTAAGGTAGTAATCTGCCTCCAGGGTCCTGTCTGTGCAGTGACATTGTCGAGTCCTGGACCTCATCTCGGAATCCAATTTTCTGAATATTTCCTGAAGCTTTACTCCATTTCTCTAACTTTGAAACCCTAACCTCTGACCCTGGGATGTTTACTTTGCTCACTTATATTATTTCAGATCTGTCTGGTCTTAGAAAGGAAAGTTTAAGGATGCTTCTTTAGATTCTTTCTCTAGTCTTCAACCTTCTGCTCAAAGCCCCACATCCGTGGCTACCTGACTGCAGACTAGTCTACCCACCAAAACAGTTTTCTCTGCCTCTACACTGCTGAATTATCCAGGGATGCTGGCCCTACATTTGACTAGCCTCACCTTGCATGATAAGTGACGAGGCAAAATTATAAAAAAGATTTTTAAAGAATCTATTTCAAAATGGAGACTGAATTTTGGCACACATTTCTGTGAAATGTCCAGATTGGGTGCCAAATGCCTAAAAACATAGTATTGCCTTTGAATGTAAATATCAAATAATTGAATATCAATATATATTTGGTATTTGGATGTAATTTAATAGAGGTAAATCCCTACTTTTGCATTCAAATAACTATTTCCCCAACAACAAGGTTGGAAAGGTGTGAAGAGATATCAGTTCACTTGATAAAAGATGATGATTGCAAACTCATTGGGTCACCAATAACACATAAGGAATCAAAGAAATTAACAAAATATTGAGCAGCAAAAAAGAACAGCAGCATGTCATAGTGGATAGGGAGCTGACTTCAGAGTCGTGAAGGCCTGCACTTCATTCTTGTCTCTGACACATATTGAGCATGTGACTTTGGGCAAGTCATTTATCATCTCAGTGATTGAGATAACAGAATGGTTACCAATCTGTACTGATCAGGGGTGGGGGGTGTCCTTAAAAAGAGCTTCCCGCCACAAGGAAATCACCAAAATGACTTTAAAATATCTTAGATCACATTAAGCATGGTCATTGAATATTAATTCTTCATTATTAGAATAATAGTTCTATGTTCTATATTTTAGGAAGGTAATTGATTAACTGAAAGGTATCATGAAGAGGGACATTAAGGACAGTGATGTTCCTTGAGTATATGTTATAAGAGGATAGGTTTAAGTACAACTGGAAATATGAAAACTGTAAAAGAGAAGATGTAGGAGCCATGCTAAGCACTTTAATATTTTTTGAGGATTATCACACGGAAGAGGGATTATTGTTCCTTTTGTCTCTAGAGAAAAAAAGGAACGGGTAGAGATTTCAAAGGACCTGATTTTAGCTCTATGTAGACTACTATTAAGATAGACACCAGCTAATGAATTCCTTTATTATTTAGTCTTTCCCCTTACATTTTTTTCTTCCACCACTTCTTTTTCTGACTAATTCTCATTACCTGGTTCAACTGAAATGTAAGCAATGAGCATGTAAATGGCATACTCAGTTTTCATGTCATTCTATTGTGATCTACAACTTACTCATACCCTGCTCTCCATCTACCTGACCTAGGTCCTTGAGCTTCTTCTGAATGGTAAAACCATTGTTTCCAGCCTATCTCAGTCTTCCCACCAATATTCAGCCTTCATGTCATGCCATCAGGCATGTTCCTCCACTTTCTCAAGTTTCTAGCACTAGCTTTGGGAGTAATAATTATTACGATTGACATCAATCAATTGAAAATTGCCAGCTTCTCTGACCAAATAAGCCTCATCAGCCATCAACTACTGTTGTATTTATCATCATCATCATCATCACCACTGCTACTGCCACCACCCCCATATAAATTTTCTCTATTAGAAAGTATATTCTTTGAAGTCAACAGTTGTTTTTTTTGTTGTAAGAAGAGGCAAGGCTAAATGTTAATCAGAGAATTTAATATTTTATAATGGAGATGATAGGGAGCTGCTGGAGTTTATTGGAGGTGATATGATCAGACCTAAACTTCAGGAGAATTACTTTGGTAACTGAGTGGGACACTGATTGGGATGAGAAGAATGATAAGAAGAATTAGAAGACATTTCCTGGCATTTTGTCTTTGTTAGATCATATATATGGAGTATTGTGAAATATTAAGGTGAGAAGGACATTACTACTCTGAATGCATCAGAAAACAGCAACCAGCTAAGCCTGGGATTCAAAATCATTCCATGAAAGGATATATGAATGAAACTGGGATATTTAACCTGTAGAAAAAAGATAATGTAAGGAGAAAATAATTAGAGGGCTTTTGGAAGTTAATTTGGAAATGAAAGTCTTTTGGAAGAGTCCTCAGTTTGTATTTAGTCCCAGAAAACAGAAGTAGGAAGAGTAGTTTGGCACTGCAGGGAGACAGATTTGGACTCAATATAAGAAAATATTTCCTAATAATTATGTTGGGCCAAAAAATGGAATGGCTTTTTTCAGGGAGGCAACCACTTCTATACTCCTAGGGATCTTGAAGCAGAAATGAGATGACTACTTGTTTAGGAGGCTGTGGAATGAATTCATATTCAGGTATATCTTGGAATTGATGGCATTCTGCATCCCTCCCAATCCCTTTTGTTTTAGGATATTGTGGGAATTTGAGGTCATAGGATGATTTGAGGCATATTGGTGACTACTTGGAAAAGCATTTAGAATGAGGAGGGAAACAAAGTCGAGTGGGAAAAAAAAGCACCATCTGCTGTTTGCTCAAGTTTGAGTGTTGTATAGTTGCAAAAGGGAATAGATCTTCATATTAAATAGAATGAAGGATAAGACACGAACAATAGAATTGACAACAGCATTGAGTCAAGACATTTGTGGTTAATTACTGCTCTTCTCAGGTACTCAAAGTTACTCAACCTTCTTCCCTGTGCATTTGTAATATTGCCCAAGAGTAGGATAATGGCAAAGAAGAGCATTGTCTGTTTCACAGCTCAATCATTATGTGTGGTGGACAGGTTTAGTGGGTGATCTTTCTAACACAAATGACACCCTCGACAGTAAGCCAGTGGCACTCAGAGTTTAATTATGTCAGGATCCTGGAGCCATGCCTGTATAACTTCCCCGTGATAACTACCATGTGTTCATTCATGTAACACGGTGTCTCTAGGTTGTTTTTGGAATGTTTTAAGCTTCCCGAGTGACTTGTTCAGAGCAGTGGTTACACGGTCATTTTCGCTCTGTATGGTGGTATTAGAGTGTTGTCATAGATCGAATTTTCTCAAAGGAAAGGATAAGAAAAATCCAGTCCTGACAAATAAATGGTTCTGAATGACATCAATCCAATTAGCAGCTTTCTAAACAGACCTTGAAATGAAATGAATGCATTCAGCATAACCAAAGAGAGAAAGTGCTGTTAAGTTGATGAATTACACCATTGTGTTTTTCTGCATAATTGTTTTGGCAAGAGTATATCAAGTTTCTTGATGAGGACTTGCAAGTATCACTGAAGCAAGTATTTCCAAGGAGGGAAAAAGTATTTGAAAACACATTATATCCTAAAGAAGCAACTGAGTAGGGGCATTGTACTGAATCCATCAAAACTCACCTTCCTTCTTAGGAGCTACTTAAATCAATCATCACACACAGACATCTACCCACATACAAAAAATGCATGCGCGCACGCACACACACACACACGCACACACAGAGAAAGAGAGAGAGAGAGAGAGAGAGAGAGAGAGAGAGAGAGAGAGAGAGAGAGAGAGAAAGAAAGAGAATGCTGTGGTGTGACTTTTTAAATTACTCTAGCTGTTTACATACAATACAGGCATACTCAGCAACACCAAAAAGTAGTCCTAAAACATACTGCTACATGTGGAGACTTTTACAACCCTGGAATAGACCCATTGGAAGAGACAGGGGGCATTTAATTGGCTATCCTCTCTAATGAGACATGGAGATGTAAATATGGTCTGGGGAAGAAAGAGATGTGTGTGATTCATGTTACTATCTTTGATATTTTAGGTGACTTTTCCATGACCACAAAGGATGTTCACTACTCAACTTTGAAATTTCCTTCTCTAAGGCTCTTAGTGGTTTCTTAACTGATAAATCTAGTGACCTGTTATTCTCATGTCTCACCTTTTTTGACTTCTCAAGAATATGACAATTTTCATTATGTCAGTATATGATACCTTTGATGACCCCTGCCTCCAAATTACTCTTTTCTCTTTGGATTATTGTGATACCTGATAACCAGAGGAATTACAATGATTTTTCACCTTCTTTGGTTACCATTTTCACTTCTTTCACCATTCTTTCTCAATTTCCTTTGCTGGACTACCATTTGGTGTGTATGTATGTATGTATGTATGTATGTATTTAATAAAACAAGCATTCCCATAACATAGTGTAATAAAAAAAGATGATTTCACATGAAACTCCAAATTTATTATGTATAACTTGCTATTCCTTTTAAATAGATGATAAAGTGGGGCAGCTAGGTGGTATGGTAGATAGAGCACCAGCTCTAGAGTCAGGAGGACTAGGGTTCAAATCTGATCTTAGACACTTGAAACTTACTAGCTATGTGACTCTGGGCAAGTCACTTAACCTGGAATGCCTTGCAAAAAAAAATAATTATATAATAAAGTTTCATGTAAATTTCTTTTTTTCTCTTTGTTTTCTTTCTTCTTCCTGCCTCTCTCTTGAGATGGCTTTTAAACACAAATGTATATATTATATAAAATTATTCTATACATCTATTTATCAGTTCTTTGTGTGATTTTGTTCCCTAAGGTTTATGATGATGATTCCTACAACTTTGTTCTGGGGCTTTTTATCTTTTCCATTCCATCCCTCTTCTTTTCTCTCTTTATATACTATCTTAATGATCTTACCGGCACCTTCCAATTAAATTATCTTAATGAGGATTATTTCCAAATCTATATATTCAGTTCTCATTTCTTTCATAATTCTAGTACTACATCACCAACTACTTTTTGGGTACCTCCATCAGGATGTATCATAAATATTTCCAACTCAACGTACCACAGACATAACTTATTATCTTACTTAAATCCATCCCTCCGTCAGATTTCAATTTTTGTGTTCAGGGCTGTTGTGAGAGTAAAACAAGATCTTTGTAAGTGTTATATAAATCTTAAAGCTCTATATAAATGTTGGCTATTGTTCTTATTACTATTAGCATTATTTTTTATTACTTCTAGTAATATATCTGCTTATTTTCACTGGACAAAATTTTCATATTTAGAGCACCGAGAATCAGATTTACATTTATATATGGTCTAAATCCTCTGTTATTCTGTCTCCTTTTCCTCTATTTCAGTGAATTTCTAGAAGAAGTGGAAAGGGGCCGAATAGGATAGAGTGACACTTAGTATGTGTCCATAGCTCCTCAGGTGTAAAAAATTCATCAAGTAGTTAGATGCATTGGTGATGCTCTCTGTTCAAAGACATTGGAAATAAATATAATTGGTTGCTGAGACTGAGCTCTTCCACCATGATGAAACCTGCCAGAGCTTGTAAATATTGTTGATCTCAGAAAGTATACATGTGAAATTCATTTTCATCTGTATAGGGTAAAAACCCAATATGTTGAGAATTCCTTTACAAAGTCTCTTAGACAATGATGTATTTGTTTGTTTTTTTCCCAATTACAAACACTCTGCCTCCTTAGTATCCTCAGTGCTAACTCAATACAGATTCTTTAAATTCTTGGAAAAACTTAGACATGCAGAAGGAAAAAAAGTTAAGATGTTTAGTTTTGTTATGCCTACATCTTGTTTTATTTAAAAACACTCTTTCAACTTTATCTTAAGATGCTAAACAGAAAACTTTCCTTAGAGATTTTCATCCATATCTATGACATTTCATCTGTTTGTAAAAAATAAAAAAGGATGGTAATTAAGATATAGTGGTTGACAAGACCAATGAGTTTATTTTATACTAAAATGCATAATTTAATAGTCTTCCTTATTAAAAGTGACTTACACAGTTAAATGTTCAGACCATGGTTCACTATTTGGAGTTTTTCTCAGCATACAGCCATATAATTCAACTCTGTAAGCAAATTGAAGAAGATCCTCAAAGCCAGAGGTGAAATGAAAGTGGAATGAATAAGACCCTAGTATGCTGGCATGGAGACTGCAATCTGTAGCCAGGATGATTCTTCTGAGGATATCTACTTGGCTTATGAGGACCTGGGTTCAAATCTGATGGTAACCTCGTGACCTTGTCAGACCACTTAACCTCTTTGATCCTCAGTTTCCTCATCCATAAAATGGAGAAACTAGAATAGATGACATCCGAGGTCTCTTCTGATTCTACATTTTTGTTCCTATGATTACTTCTCTCAACAGTAGAAAACACCGGCTAGAGAATAATTGACTTTTTAAAAAGTGGATTAAATTTGCAGCTTTATTTTAGTATAACTTTTTAGAAAACATGATATATATGCTTTGGGGGTTGCACAACTGAAAAAGGACCAGGAATCTAGAGAGAGGTCCAGTAAAAATACTCCAAAGATGATATTATGATGTCATATACTGTCATAAACAAAGACCTACAAATAGGAACTGTGACAGAGTATTGAAGATTTTCCCTCACATTTGCTAGTCATTCTCCTTGTGATCTTTAAGTATAGGTATCACTTAAGGTTCTGTGCTGGGTCACCTTCTTTCTCTACACTCTCTTCTTTAATGAGCTCATCAGCTCCTATGACTCATCAGTTACCGTCTTTATCAAAATGAGACCCAAATATGCATGTATCCAGACCCAATTTCTCCCATGAACTCCAGTTCCCTTTTGCCAAATGCAAATGCCAAATGTTTCTACCTGGTTGTCACATATATATACCTTAAACTAAATATGTTCAGTATGAAAGACATTACATTTTCCCTCAAAGCCTTCTGTTCACCAAACTTTCCTATTTCTGTTCAATATAGGCTGTTATAAGCTGAGTGCCTCAGAATTAATGCTTTCAAATTGTGGTGTTGGAGAAGACTTTTAAGAGTTCCTTGGATGGCAAGGAGATCAAATAATCGGTACTTAAAGATATTAACTCTGACTATTCATTGAAAGGACAGATACTGAAGCTGAAGCTTAAACACTTTGGTCACATAATGAGAAGATAGAAGTTGTTGGAAAAGACTGTGATGCTGGGAAACATTGAAGGTAAAATAGGAAGAAGACAGAAGAAGATGAGATATAGAGATAATGATAGTGTCATGGAAGCAATGGACATGAGATTGGAAAGATTCGGGGAGATAGTGAATGACAGAAGGCCGTTGGGTGCTATACGGCCTTGGGAGTCATGAAGAGACAGAGACAACTGAATGATTGCACAACAACAATGATAAATAGGCTGTCATAAAATTAAGGATGATTTGTCTAGAGTTTCACCTTTCTCCTGCCTCTTGGCCATACCCAAAAGGTCATGTGGTGGTAAAACCCATTATCGAAATACAGACAGCATGTGAGGTTTGGGTGTAAGCAATACCAGTTCTCTACGCAATAATGAAACAAGTGAGAGGAAGTATAGAGGGTCTAAAATTCACCAGGTTTTCAGATGACTACATATTTTGTCTATTCAAGTCATTCCTTAGGTAATTCATTGGACCAGACAAGGCTAAACCAGCTCATGAATATATTTAGTTCAAGTTCATATATATATATATATATATATATATATATGTATGTATGTATGTACATGTATATATGTGTGTGTGTATGTGCATGTGTATATTTCCAAACCTAATCTCCCCCATTAACTCCAGTTCCCTTTTGTCAACTGCTTTTACAGCGTTTCCCTGTAGTCCACAACCTGCCACCAGTGCTCCAAAGTTCCTGGGTTTCCCTAGTTTTAGCCTCCCATGATCCCTAAATCTTCCCTTCCAGATGAGAAAAAAAAAAACTATACTTTCTATCATCCTCTTAACCAATAAGTGATTCACTATTTTATAAAATATAGTGACCAGTTATTGTCCATCTCTAGTGAAAAAAGCAATCTGGCTTTAAATCTGATCAGATAGATTTAGATTTCCTGTCTGTCATCCCCTGAATCCTTCCCTCTATGAAATAGAAAGAGAAAATGTTAGCCTCTCTAATGCTTTGTTTTCTGTTGTAGATCTCAAGCCTGGTTTATTAGAATTAGATTTTCCAGTAAGCCTTGCTCCTGTGATAGCCAACAAATTAAAGATTAATATTTCACAGAACAATTTCATGGGAAAACAGCACATATTGTGACCTTATTTCTTATATATATAGGATTAGGAAAAAAGTGATAAATTTTGATTCTTAAAAATATATTGGGATAAAGAGATTAAATGCTTAGAGGGGAAATAGTGCTTAAATTCAGGATAAACACTCATTCAACAGAATTTCCTGAACTTAAGAGCTGTTTCCTGAAATGAGTCACCAAGGGATATGCTGTTATCTTTAGTGTGTAAGATGGTATTTTCAGGACTCTCTAGTCCTGGTGTTCATCCAAGAAGAATCAGCTGCCCTGTCAGTCAGTAATCCATATTAGATTGATAATCACTAAGTGCCATGAACTTGAATTTTCTCTCCAAAACGATTAGAATTACCCTAATAGTTTCAAACAGTGAACTGTGCTGTTAGTTCGACAGTATTGAAGATGAGTTTGCATCCTTACTAAAAAGCAATCATTTAAATGTTTTACAAATATGACTATTCTGCAAATTCTAAATGTAAGATTTGCATTCTCTCTGAAAGAAATTTCAGAAGTCAAATCTAGTCCCCTAATTTTTAGGTGAGGAAACTGAGGTTCACATAGGTTAATTGGCCTTCCCAAATCTACACAGGTACTAAGCATTTGCATACATGTATAAAATGGTATATATGATTCATGGCTGTATAAAATAGTCCTTCCTTTGATATTAGAAAGATTTATGGGTTGACTAGATGCCAAATGTAGATATTGTGCTCTCTTTAAGGAGAGCCCAGTGCTAGCTGCTTATCTGCCTCCTGTTTATTTTGCAAGAGAGTGGCTTCTAGGATGTTAGAAATAGTTACCATGTTGTTAGCTGCTAGACTTTTTCTACTGCTAAAGATTTATTTGAAGTTGTGATATCTGTAATTCTTTAGAAAAAAAATTGACAGCTGAATAGAGGACTAAAATTGTTATAATGAAAGATTGAGTTATATGTCAAGGAAAGGAAGTTGGAAGCCAGGGTCAAATTTGAGTTCACTGGCAATACTAAGGCCTAGTAGAATGGAATCTATACTTAGTATATGGCCCTGGGAGGATACAACTGATTTTAAGATAATCTAATAGGTGTAAGGTAGAATTGCATTTTATATTATGAAGTTATACTCATGTGGAGGAATCCAGGAATTGCTCACAGGGAGCAAAGTGCACATAACAAGCTTCTCTCCTGCCACCACTCCCAAGAGGATAAATACCTTTAAAACAGGGAAAAGGTAAAAACAAAAGTTAAAAGGCCAAGCAAGTCTGTTAGCTCCCTTTTGAAACCCTCAAATTTTATGCTTCTCCCACTATACTCCATCCTCTTGGATCCCAGAAACCAATCAACTGGGAAGTAGTCTTCAAATTAACCTGGGGGAATTCCCCTTATCATCTCCAAATTTATTAATAGCGAGAAACAATTTTTTAAAAAAAGATAAAGAATATAAAAAGGATGTAACCAAGATTAAGAGGGAAGTGGGAAATTGGGAAAGAATATTTACAACCAATGTCTCTGATAAAGGCCTCATTTCCAAAATTTACAGGGAATTAAGTCAAATTTACAAAATTACAAGTCATTCCCCAATTGATAAATGGTCA
>CM053581.1:538283296-538310900 GCA_028627135.1 Pseudochirops cupreus
AGATCCAAACAAATCAAAAAATAGGAGGCAATGTGAAATATCTCCTTGAAAAAACCACTGACCTGGAAAATAGACCCAGGAGAGGCCATTTAAAAATTGTTGGACTACCTGAAAGCCACAATCAAAAAAAGAACCTAGAAAGCATCCTTCAAGAAATTCTCAAGGAAAATTGCCCAGATATTTTAGAACCAGAGGGCAAAATAGAACTTGAAAGAATTCACCAATCACCTCTTGAAAAAAGATCCCCAAAAGAAAACACATAGTTACCTCAAAAAAAAAAATCTAGGCAGAAAACATGAAGGTCATGCTATGTTTTAATATCTCAGTGGATCCTTGGTCACATCATGGGACATTATCCTTTTGCCAGAGTAAATCTGGATCCTTCGATGCCTTGACTTATCCTCTCATCCTGTGTGATCCTTGTTTATGTCTTCTCTTAAAACTTCTATAAGGGTGCAGCTAGGGGGCTCATTGAATAGAGCACTGGCTCTGGAGTCAGAAGGCCCATAGTTCAAATCCAGTCTCAGACATCTGACACATTTATTCACTGTGTGACCTTGAACAAGTCACTTAACCCTAATTGCCTTGCCTTCCTCACTCCAAAAAACAAAAACAAAAGCCCTTCCAGAGGGAACCTACCCAATATGCTAAAGGTCTTCTGATATGCCATAGCTAGAAACAAGGTTAATTCTTGGGCTTATTATTTCAGTTCATTCTCATTATATGGCCAACTCACTTTCAATTATAGTGAAATATGTCATTCAAGAAATGCTTCATACTACTTCTTGAAAATAAATCTTCATCAGTAATGTGCGAGAGTCTACTGACACACCATCCATCTTTTCTTTGTCCTTTTTTGCAATTTTGATTCTTCTGAGATCTGATGTTTAATGATTGGTAACCACAGAACATCTCTGAGATTTAAAGCCTTGGAGTTAAAAAGGATGGATTTTTGTGGCAAAAAGCCCTGTCAGAATATTGAAATCATGGTACTTTTTGACAAATGTATGCCAAATTAGTTACCTGTTCCTAATCAAGTTTAGGCCTACCTCATTGTCCCTGGGAGGTACTTGTCCCAAGTTATATATCTTGTCCCACTAGCTTAATGGGCTGTCCATTTGACTACATACTGGGATCTGGGCAATATGCCCATTTCATCCCATTTCTGTGGTACATTGTGAAGCCAACATCATTCCAAAAGATCTCATTTTGGAGATCTGTAGCAATTCAGGGTATTATGTAGCTTCTGGAAAATCATCTGTGAAAAACACCATCTAGAGAATTTCATTTTTTATATGGAATCTCTACACGTGCTATATTAAAGAATATCATGGTATGTGTTTTTCTAGGAAGGTCCACCCTTTTGTAGCAAATTCTGACTTATGATTGCTTTTTATCTAAGTTGAAAAAAACCTTGGTAATTCCTAGGTACTGATAAAGTATGATCCAGATGGTTTATTTCCCTATAAGATATTATTTACATTTACTATGTGATATGATCAATTATCTTCTTTCCTCATCTACCTTTCACCACTTAATTCACATCCAGTTCTCATTCATCATTGAATTGCGGAAAGCTATGGTGCAGAGTATGTCACAAAGGGCCAGATTGTAAAAGTAGTGGGAATAGGTAGACTGGAATATAGATTGGAGAGCTATGTCTTCCCCTCACACCTGACCAAAAAGAAAAAAAAAACCTTCTGTAAATTTCCCAATATATCAGATGGAAAGGAGACAGGTAGATCTATTGCAAAAGGATATATGGGCTGGAAAACAAAATGAAATTTCCAACCAGGAATTGGATACTTTTGTCATATACATTTTTGAACCAAGGTCTATGGAAGAAGAAACATTTCGAAGGGTCCTGCTGCACAGGTTAGACAAGATGTTCCTATTGCATGCAGATTAGACTATTTTTCCTTAAAAGAAACTATTTGAAATTATTGAAACATATATATTGAAACTACCCTTGTGACTTGGAAAAAATAATGGTCTAAGGTTTGGACCACTGATAGAGCTCTATAGTATCCAAAGTACAAAGTAGTTAGCAGCTGTTCTTCCAGGCTTCTGACTCACAGACTAAGATGACTGACACAGAGTCAGGGATGCCACATCTACCTGAACCAATACTATGCCCTTGTTCAATGGATGGATATGGATAACCTCCTTTTGTTAATTTTTAGATAGTCTACAAATATCACATTTTATCCCAGTTGCAAACCTGAACTTCCAGATTGGGACTTTTTCGAAGATAAATCTGACTTGGGTCAATTTCAGTTGAATAGACAATAGTAGAATTAGTAGCGGTAGTTGTACTAGCAGCAGCAACAAAACCTAGCATCTAGATGGCACATTAAGATAATACAAAATATTGATTATATTATTATCTCATCTCTTCCTCACAACCATCTTATAAGGCAGGTATTATTATCTCCACATATAGATGAAGAAACTGAGGCTGAGAAGGGATAAATTACTTTTCCAAGGTCACAGAGATAGTATTGTCTGCATCATGCTCAAAATTCAGGTCTTCCTTAATCTAAGTTCAGTGTTCTTGATTTGTTGGATGCCACAGAGAAAATTCGTGCTTAAGGCCAGTGTTTAATCAGTTGACCTCTAAGATTCACTGAAATACTAAGATTTAAGAGTCTTAAAAATATGACATAATTTCTATGAGGAAAACTAGTAAAAATTTTCCTGAGAATCAAGCCAAGGTCAGATTCTGGAGTTTTATGCCAATCCAGAGGACATGGGCAAGTTTTGGAGCTCAAGTACACAGATGGGAATGAACTTTCCAAAGCTGTTAGCTAATAGGTACAAGCAGTAGGATGCTTAGAGAGAATCCAAGTTGGCACTGGATTAATCAAATCATTAATCAAATCACATGGGGATAGTCTAGAATTCAATTCCAATGAATATGGAGAACTAAGAACAGTCCAAAGACTGTACTCTGAAACAGGAAGTCAGGTGAACAATGCTACAAACAGTATGTAATTACTGACCCCAGGATAGGGGCTGTCTTCCCTATGACTTGTGGTATATACTACTCCCCAGAGTTAGGCAAGGTACCCAGATTTTTCTAGGGAGTATGATCTAGGTTGAAATATTAAATTTTTATAGGAAGAAACTATTAAATAAAAGCAAAAAACGCAAATTCAGTTTGGAAAGTAAAGTAATCATAAATACTATTAGCCATCATGAAGAACACAGTAGTAGAAATCATGGAAGAACAATGACCCTACGGCCCAAGAAGTGGGCCCAGAACTCTAGGAAAGGAAACATCAGCATACCATTTTTGTCCAATACGACTGAGATGCTGCTAAAGACAGAAGAATGGAAAGCAGACTGTGATACTTAACTGTTTAACTTTCCTTAAAAGAGCTCAGAGCCATAACTAGGATAGGGTAACTAGGGTTTTGCCACAGAGTGCTACAGCGTAGAAGGTACTAATATTATTTCTACTCCTTTTGCAGGAAGAAGTTTAAGAAATTGGCAAGATAGCAACTGATGGAGATTTACCTGTCAATTCTCACCCAAACCTCCTTGATTTAACTTCATTGGACTTTATCCAGGCCTGGCCTCAATCCTGTAACTTCCCCTGAGAGGGGCTTCCATGGAACAGTGTTCCAGAGCCTTTTCCCACATAAAGTCTTGAGGTCTCCTTCTCCTCTAGCCCTGAAGAATCAGTGATATAAAGTTAATTTGCTCTTAGAAGGGACAGCACACTTGACACACTGATTACCTTCAACTAGTGAATTTGTGAACGTCCATAACAACAGTTCACATCTTTATTGTGCTTTTCTCACATCAATCCTCTGAGCAGGTAGTGAAAATATTATTATACCCATCTTACAGATGTGTAAACAAAGGCCCTAACAGGAGAAGTGACTTTCAAAATGTCATCCAGTCAGGAATTATCAGAGCTGGGACTTCTTGACCATTCTGAGTCCACTTTACCATGCTAGCTAAAGCCCCAAGAACTGGGTCTTTCTGCAGCTTCCCTTCATTACAGAAATTCTTCTAATAGAGTATACTTTGCTTTATAAAAACCTAGACCTTTTGCCTTTGGTAGCTAAGAACCACAGTTACCAATGTTGGATGTTGCTGTTGCTTGGTTGTTTATTTTAAAATGTGAAAACTTTAAACACCCTCCTCCATGATAGATCTATCTGAAATAATGATATTTTATAGATCCCAGTTTTTCTGCAAATCTCTATTATGTTTTATGGGACACCTCCCTTAGGACTACCTTAAAAGATCTCAAGCCATATGGTGTATCACTGCAGTGTCAATCCATTCCTGGATAAAATCAGAGCTCAGTCTAAGCACTCTTATAATGTAATTGAACCCTCCTTTATTTGAAAAGGTGAAAAGCTTTCCTTTTTTATTTTGTTAGACAGATATACCGCTCTTCTCTCAATAAAGAACTTTATAGCTATTACATAGAAAGAGAATTAAGGCAGAATTGCTCTTGGTTTTTTCTATAGCATGTAGGGCATGCCAGTCTCATACATGGGCCTTCGGAATAGCTCATACAACTATTATATGGGTCAATATCTACTCAAAACAGTATGTAACTTAGGGTTCCTATACTTAGATATCCCTGAGTACCTCTCTGGTTCTGCTGCAAATCAATTTAAGTCATAAAAAATGACAAATGGAAGGAGCAAGGTTCCCTAACCACCTAGCCTACATTCCTGCTCTTATTCTGCCTATTGGTGAAAAGTCTGATTGCTTTGATACTATATTTTTGAAAGCAAAAAATCTGAATCTCGCTCATATGACATTATAGGATTAGTTTTCATAAGACTGTAATGATGAAAAAAAGGATTGTGATGATGTTTAGATAGCTCTAGTCACATAATTACCTTTATAATTGTTCATGAGAGCAAAACTAAAGGAAATTCAAAGTTAATTAAAATTTAGAGCAATCATTTCTGCTAAAGTGAAATTCATCTTCATCTATATATTTATGTCAAAGGAGTGGTGACTCCCCTGAATATTTCTTTGGAGTAGAAGGGGAGAAGGGAGAGAAGATTGTATGCAGTGATGTTGTGAGCGTATAAGCTCCCTTTTTGTTTCTTTGGTGCTAGATTCAGCATTAAGGCATTTCAGTTGAACCAAACTTTTAATTTTTAAAGTGAAGTATAACAGAAAGGACAAAGCATTAAAAAAAAATTTTCTTCTCCTTTCTCTCATGCTATCTATCTCATTTGGTGTTCACATGGATTTTCATGGATTCAATTATAAAATCTTGGTTCAGATGACTCCTAGGTCTAACTAGGCAGTCCTTCTCTCTCTCCTGATCCCCAGTCCTAAGCCACCACCCTGTTTCTTGAACATTTTGAATCATATATCCTAGAAGCATCCCAAGTTCAACATGTGCAAAAGAGAAAGCATTATGTTTTTCCCAAACCTGTCCCATAACAGCTCACATAGGTAGTTTATGAAAGTCTATAGAAGTAAAGGAGCACCTAGACAGCTCAGTGGAAAGAGCACTACATTTAGAATCAGGAAAATTTATCTTCATGAGTTCAAATCTGCTCTCACACACTAACCATATGACCTTGGACAAGTCATTTAATCCTGTTTACCCCAGCTTCTTCTTCTGTAAAATGAAGTGGACAAGTAAATGTCAAACCACTCCAATATCTTTGCCAAGAAAACCCCAAATGAGATCACAAAGAACCACAACTGAATGACAGCATAGAAGTAAAATGACTTGGCTGGGATCATGCAGCTAATAAGTTCCAGAAGAAGATTTGAACCTAGAGTATCTTGGTTTGAAGCTTAACCTACATGCCTAAATGAAATAGCTGTTGAAATTCTGAGTTTGGCAATACAAGATACAGTATGCTTCATAGCTCTTAATATCATCATCATCATCACCATCATCGTAGTAACACTTCAAAGCACTTTGAAATTTGCAAGGCTCTTTGTATTATGATGCCTCTTCACATGGTATAATTTAAAATGGTGCCCTATTAGCTTCCTGCATAATAGAAAAAACAAAACAATGATGCATGTTTAATGGTAATAGATTGGAATCCTGAAGGAAGAAACTTGATACTCTCTAATCTGGGATGACTGACAAGGTGGAAATAACATTCAATTTATTTTACCTGTGTTTAAATATTCACTTAAATAGGAGTGACCTTGCACAAGGTATGAGCTCTCTGGGATTCAGTTTCCCTATCTGTAGAAAGTAGACACTTGCACTAGATGTCCTTTAAGGATGCTTCCAGCTTTAAAGCTATGATCTCAACCCAAGGGTGGGTATCAGTCTTTCTTGCCTGAAGGTCAGAAAACTTGGGATATATATTAACACAGACACTTCCAACTCAAGTTGTCTGTGGGCATTTTTTTCCTTGTGAAATGATTTATGATCTAATTGAGGACCATTGTTTGTGATTCAAATGCCTAGTCTATTTATTTTGGGCCAATCACATAAATAATTATATCCTCAAAGAAGGCAGAAGTCAGCAGGTGAGAATGGAAATGCAGCTACTTCATCACATTATAAAAACTGATATTTGAGGTCCTGCAAATCAAGCAGGAATGCAGTCCATCATGATTAGCTTAAAGTATGGAACTTTGGTGATCGACAGAGATAAAAGTTCATTTCTTAGAACTTGAAAATCAAGAAGTTGAAATAGATAACTACTTAAATCAATTTAACTGAATAATTAATTAAAATGTTTACTATTTATAATTCTGTGACAGGACATATGCAGTTTTTATGATAAAATATTTATTTCTCATTAAATCTCTCATACAAGATTTGATATTTTAGCCAGAGTAAAAATAGTTTTACACAATTAATAGATAATTTTAAAATATTTATTTGACCTTTAACTTATTTTAATGTCCATTTTTTTGTTTTTCATAAGGTAACATATTGGTATAATATATGTATTCATACATATAACCTATAAATAAATAATTTTTAAGGGAGAGTAGTACACTATCCATGTAGTTTAGAGAATACTGGGCTGGGCACTCAGAATTGAAGAGAGTAGCTCAAGATGACACAGTTAGAAAGTTCTAGACAAAGCTGCCTCTCAATAACTCCTTTAACTGAGCCGAAATCTGCCTCCCTGAAGATTATACTAAATATTTTTCATCTCCTCACTCAGAAACAGCAGAGAAGGAAAGTGTGTTTCCAAATTCAAATTTATTATTTCTGCAGTTTGAAAGACAGTGATCAAGATGTCTAGTCTAGGTGACAAATGGCAGAGAGCATTAGATTTAGAGTCAAGAAGAAAGTTTGACATCTCTTGGCTGTGAGACCTTGGACAAGTCACTCTGTATGTTCCTCATCCTCAGTTTTTTCATCTATAAAATGGGGATAATAAGCACCCCTACCTCCCAGGGTTACTGTGACAATTAAATGAGCTAATATATATATAGTGTCTTACAAACCTTAGAGTGTTATGTAAACCTTAGCTGGTTGTTTTGCTATCATTCTTATGTCTTGACTCTATACTTGGTCTCATCCCATACGTTAGAAGGGAAAGGGACACTAGCAACAAAAACATGAAATTAATGAGTCATCCCAGCATTTGCTGTCTCATCCTGCTATTAGAGAGAAGATTCCTGATGCCTTTAGTTTCATTCTTTTTCTCTGCCAAGCAAAGGACTTTGTAAATTCACTAGAAGGCCACCTCCATAGAAGCCTGGGACATGAGACAGCTCATTAGCCAAAGCAGCCCTTGATGGCACAGAGAGTTCAGAGACACCAGAAAAACTCATGCAGCAGATCTGAGACCAGTCCCCATCCCATGAGCAGGTAGACACTCCTGGGAGATATTAGTCTGGTTTGCTCTCCTATTTCCTCCTGCCACACCACACCCCATTCTCATCATGAATTCAGAGATTCTACAGTTGTAATAGTTGCCAGTGGGTGGGTGAATTAAACTTTCTTCAATAAGCACAGTATGATCTGGGAGTGCAGACTCACAGCTGGGGAACAACCATCCCCCTCAGCTGCAGATGCGAAGCTTTTCCTACCTGGTCTCATGCCATCACCAACAGAGCCAAGGGCTGTAGCACACACCTTCTGCCTTGGAACCAACCACCCTTGCACCACAAAGTCCAGGACAATAATCGGGCTTAATTCAGATGTTCCCATACCCATACGAAATATGCATCCTGCAGCTAAGGCAGACATTCCATTGGACCGGGATCCCATTGAGAGCAGAGACTTTTCTTTTTAAATTTGTATTTGTATCGCTCAGCACACTGGCACATAGTAGGCACTTCAATGCTAATTTGCAGGCTGACATTTGCTTGGTTGTGCAGGCTATTCATAAGTATTTCACTTCATTCTGCATATTTCCTTTTTCTTGTAATACATTTGTCCCCATGATGGAGGAGGTGGGTTCTTTTATAGCCCCTTGAGGTGCTGAGTAGGTGGGGTGGAGGAATTCAAAGGAGGTTACTACACACAGGCACCGATATTCACCTGAATGTCTCCCTCATACTGAAGATGTTAAAGTCAGATTACTTTAAAGTATAAATTATTCTCTGAAACAGGACTAACCCTTAACTTAGAGAAGATAATAATCCTTTTAATTTATCTGTATAACACCTTAGAGTTTCCAACCCTTTTCCACATATATCAACTTCCTTGATCCTCCCAACAGGTAGACAGGTTAGGTATGATTATTGCTATTTTTCATGTGAGAGGAGGTCAAAAATGGATAGATGATTGGCTTTGCAGTCAGAGAACCTACTCCAAATCCTTTCTCTGTCACCTCCTGAGTGACATCAAGCAAATCACTTAACCTCTCTAGCCTTAGTTTCCACTTTTATAAAATTAGCGGGTAGGATATGACTGCTAAGGTATTTTTCAGATTTAAATCTGTGTAATCTGATGACATGCACAAAATCACCAAAGCAGAAACAGTCAGTGCCAGTATTTGAGCCTAGTCCTATTTGACCCCATGCCCAATGTGCCATCTAAGACCCCACACTGTTGAATCCTTTTATTAGACTTCCCATTCCATGCATTGGTCTGTGCCTCCCAGTTTAGCTTCCTGTTTTGTTCTTGTCCGTTCTCCTATGATGGGTGTCCTGCCCCTTAATGATAAACTGTAAAGTGTGAGATAAATGTAAACAATTACTGTTCTTGCTGATTACTGTTGCTTCTGCTACTACTGCAAAGTGTTCCAAGCCCCCAGGCAGCTTGGTGCAGGAGAAGTGCCAGATTTGGCATTGGGTTTGTTGTTCAGCTGTGTTTGCAGCCTTGTCTGACTCTCCATGAATCCATTTGGAGTTTTCTTGGCAAAGATACAGGAATTACTTGCATTTTCTTTTCTAGTTTGTTTTGGAGATGAGGAAACTGAGGCACACATGGTTAAGTGACTTGCTCAGGGTTACCCAACTAGTAAGTGGTTTGACGCCAGATTTGACCTCAGAAAGATGAGTTTTCCCACGCTCTGCACTCTCTTCACTTCACCACAAAGCTGCTCCCTTGGCATCAGAGGAACTTGATTCAAATTCTAGTGCTATTTAATACTGTGAACTATGGTCAGTCACTTGAGCCAACTCTCTAAGCTCATTTTCTTTTCCTTTTTGAAAATATTAATTAATTAATTTTTAGTTTTCAACATTTGCTTCTATGAGATTTTGACTTCCAAATTTTCTCCCCTTCCTTCACTTCTCCCACTCAAAGACGGCATGCAATCTAACATGGACTCTGTATATACATTCATATTAAACACATTTTCACATTAGTCATGTTGTGAAGAAGAATCAGAACCAATGGGAAGAACCATAGTAAAGAAGAAAAAAAGAGAGCAAATAGTATGCTTTTATCTGCATTCACACTCTGTAATTCTTTTTCTGGATGTGAATAGCATTTTCCATCTTGGGTCTTTTGGAGTTGTCTTGCAATGCTGAGAAGAGATTGAGTCAATCAAAGTTGATCATTGCACAATGTTCCTGTTCCCTTGTACAATGTTCTCCTGGTTCTGCCAATTTCACTCAGCATCAGTTCATGTAAGTTTTTCCAGGTTTTTCTGAAGTTCTCCTACTCATCATTTCTTACAGAACAACAGTATTCCATTACATTCATATACCACAATTTGTTCTGTCATTCCCCAACTGATGGACATCCCTCAATTTCCAATTCTTGGTCACCACAAAAAGAGCTACAATAAATATTTTTGTATACCTAGGTCCTTTCCCCATTTTTATGATTTCTTTGGGCTACAGACCTACAAGTGGTATTGCTGGGTCAAAGGGTATGTGTAGTTTTATATGGGCTCATTTTTTTAAAGGTGACTCTCAATGACCTCTACAATTCCTAAATCTATTATTCCATGACCCAGTCTTATGGTATTTCCATGTAAGGCATTTTAATAGGCTAAAAGGGGTGGAGAACCTGTGACTTGAGGTCATATGTGACCCTCTAGGTCCTCAGGTGTGATCCTTTGACTGATTCCAAACTTCACAAAATCCTTTTTATTAAGAATTTATTAAGGATTTGTCCTGTGACATCTGGATTCAACCAAAGGGCTGCACATGAAAACCTAGAGGACCACATGCGGCCTTGAGGCCACAGGTTACCCACAGTTGGTTCCATTCAATCTGCCCTTCCTGGCATGAATGGACTTCCTTGTCACACACTGCCTTCCTCCTGAATTGCTAATTTGGACTTTGTTTTAGGCTAAGCCTGTAGTTCAGGTATTTGTCTGTAATGAAATGAGACATTTGTAAGTTGTTCTACAGTTAATAAAAGAAGACTTCTTTAGTCATAGTAGAAGAATATTCAATGAGGAGACGTGCTGAGGATACCTCAAGTTCATTCAGCTGAGCAAAACTTTCTTGCCTGAGTTTCCCATGGTGGCTCTCCAGTCAAATATCTGAGGATTCCTAGAGATCCTTGTGGCTCTTTGTGCTTAGATGACCTGGACATGATCTCAGTATGAGCCTTTATTTAGTCTTCTCAGACAATCAAGTATCAAGGGTGATTTCAATTCCTTTTTTAGGAAAAACTACCCTAACTTGCATGGGGGCATGGGTTAGGACAGTACTTTCCCCACAGATGCTGTCCTACTCCTCAACCACCTGTCCTAAATTGTCCCCTTGGACATCCCAGCTGAGAAATGATAACTTGGGAAACATTTGCTTCACTCTAATGAATCAATTTTGGGTTTAACCTCCCCTAACATTCAAAATTCCTGTCACTGATGACCACTTCACCTTATACCAGATTCTTCTCTAATGGGAGAGTCTGGACAGAGACTTGGAAATGTGTCCCACCTAGGTATTATAACATTTGGTAACTGATTAATGGGCTATGCATGGTTGAAGACAGAAGTTATTATACACATAAGTCCGCTAGTATATTAAACTAGCCCATTGGTGGACTACCCACTAGGTACCTTCTATCTACTAGGGAAAGAGAAATTAATAATGTTTCTCTACCAGACATTGTCATTTTATAGTCAGGGCAAATGCTTCCATTTTGAAGAGAAAGGCCTGTTCAACCCTCTAGGTTTCAAAGAATTTTAAGTAGAAAATACATGGATAGAGACAGTCCAATTGCTACCTAAAGAAAAATTCCTACCCCAATCTACCCCACAGGTGGTTATTTAGCTTTTGCTTGGTGAACCCCAGAGAGAGACAACTCACTACATCCCAGAATCTCAAAAAATCCACAAAAAGGGGGGAGGCGCCTCAGACCAACTCGTCCAACCCTCTGCCTCTTGAGGCGGATGACTCTGTCTTTGGACATCTCATTCTCACGGAGTTTTGTGCTTGACACTTTTATTGTTATTTCTGAAATCAAGCCTCGATTGGCTACTTTATAACTTCTACCACCGCTCCTAGTGCTTCTGATGAGGGCAGAGCAGATCAACTCTAATTCTTCCCTCATATGACAACCCTTCGACTTCTTGAGAATATCCACCATGTGCCAAAATCTAAGGCTTTTCTTCTGTAGGCTAAATATGCCTAGTTCTTTCAATCATTCTGTTTATGCCTGGATTCAGCATCTTGTTTGCCAGGGAAAGGAGAGAAATGCTTATTTCCCCAGACTATCATGTAAGCTGGTTAGACCATAAGTTGTTTGTTTCCCTTCCCTAATTTCTATTCTATATAAGAGAAAAACATATAACCATGACATCCCCACTTGTGAAAAAGGTCCAGTGTCTCCCACCTACGTCTAGGGAAAAAAACCAAAGTCCCCTACTCAAAACCCTTCATAATGTTCCCAACTCATTTTTCCAGAGTGATGTCACACTAGTATCTCTCTCTCTCTCTCTCTCTCTCTCTCTCTCTCTCTCTCTCTCTCTCTCTCTCTCTCTCTCTCTCTCTTTCTCTCTCTCTCCCTCCACCTCTTCTTCCCTTCTTCCCTCCCTCC
Organism: Pseudochirops cupreus; assembly: GCA_028627135.1. NCBI lineage: Eukaryota > Metazoa > Chordata > Mammalia > Diprotodontia > Pseudocheiridae > Pseudochirops > Pseudochirops cupreus. The sequence continues at coordinate 538,295,667 of CM053581.1, forward strand.
CACCCATACTACCTTGGGGGTAAAATGACCTACCAGATTCCCCCATAGAATTCTATTCTATTGGTCACATTTGTGTCTTTGTACCAGCTGAACCACAAATTCCCGAATCTCCATATTGACCTGCTTCTTAAAAATCCTTCACTTCCTTTAAGACTTAGCTCAAGTACTATCTCTTATGTTAGAGCTTTCTTCCCACTCCCCACCCCTAGTCATTGTTCTCCTCTCCTCCAAATTCCTGTATTGCCTAATTTGAACATATTTTGTACTGAGTTCTCTCCAGATATTACACCCTCAGGTAGAACGTAAGATCCCTGAAGGCAAGGGATGGTTTCTTTTTTTTTTTCTTTTTCGCCTTTACAAATTATTTTCCACATAGTAGGTTTTTAATAATTCCTGGTTGAATGAATGAGTGAACAATATTATCAAGACACTTTGTCATCGCTGATGGGTCTCAGGCTACATGCCAGAGTATGCTCATTTCTCTGCTTTCAGTGCCTTAAGAATTGACCTGCAACTTATTTTCTAAGATTGGAGCAGTCCCTGCAGAACCACTGATAGACTGATTCTTCAGACTCATTACTAACAAGTGCCCTCTATGCCCTCTCCCTGGATATAGGGGTTGCACTTTAGGTCTACAAGTCAATAAAGTGTAGTAAGGGAGAGAATCATAGGGAAAATATTTTGAGATAGTCAAGCTTTTCTTCAAAGCTGTTTTAAAATCATTTCCTTTTTTTTTTTTTTGAGTGAGGAGAGCAGAACCAGAACTTCGTACACAATTACAGACACATTGTATGTATGATGCCTAGCTTTGATAGACTGGGCTCCTTTAAGCAACGCAAGGCTGGAAGACAGTTCCAAAGGACTCGTGATGGAAAGAGCCATCCACATCCAGAGAAATAACTACAGAGTCTGAATGCAGATTGAAGCAAATTACTTGCTCTCTCTCTTTTGTGTTTTGTTTTGTTTTGTCCCTTCTTTCTCATTGTCCACCCCATTGCTTATAATCCTTCTTTACAACATGACTAATGGTCAGCGTGAAGGTATTTGTAGAACCCATGTTTGATTACATGCCACAATGAGGTGGAGGGGAGAAGAGAGGGAGGGGAGAAAATTTGGAATTCAAGGGATTGTGGAACTGAATGTCGTAAACTAAAAGTAAATAAATAAATTTAAATTAAAAAAATAAAATCACTTCTAAAAATACTGTGTATTTAGAACAGGTGTTTCTTGTTTATCATGGCAATCGTCCTTCCTTAGATTCAAACAGTTTTTATAAGACTTTCAACCAGATAGCTTGTGACCTTTAGAAATGTTCAGTCTGGCATGATGGCATCTGACTTTGCAAGTCCCTCACTCAGATATAAAAGATCAGAAATTGTAAAAGCTCATATGGAAAATGTTGTTATCCAATTCTCAGCCCTTTCTTATTTAGTAGGAGATTGCATGCAACCATTCAAATGTTCAAGATCCATAAATTACATTACAAAATGCCAGGTGGAAACACTCTAGGAAAAGGAAAAATAAAGTCAAATTAAGACATGTCAGAAGAAAATTTTTCCCCGGAATCACCATCTGTCCAGTGAACCCAACTGGTTCTCCATTAGTTCCAGCTTTGAAAAGTAGAGACTTAGCTTCCTGTTCTTAAAATCCTACAGGAAGTCCATCTCTTAGCACTTTTCCACTAGCCCTTGCTTTTGATTTGATTTGAAACAGCTGAGTAGTCAGGAGTGCCCAGTAAATAGAGAACTGACCTCAGAGTCAGGAAAATTTTGGTTTGCCTCTATCTGGGCTAGTCTGTGCCCATAAGCAAGTCACCTGAGGACATCTCAGCGACCCTAAGCATCTTAAGATGATAAGTGGCATAGAAGGTGATCATCTGCATTGATCAAAGGTGTTTACTCTCAGGAATCCCCTTCTATCCTTGAAATCCCAGGTCCAGATGAAAAGAAAATAGCCAGAATTATGCTGCTCTGATTTCATTTCTACATTCTGAAAACTTCCTTCCTTGCACTGAAAAACAACAACAACAAGAAATGAAATGTTTATTTTGAGATTTAGGAATCCACTTACTGGACTGGCTGAAGCTTTACTCTTCATTTGATTTATGCTACCAGTCAGTAGGAATAGAATAGGAGTTCTCTGGGTTTGCCTTTCTCTGCATTGTATACCTGAGGTACAGTTGTGATAACCATCAATGCATCAAGACTGAATCAATCTGTGCTTCTGCCTCAAAATGGACTGTCAAATGCCAGGGAGAGGCAGGAAAGAACACAAAAGAAAACCCTTCTAAATCTGTATTTTCTTATTGACTGCACTGGGTCTATTCTTCTTACACACCTTCTGCAAAACAGCAAACTCTCCAATTTCAGCTGTTACTATTATCTTAGCTTATTTTTCATTTCAGAAACATATTTTCTTTCATTACTATTCTTGACATAACTTTCCCACTGCCTTTGCAGCCTTCAGGGATATGTGTGTGGTATGTGTCATATGTGTCTTTATTCTCAGATTTTATTTTATCTTGTAACTCATCAATTTGATACTCACTTTTCCTTCTTACCAAGAAACAGCCAAAGCCCTTTTTGCCTCTGCTTTTTCCAACTTTTCCCTTGGGGAATTGAGAGATGATTACAGAGACCGTAAAGTAATCTTGGGAGCTTAAGACTGTTGTAATGAAAATCCCAATGCTCTGAAGAGGGAATGAAGGTTTATAAGGAAGAAATGTGTGGTTCCCCTTTTTCTCTTCTTGTTTTTCTTTTGATTAAGTAAAGATGATGGTGTTTTTGCTTATTACTAGTTCTTTCTCTGGTGGCTATTTTAAATCCCTGGTAGTAAATACTCTGATTTAATGATGTTTGTTTTAATCCTTTCTTTAAAAATCCAACTAAAATACATAATGGGGCATAAGAATGGCTCAGAGAGAGAGACAACTAGCCACAGTCTCCACAAATTACTATAAAGAGCAAACAGACCAAGAAAGGAAACAACATCCTAAGCCTCAGAAGTGAAGTCTCCAGAGTGGTTGACACAATGTTGATAAAGCCAAGTTTAAATATGCATGAGGTAGTTATAAAAATAGGAGAACATCACATAAATCTATTCAGTGGAATGCAGACCCTGCTTATTATCACCTCATGACCTGTCAACCAAAGGATATCCAACATCACTACCAAGGCAAGCACAGAAAGGTGAATTTGCATTCAATTTAAAGAATAGAAACCGAGCATGGCAAATTTCGAAGATGTTTCTGAAAACAACTATTTTGAAGCAATCTAGCATGGGCTCTCTCTGCTCCCCTGATCTACATGAAATTTTTTCTGTAGCTACAACTTTCTTAGTAACTTAAAGTTAGACACAAAATGAGGGCTAGGTGACTGAGTTCTTGCAACAGCACATCAATGAAAGCTAACACTGGGAGCACATTTCCTCCTCATGGTAGTGCTCTGGTTTTCTGTGATGTATTTATGCTCTGATCTGCTATTCTCATCCTAAATAGTTTACTATTATTCCTGAACCATACAGTATAAAGGATTCTTACTTTTTCACCTGGACTTGAGAGTCTTACTGCCATACTTCTGCCCTCAACTCTATTTGCCCTGAGCAACACAACTCCTAGTTATGGTTCTTCTTCAAGCTTCTTTGTATGTTAGTTACCTTTGTCTACTTTACCCTTCACCCTCTTTTATCAGAAATATTTCTCCCTCTTTTCAAACCCCCCCTTTCCCCCACACACACTTGCATTTGATCCATTTTGGTGACTTTATACAACCTATTTCCTTTCTCTTCCATATTCAATCTTTTCCATTCCCTTTGACTCTACTTACAAACATACTGTTTTGCTGTTATTGAACAATAAAAAAAAAATTTCACTTCTATTCTTTTATCAATCAATTATCTCATTTCCCTGACTCTTTATTGATTTCCTTATCTATTTTCAAACGTATCAAAGGTACTGTTTACATTTGCAGCCTCAATACTCACACATTCCTTATCTCCATGCAAATGTGGGCTTCACTTTTATCACTTCACTGAAAAGAGCTCTTTACCAGGTCACCAAGGAGCTCTTAATAGTCAACTCCAGTGGCCTCTTCTCTGTCCTTTTTCCACCTCTCCTTTTAAAAGAATTACATCAGGGGTGACCCTCTTTGACTGATCCTATGAAGTTTGGATTCAGTCAGAGGGCCACACTTGAAGACCACACTGAAGCCTCAAGGCCACAGTTTTACACTCCTGAATTAGATAGTTAAAATCTTCCCTCCTTCAACCTCCCTCTCCTTCTTAGTTTCCATGAAATTGTACTGTCCTGGTTCTTCTCCCGTCTTCTAAACTCATAGCTTTTCATATGCTTCCCATGCTGTTTCCTTATCTGATCCTCTGAATGTGGTCACCCCACCCCCACCTGCCAGAATCAGTACCATACATACAGTTTTTCCCCTTAGAGATTGCCTTCCATAAGTTCATTCATCTACATGGTGCTAACTGAAAACCACATTTCCAGTTTTAATTTTGCTCCCTCACTTATTTCCTTTCTTTGACTCTCTGTTGGACAGTTCCATTTGTCCTGTTCCTCAAATTCAACACATCTAAAATGGAACCTGTCAATTTTTTTTTCAAAATAATTTCTCTCTTTTTACTTCCCTATTGTGTAAATCATGCTGTCATTCACCCTTGAAACATTAGAATCATTTTTAAGTATTCCCTTTTCACATCTGATAAATGGCCAATCCCAAAAGATTCTTCCTTGAAATAAATCTTTCTATTCCTAACTGAATTCCCTAACTCCAATCTCTTCTATCCCCCAATAGACATCATCTGTAGTTGCCCACAGAACATCAATCCTTTTTTATTCCCTATCATTGCTACTCTTCTTTCCCTCCTCTAATTATCTGGGTACAACTTCTTTCCCCCTCCCATTGGGAAAAAACAGGCAAAAGACTTTTTTCTTTTGACTGTTGTATCTCCAATAACTGGTGTGCAATATGTGCTTAATAAATGGTTCTCAAACTGGATTGAAAGCTTTTTCCCAAGACATAGGACAAAATCTGAACTCCCTATGCTGGCATTCAAGGTCTCTCATGTTACCATCCCTACTCACTTTCACAGTTTCCTCTTCTATTCCTTAACATACATCAGCAACTCTACTATAGTCACTCATTTTTCTTCAAGTATGCCTCCCATGTTCCCACCTCTGACCATTTACTTATCATTTTGCTGGCCAAGAATGCCATCTCCTTTTCTCTTTCTCTAAGTCCCACTGTTCCTGAGGGCTCTTGAAGAAGTTTCATCTTTTTCATGCAGCCTTCCTAACCCTTATGTCCCCAACTATAAAGTGTAAGCTCTTTGAAAGCAGATAATGATTGTTATGTCACTTTGGATAAACAGTGTGAGAATGACAACAATAATGCCACATTTTGTTCCATACAAATAAGAGCTCTATTTTAAAGATTATTTTGTCCACCACTGAGGCAATATAAGCCCTCTAGGGCACTGACCCTCTTTTGGTCAATGGGGATCTCATAATGTTTTAGGGTACCCATAATCTACCACAACCAGGACCTGCAATAATAAGTGTTTAGGAAGTTTGTTCTCTGGGTGTAAGGCAATGTAGGCAAAGCATTCTGGGGAATAAGAGATGAAAGTGAAATTCTTACTGCCTCTTTACCAATGGTAGAACTTCTGTGAGTGACTCCCTGGCTAAGTGAAGCTCTGCAGATGGCAGAAGGAAGGCAGATACAGTACTCCCGATCTAGATCATGTCTCCTCCAACATATAACTATTTTCATTGGTTGGGTTAAGAGAGTGTGTTGGGAAGTTTGTCTCAAGTTTGTCCACAACCAAAGGAAGGATACATGTCATTAAGATAGTAGCCACAACAACTATTTATTCAACAAACTTTTATTAAATATCTACTGTGTGCAGCTGTTGTAAAAATAGGCTTATTCTCAGACTGTATTCTATTTCAGTGACACTGATTTTTTTCCTGTTCCTTACACAAGATGTTCCATCTCTCAACTCTGTGCATTTTCATTGTCTGTCCCCCATGCCTGGAAATCTCCTCCTCATCATCTCTACCTTCTGGTCTTTCTGATTTACTTCAAGCCACAGCTAAAATCTCATCTTCTAACAACACCAAGCCCAACTCCCATTAATGTTAGTGCCTTCCCTCCCCTGATTATCTCCAATTTATCCTGTTTACATCTTCTTTGTATGTAGCTTTAATATTGTTTCTCCATTAAACTATGACCTTTTCAGGAACAGGGAGTGCCTTGCTTTTTTTTTTCTTTTTATATTCCTAGAGGAGTGCCTGATACAGAGTAGGCACTTAATGCTTCCTGACTGACTGAGGGACTAATTCATCCTGGATAAATATAGACAATACATAAATTATTCTATGAGAGCAGGAATATTCCAGGCCAAATTTTGACTTAGAATTTAGAAAGAGTTGGGCTATTTTATCACAGCCCTTGCTTCTTCTAAACTCAAGAATTCATGCAATTACAATTTAGACTTTAAGAGATATGTTTAAAGTAGCCTTTAGTAGAATCCTGAAGGACACCACACACGCAGACACAGACACAGACAGACAGACAGAAAGACACGAGCACGCGCGCACACACACACACACACACACACACACACACACACACTTTATTTAACTGGAACCATTTCTCATTTGTTGGAATAGCACAACAGGCATTTTGATTCTGCCTATATGGAATTTCCAAGGAGTGAAAGGCATAAGTGACTTGTACAGGTTTAAGGGACTCCGGGAGGCTCTGTCTGCTTGCCAATAAAACCTCATAGACGGCAGGCCCTACCATTGCTTAGTTTTCAAGTACATAAAACAACTGCTGTCATAGCTGTGTGTTCCTACAGTTCCCTCTTGAGGATTTGGTTGAAGAAGGGTGAGGAAAATATCATGGCTTAGCAGTACTGTTATTTTAGTCATGGCTACCTGTTTAAGCACTGGATATTGCTCAGAATGGGTCTAACAAATGTTAAAAGTTAGCAAAATGGAGCTGGTTTCTGTAGACCTAAATGTAGAAAAAGGGCCAGTAAGTGAGGTATTATACCAATTATAAAAAATGGGATTTAAAAGCAATCTATTTGTGTATTGAAAATTAATTCTTTCAGTATAACAGAAAGAAAGCCAAGCTGGCAAGAGGAAAAACAAAAGGTTCCATCTCAAGGTGAAATTTAAAAAGTTACTTTAGTTGGTTCTGGATGGAAACTTAAAGAGAAACTCTGGTCTTGAAAAAAATGTATAGTAGATTCCAAGCAATATAGAAAGGGAAGCCACACTAAGTTTCATGGAGTTGGGAGAACAGAAGCACTGGGAGTTGGAGCTGCCCTAAGGAGTATGGACAGGACTCAGGAAGTGAGTGTATTTTGTCCAGTAGGGCAAGAGGAAAGTGAGAACACTGTGTTACTACAATAGCTCCAGACGATAATCCCCAGGATATTAATTCTGGATGTCCTCTTTGACCTCCTTTCAGAAAGTTTGAACTCTTTCCTTCTTGGAAACTTTGCTAGTCTTTCTTTGTTTTTAAATATTTAATTGTCAATAGTGTTAGCCGTGTGTGTAATAATTAGGAACATAGGAGACAACTGAAGGAAAGTTATCCCCAGAGAAGAGAGAGACAGAATTAATACTGTGGTGGTTTTTCCAGAGCTATGTCTCTAGCTGGGGTCTTGGAGAAGAGAGGGAGGGAAAGAAAGAGGGAGAGAGGGGGAGGGGAGTGAGAGGAGGAAAGAAGAGGCAAAGGGAGGGGAGGGGAAGGCAGAGGAGGAGAGACTTGGATATCTTTTGAAATAACTTCTAAGAATAGAGAACACAATAGTATAATGAAAAAGGGAAAATGGGAATTTAGTCAAGAAAGAGAGGAGAGATACAGGTCAATAGTTTGTAGGAATGACAGGATGTTTGTTTCAAGGAGAGAGGAGACATGAGTGCAATTGTAGGCAAGAGGGAATTGTAGGCCAGTAAATAGAAAGCAATTAAACATAAGGGAAAGACTGGAGGATAGTTGTGGCAATTTTCTGGATAAGTTGGGAGGAAGTGAGACCAAGAGAGAATATCAAGGCTTTGGCCTTGGCAAGGAAAAGGATCACTTCTTAGTCCAAGAAGGGAGTGAATGAGGAGAGAATATGGGAAGATGCCTTGAATGTGGGAAATCAGGAGGAGACAAATGTTTTTAACTCTTGAGAAATGTTCTCACTTATTTTTGTAAAGTAAGAGATGAAGACTTCAGCTGAGAGGTTGGGGGGGGGGGTTATCATGGAAGGCTTGAAGAGATGTAAAAGTGTTTGGAACAGCTTCTGTAGAAAGTGAGGTGACAAAACTATTAGGAAGGAAAAGAATGTTTGCCTTGTTGCAGTGAGGGCTCAGTAGAGATTAGATAACAAATCTGTTGTGGTTCCAGTCAGCACAAGTTTCTTGATTTTCTCCAGCTCCATTCAGCAGAATATGGTTAGTGGTGAAGGAAACAGATTGTGGGAATAATTTAGCATTGGAATTTGGCAAGGTGTGATCTGTGATAGGGCTAGGGTCAAGTGGGAGTCAAGTCACAAAAACCCAAAATGAAAGAATACTAAGGAGGTTATTTGCAGTGTTAAATGTTTCAGAGAGGTCAAGAAAGATGAGGACTGAAAAAGGCCATTTGACTTGACAATTGAAATTATCGGCAATTTTGGAGAAAGCAATTTTAGATGAATGATGAGATCAGAAGCCTGAGTATCAAGAATTGAGAAGAGTGTAAGGAGAGGAAGTAGAGGCCTTTAACTGGCCCATTATTTTAGGCTATAGTCAAATTTTTGAATTCTGAAATAGATTATTGAAATGCCTTGTTCTGAATGAATTTCACTTATGTTTTTAACCAACACTTATTAAGCACTTATGATCTTTATAATGCTATACTAGATGTTTATGGGGACTTAACAAAGTTGACATTGTCCCTGTCACCTAGGAGTCAATACTTAAAGTGAAAAGGCATACGTGTAGTAAAGTCTTCTAAATGAGTTATTCTACCCATTAGTAATTGTTGATTATTCTAGTGTCTATGCAGATGTCTTTATATGGGTAGTTTCCATGCCTGAGTTGTTTCCTGCTTTGTCATTTGTAAATAACCCTTTTTGATACTAATTTAAATAGACTCCATTACTTTGGCTTTCATTTGTTTACCTTTTAAGATTAATTGATGAAATCATGAACTCCATCATAAATTTCTTTTCTTCTTAATCTCCAACCCAATTTCCCAGAATACATTTTGGCTTACACATTCCATTATGTGGTCAGTTCTGGAGAAAATTCAAGACTAACATATGACTTCCTTAGGGTCAAAAATGAGATTTTGCCAAAAATTACTTCTAGTTTTCCAGCCAATTATTTTGGCTCAAGTGGCCATTATATTCTGGGGTTTTGCAACACCAATATTTTTTCAAAATACTTTCAAAACATTTTCAAATGATTGTTTTCCCACATCTCTGAGAATAAAATGTATTGTCATTTATGCCACACCATCTAATCTTTGCTGTGTTATAATCATCTAAAGAAAATTGAAGTGGAAAGCTAAGTAACAGTTATATAAGTAAAAACCTTTTTTTTTGTAGGTCAATGAACTTATTTTAACAATTACTTTATTTTATAAGCTCTGTAACATAAAGTTTAAGGTGCTGAACTTGGAGCCAGGTAGACCCATGATTCCAAGAACTATAGATTCAACTCTAACCTTCTCCAAGGTTCCTGCCTTTACGGTACCTGGCCCCCACATCTAAGATGCACCTTGTCCTAACCTGCATCTCTTAGAATCCCTAGTTTCCTTTTTTTTCAAGGTGGGAAGGCAAGGCAATTGGGATCAAGTAATTTACCCAAGGTCACACAGCTAGTAAGTGTGTCAAGAGTCTGAGGTTGGATTTGAACTCAGGTCCTCTTGACTCCAGGGCTGGTGCTCTATTCACTGTATCACCTAGTTGCCCCCCTAGTTTCCTTTAAGGCTAAGTTTAAACTCCAACTGCAACATGAAATCTTTCCTAATGTTGGCAGTGTATTCCACCACCTCAAACATTTATTTTTTATTTATCTCGTATACATATACCCGTCTATGAATGTAGAGATAGAAATGACAGTGGAGAGACAGAGAGGAGACACATAGAGAGAGGACAGAGAAAGAAAGACAGAGATACAGACAGAAACAGAGAGAGAGAACAAATGGAGACAGTAAGCAGGTAGCTAGTTTCCCTGGGCAGTATCCATATTTCATCCTCACACGGGGAAACCAGAGGTACAAATGTCTTCAGAGAAGAAACAGCTTCATCAGACTTAAAAATACTTTAATAACATCTACTTTCACAAACCTCTGTTCAGAATAGTTTTCTTGGACTGAAATGTCTAGAACACTAGCCTGACACTCTATCTAAATTACGTAATGTGATAGACACTGATGGAATCTCCTATATCGGTTATTATCTAAAATAACTTATTTTTCAATTCTACACAAATTTTCAAAATTCATTTTCTCCTTGTTGAAAAAATATTGTCAGAACTTCTGATCAGCCACTGGAAAGAGGTTTCTGGTAGAGAAAAAGGAATATTTGAATTTTAATCCTTAGATATTCAGACAAAATTGGATTCTAATAGGCAAGAGATGGATATAGAACATCTTGTTGTCACTTCTGATGAGTTTAATTTTCCTAGATCAAAGAAATATGTTCTGGCATAAAAAGTCAAAAAAGAATATTTGATATTAAGCATGATTTCTCTGAAGATCAGACTTGAATATTCTTTCCACTATTCATTAGTAAGGATCCCTTTTCAGATTTTATTATCTTTCCAAATACTCTTTGATATTATCATTTTAATGTGTTGATCCTTGAATCAGCTAACTTGTTTAGTATAATTATGTATTCATGCTGCATACCGTCAAGCAAGATAAGCTCTATGAGACATACTTGAATCAGAAAAAGGAACTGAAATGGAGATGATACTTTGAAATGAAGTCCTAGATCCTTTCTTTAAAAAAAAAAAAAAAAATATATATATATATATATATATATATATATATATATATATATATATCTGATTTTTGGATTATAATGCTGTTGATGAAAAAAGCATTTTGATGGATTTTGTGCCTTTAGTACAAATGTGAATTCCACAGCCATCAACAGTCACAAACTTCCAAGTTTTAAAGAACAGAGTGAAAGGAAGAAAACAATTTATATAGTGACCAAAATAAAGGAAAGGCAAACAGTAATGAATTTGTCTCGTTTTATTTTATTTTTAAAGAAAGCTTAGCAAAATTGTAAAAAAAAAAATGCTCAATTTGTGGCCCTTACTATACCTCTTCTCCATTATTTCTTTGCACGTTTTAAAATGTTTTATTAATGTTCTTCTTAAAATTTCTATCACTACCTACCAGTCCAAGGAAAAGTGCTGCTCTTCAGAAAAAATAAAACAAAGCTTAGTCACATCTGAGAATGCTTGCCTTCTTCTTTACCTCTAGTCTATCACTTGGAGGTGGGAAGAATATTTCTTCATCAGTATTTAAAATCATGATGGGTCATTGCTTTGATCAGAGTTCCAAGACCTTTAAGATTTGCTTACATTCACTTTCCTGTGATCCCTGCATAAGGTATTCTCCTACTTCTGCTCATTTTACTTCACACAGTTGACTTCATTATTCTCTGAAACCATCACATTTCACAGTTCTTACAGTACAACAAAATCATATGCCATAATTTGTTCAACTGTTCTACAAATGATAGAAACCTACCTTATTTCCAATAATTTCGATTTAAGAAAAAAAATTACTATAAATATTCTTATACATGAGTCCTTTGATCTCTCTTGAATACATACCTAATGCTAGACCCACTGAATCACAGATTATACACATTTTAGTGACTTTTTTGGGTATAATTCCAAATGAATTTCCAGAATGTTTGAACCAATTCACAGCTCCATTAAAGTACTAATGTATATTCTCCCGCGACCCCACCAACACCATATATTTTCTTCTTTTTGTGGTCATTGTCTAACTGATAGGAAAGATATAGAATCTCAGGTTGATTTCAAGCTTTTAATTATTAATTAGAGTATATGATTATTAGTGGCTTGTGTTTATTCATTTGAGAATTGCCTGTTCATATCTTATGAAACATATCTGTATTATCTTACTCTAATTATATAACTTCTCTACTAACTTGGATGTTAGAATTTTTTCAGAGAAATTTGATGTGAAGATTTTTTTTCCCAAACTAATTACTTTCCTCTGATTCAAACTATGTTTACTTTTCTTTTATAAAAATCTTTTGGCTTTTATGATCAGGAGAAACAAACTAATTAAAAGGAAGGTGAGTTAGCATTTAGAGATTAATTGTTATCTAACCAACACATGTTTAGATGGCAAAGCTGGGGCACAGAAAAGGGAAGGTGACTTACCCCAGGCATTGTATTAAGTAACTGAGATGCAAAGGCAAATATGCAGTTATCCTTTCTACGTCATGGGAGGTTAAGGATGTGATGCCCCTGCAATCTGGAAAAATCACATAAAATATTTTGGCCCACCTTTCATACTAGACAAGTCTGTTTTTTTTTTTCTTTTATGGGATGTTTACATTACCTTCTTGTAAATTTTGGGTTAATATTATATAATACTATGCACATATTTTATGCATTTCTGAGTTTCTAAACGTTTTCTGTGTTTGTTGATTTTCATATGTCTTCTAGGGATTCTGCAAAATTCCCGGAAAATTCCTATTTAATTTCTTATACTGACGTGTGATTTATCAAAACCATGATGGGGAAAGTTGTGATGTAAAAGGGATAACAGCTGTCCTTTCCATCAAAGAACTTACATTCTAAAAGAGAGAGCATGGGACTTATGAAGGTGGAGCCAAGTGACAGAGTAGAGAAACACTCATCTGAACTGTCCCAACATCATCCTCCCAAAAAACCTTTAAGTCTTCATATCAAATTGGCAGAGCCAACAAAAGGTCAGAGTGAGACATTATTCCAGCCTAGCACAACGTAGGAGGTTGGAAAAAGAGATCTGCATTAGAGGTTGTGCCAGAGGGGTTAGAGATTGATCCTAGGCTTGTGTGGATGCAACATCAGTGGTGGAACTAGGTGGTAATAAGAGAAGCAGGAACAACTTTGGAAGCTCTCAAACCAGAGATGGCACAGACACCTGGCAACTGGTCAAAAAAGAGATTACAGGGACCCCTGTACTAGCACTGGATGCATGATCAGGCACTCTTTGGCAATTCCTTTGCCTATAACAACTTTTGGATCATAATTCAAAAGCAGAGAAGAGAACTTTCAGTCAAAAGGAAGGAGATATCCTGATGGGCAGTATATTTTTTTGGTCCTAAGAGATAAGGGACCCTGAAAAACAGTATCATTTTCAGTTCCAAGGGAGGAAGGGCCCTGAGGGGAAGTATCAATTGCAATCCCAAGGGATTAGAGGCCCTTCCTGGGTAATGACCAGAGTGTAGGCTAGAAAAGGAGTTAGCACACCTCTCTCCAAATCACAACCCCTTGGAAGCATGAAAAATTCCAAACCTCCAGAAATAGCTCTGAAAATAGCAATGTGGAAAAACGTGAAGCTTGAGATAGAATCCCTCCTTCCCCAATACCTGGAACAGAGTCCAAATTCAACATAAAGTTCAAAATTAAGAACTGGGGTGAGGAAATGAACAAACAACAATAAAAAGGAGTTGATAAAAAAAAATCTACTATGGAGATAGGGAAAACTAAGAAATAAAGTGAGATGGCAATGATGCCATAGGTACAAGCAAAACCTTAAAGAAAAATGTAAATTGGATACAAGTTCAACAATAATTCCTAGAACTTCAAAATGATTTTAAAAATCAAACATTAGAGTTAGAAGAAAAACTGGGAAATGAGAGTGAGGCAAGAAAATTATGAGAAAAGAGTCACTAGCTAAGTAAAAAGAAGCACAAAAAAAAACCCTGAAGAAAATAGCTCAAAAAAAAAAAAAGAATTCGGCAAATGGTAAAATGGGCACAAATATCCACAGAAGAGACATTCTTAAAAAGCAGAATTGGTTGGATGGAAAAAGAGGTAGAAAAATTCATGGACTCAAAGAAATCTTTTAAAAGTAGAACTATCCAAATGAAAAAAAAAGGCACATGAATTCACTACAGAAAAAAAAATTCCTTGATAATGGATCACCAGCAGCTGTGGAAATTCCCAGAATTATCAACCCATAAATGCCAAAGACAAAGTAAAAGGTTGTTGTGGAACTCTGTTGAAACTAGAGGGAGGTACAAAGGAACACACTCAGGCCTCTGCCCCTGGGTGTGGCAGCCATGCAGCCACCTACATGTGGCTGCTTCAGAGTTCCTGGCCTGCAGATCATAGGGGGACCAAGCAATCATTCAGAGGGTAATCACTCTTGCTTTAATCTACCTGGATCTGGAACACTGTCTTGGGTGGTGATCCTGGGGAATGTGACCAGTGAGCCAGAGCTTGTGCAGGCTGCAGGGAGGGCACCCAACTAATACTCCAGCAGCTACAAAAACCCCAGCCACTTGAGACAGAGCTCTCCCCTCTGGAAGCAGAGTTCTACTGTGGCAAAGAGCTCAAAAGTCAAGTAATTGAGTGGTAACATGAGCAAGCAAAGGAAGCAAAGCAAGTACAGCAATCAAACCTTAGATTCCATTTTTGGGCACAAAAAGGATCAAGGTTTGGAAAAGGAGGATGACAACAAAGTCAGAACTCCTGCACCAAAAGCTTCCAAGTAAAATATGAACTGGTTACAGGCCATGGAGGAGCTCAAGAAAGATTTTGAAAATCAAGTAAGAGGAGTGGAGGAAAAATTGGGAAAAGAAATGAGAATGATGCAAGAAAATCATGAAAAGAGAGTCAACAACCTGAGTGAAGAAAATGACACCTTAAAAAATAGATTAATTCAAATTGCAAAAGAGGCCCAAAAAGCCAATGAGGAGAAGAATGCATTAAAAAGCTGAAGTTGACAGATGGAAAAAGAATTTCAAAAGCTCACTAAAGAGAATAATTCCTTCAGAATTAGATTGGAGCAAATGGAAGCTAATGACTTTATGAGAAATCAAGATACCATTAAACAGATCCAAACAAATGAAAAAATGGAAGGTAATGTCAGATATCTCATTGGAAAAACCAATGACCTGGAATATAGATCCAGGAGAGACAATTTAAAAATTATTGGACTACCTTAAAGCCATGATCAGAAA
>CM053581.1:538311400-538366039 GCA_028627135.1 Pseudochirops cupreus
CCTTAATGTAGAAGCTACTGGATCTTGTGTTATCCTGACTGTGTTTCCACAATATTCAAATAGTGTATTTTTGGCTGCTTGTGATATTTTCTCCTTGACATGGGAACTCTGGAATTTGGCTAAAATATTCCTAGGAATTTTCTTTTTGGGATCTTTTTCAAGAAGTGATTGGTGAATTCTTTCAATTTCTATTTTATCCTCTGTTTCTAAAATGTCAGGGTAATTTTACTTGAGAATGTCTTGAAAGATGATTTCTAGTTTTTTTTTTTTTTGATCATGGGTTTCAGGTAGTCCAATAATTTTTAAATTACCTCTCCTGGATCTATTTTCCAGGTCAGTGTCTTTTCCAATGAGATACTTCACATTGTCTTCTATTTTTTTCATTTGTTTGGATCTGTTTTATAGCATCTTGATTTCCCATAAAGTCATTAGCTTCCATTTGCTCCAATCTAATTCTGAAGGAATTATTCTCTTCAGTGAGCTTTTGAAATTCCTTTTCCATCTAGCAAATTCAGTCTTTTAAGGCATTCTTTTCCTCATTGGCTTTTTGGGCCTCTTTTGCCATTTGAGTTAGTCTTTTTTAAGGTGTTATTTTCTTCAGTGAGGTTGTTGACTCTCTTTTCATGATTTTCTTGCATCATTCTCATTTCTCTTCCCAATTTTTCCTCCATTTCTCTTACTTGATTTTCAAAATTCTTCTTGAGTTCCTCCATGGCCTGTAACCAGTTCATACATTTCCTGGTAGCTTTTGATGTAGGAGTTCTGACTTTGTTGTCTTCCTTCTGTTCCATGCTTTGATCTTTTTTGTCCCCCAAAAAAGAATCTAAGGCTTGCTTTGCTTCCTTTTTTTGCTCATGTTGCCACTCAATTACTTGACTATTGAGCTCTTTCCCACAGTAGAACTTTGCTTCCAGAGAGGAGAGCTTTGTCCCAAATCATTGGGGTGTTGCCAGCTGCTGGAGCTATTAGTTTGGTGCCTCACAAGCTCTGGCCCACTGACCCCACCCCCCAGTACCTCCACCCAAGACAGCTATCCAGATCCAAGCAGGATAAAGCAAGAGCAATTACCCTTTGAATGATTACTTGGTCCCCCTATGATCTGCAGGCCAGGAGCTATGGTAGCAGCCACATGGTGGCTGTACAGCCATGGTGCCTCTGCCAATTCTGATCCTGGGGGCAGGGGCTTTACTATGCTCTTCTGTCCACCCCTGTTCCAACAAAGTCCCACACTGACCTTTTACTTGCTTTTTTGTGGTTATGGGTTGATAAGTCTGGAAACCACCACACCTGGTGGAGATTTACTCTCCTGAGGTCTGCTCTGGCCACTGCTGCTCAGGGCCACACTGAGGCTAAAACTGCAGCTCATGTGGGCCTGGGCTTAGCTCCCAGCTTGCTGAGATGGACCCTTCCTGTAGGCCTGCTATGCTGCCTTCAGCAGGAGATTTGTTTCTCTAGGTCACTTTGTGGGTTCTGTAGCTCTAAAATTTGTTTAATGTCATATTTTATCAGTATTTGAGGTGGTTGTGGGGGGAGCCCAAGGAATTTTCCTGTTTCTATGTGGCCATCTTGGGACTACCAGAATTATTGATTTCTCATGGTTTTTGATTTGATTCACCTATTTTTACAATTAAGTTTAGTTTCCAATTTTTAATATTTACTTCAAACGTCCTTTACTGAATGCAACATTATTGTATTATGTTTCTTAAAAGATGTATTTATTGTTTCTGCTTTGCTTTTTTGAGGTTTTTATTTCAGCTTTTTTGAAGGTGCCATATATACCTGAGAAATACATTTGCTACTTCCTGTTATCAGTCAATATTCTCCAAACATATGTCATATATAACTTCTCTAAAATTCTATCCAGGTCCTTTATTTCTTTTTTGTTCATTTATGGTTAGATTTTCAAATCTTAAATGGGTAAATTTTAGTCCCTTAGTACAATTGTCCTTTATTTCTTCCTGTACCTCATTTAACTTTACAAAATTAATTAAGTACTATGTCACTTGGTGAATATATGTTTAGAATTGGTATTAGCTCACTGTCTATGATGCCTTTTATTAAAATGAAGACTTCCTATTTATCTCTTTTAATTTTTCTGTAACTTTTTATGAGATTATGATTGCTATTCTCTGCCTTTTGAAATTTAAACTGAAGCCCAATATAGTCTGTACCAGGCCCTTATTTTAACTTCTGCATATTTTTCTCTTTCAAGAATGTTTTTTGTAAACAAAATATTCTTGGATTTTGTTCTCTTTGCTTTCCTCTTCCATTTTATGGGTAAATACATTCTCCTTCACCGTTATGAGTGTTAATTTTGTTTTCCCTTTGAATATTATTTTCTTACGCTTATTCTTTTTTCCCATCTACTCTTTTTTTTTGTTCCAAGGTCTGTTTGTGTATACATATCCTTTCCTCCTTTGACAAGTTTGGATGAAAGTAAGTTTCAAGTGTTTCCTCCTCTCCCTTAAATTCACCCTCTTTATTGGATAGACTACTATTTGCATAGCCTATTTATGTGAGAATTTTCCCTAGTTTTCCTGTTCTTTCCTCTCTGTTGGTTCCTCTTCTCCACCTTTTTATTCTTCTTATGAATTTATCAAATCATAACAGAATCACTCTGAATCCCTCTAATTAGACATCTATGATCACTGAGATTTCTAGTGTTCTGGGAGGATTCCTGTATTTTCTCATCATCTAAGAATGTAAATAATTTAATCTTCTTTAGTCTTGTTTTCTGTTAATGATTACCTTTTTATGCTTTTCTTGATTCTAGTGTTTATATGTCAAATTTCCTACTTGACTCTTGTCTTTTCATCAGTGATTCTTTTACTTTTTTAGCAGTCATTTCTTTCCATTGTAGTGTTATACTAAAATTTCCTGGGTAACTTGTTGGTTGAAGGCCTAAATCCTTTGCCTTTTTGAATATCATATTCCAAGTTCTTCACCCTTTGATAGCAGAGCCTGAGAAATCCTTTGTGATTGTGACTATGGCATCTTGGTACTTCTATTTTCTGACTCTTTGTGGTGTTTTTACCTTGACCTGGGAGCTTTAGATCTAGGATAAAATATTCCTGGGACTTCTTCATGTTAGGGCTTCTTTTAAGAGGTAACCAGAGAATTTGTTCAGTTTCTACTTTGTCATTTGGTTATATCTGTACAGCTTTCTTTTGTACTTTCTTTAATGATATCTAGGCTCTTTTGTTTGTTGAATTCAGGTAGATTCTTAAATTATGTCTTCTTGATTTGTTTTCTAGGTCAGTTTTTTTTTCCTCCTTTAAAACATTTCACACTTTCTTTTATTTTTTCAGTCTTTTAACTTTATTTTAGTATTTTTAATTTCTAATAGAATCATTATCTTCCAGTTAGCTAATTCTAATTTTTCAAGGAGTTATTTTCTTCATTTTGGTCTACCTTTCCACCCCCAATTTCTTGATTCTCTTTTTATATTTTTCTTCCTTATCTCTCATTTCTTTTCCTTTTTTTCTCTATATCTCTTCAATGTTTTTAAAATAATTTCAATCTCTCTTTTCCTAAACTCTTGCTTTTGGCTCTTCTAGGAATTCTTATTGTCTAAGCTTGTGTTCAAGTTACATTTTTCTTTGAGGTCTTGTGGATATTTTTTCTCCTTCTGGGTTTATATCATTAATTTTCCTGTCACCATAATAGATTTTTGTGATGGGGTTTCAGTTTTTTCCCTCATTCTTCCATTCTGCTTCTTGATTTTGGACTTCATATTAGTTCTGGGCTCAATTAACTTTGGGGATGGAGGGGAAGGAATATAATTCTTGCATAATTCTGTGACTTTCACAGCTCAGACTGGGAGGTGTGCATACTCTCAGAGCTTTCAAAGTGATGAGGTATGGGTGAGGCGTGATCACCAGGAGGGTAGTCCCTCCTGGTCTGAGCTTTGAAGTTCCTGATTGAGGTTTGAGTCTATTGTTTTGTTGCTTTTTGGTAGTTTCAGTAAACTGTTGCAGGATTTACCTACTCTTAGCCTCCTGGAAGACTCTTTAAGTTCAAACTGATTGAACTGTAGGTTTTCATGATGGATTAGAGTGTAGAATTGAGTCTCCCATTCTGCTTCTGGGCTAGCTCCTACATAGCTTTGGATTGCTTCCAGAATTTGTTTCTTGATAAGCAAATGGTTCAGAACATAGTCCTGGTTATTGGTCTTTGGCCTGCATCTAACACAGTGCTCTGTGATTTGTTACAGAGGTACTAGTGGCACTTGTCCCTGTACATTGTGTTAATTCAGAGACTCCCTTAAGATAGTCTTTTGCCCCAGTACTTCTTGCCATGTGTCTTGTCTTGGCCCAGAATCCCTCCCATCTTGTTCCTGGTCCAACCTGGTCCCTTGTGTAATAAAGACTTATCTTTTTTATCTCCCAAAGTTTCCCTGTGCTGGAAAAAAGTTCACTCTGATTCCATTTTAGCTTTCCAGATTAGAATTTGCTCTGGTATGTTTTCTAGATCTTTGTAGAGGAAATATGGTAATGAACTCAGCTATATTACTTCTCTTGGCCAAACCATCTTGAGTCTGTATCCCACTACTTTTTAGGCAACACATTAAAACATACTACTTAGTGGTTCTAATTAAATTCTTTTTCTTAAATCAAAACAAAAATTTCATCTCTGAAATTTCTATTCACTCTTTATACTTGAGTTCTCTGGAGTTTTAAATTTAATCTCTCTTCCACATAGTAACCCTTCTAATAATGGGACCTAATTACCATGCCTCCTCCCCAGTCTTTGCCCAAGTTTTCTCATCTCCAGGTTAAACCTCCAAGTTTCTTCTAGTTCTCTTCATGTCATCTTCTCCAGTTCTTTCAACATTTTGATCCTTTTCCTCTGCTAGTTCCCTAATTGAGTGGTATCTAAATCAAATAGAAATTGAGACCTTATCCATACAAAAGGATCCCTGTGGGCTGCATATTGACTTAGCTTTAAAATGTAATGTTATGTATGTTTTATTGTATTTTTATTCATTTTATTAAATATTTCCTAATTACATCTTACTCTTGTTTGATTACACTGGCACTTCAGAATATTGCAGGTCATGGGCCGTTTGACCCCACTATCTTATTTGGCTAATATGCTTCCAAAAACGTGGTGATAGGAACTCAACACAATAAACTAAAACCTAGATCCTCTGACTTAAAATCCATTACTCTTTCTACCACACTGGATTAATGCCCAACACAATTCATATTTTCCTTCTCTGATCAGTATCATATATCCTGTCTTCTCACAAGAACTATGGGTTTTCCACATGATTCTTTGAATCGCAAGAAGGCTCCAACAGAGCCTTTACCCTTTATGGATGAGCCTCAGACCTATAACAAAGCTCATCAGTTTCAGTGGTTCCTTTTCTTACCTTCTTTCTCTGTGTTATGTTCATTCACTCTCCATTTTCCTGATACTTGTTAGAAATTCCTTTTGCCTTCTTGTGATTTTTTATTCTTTAGAGCGTCTTCCATTATTTCAAGCAATACTTTGATATCCTTGATAACTAAGACATTACAGAGGAATTCCTGACCTTTAATGCAAAGATCAACATAATTTTGGATTTGGGAAATACATGTTCATTGACCCTGGCTAAAAATATCAACATAGTAAATTTTCTATTGGTCAGAATAAAATTTCCTTTCTGCTCTACATTGACTGGAGATAAGGTACTCAGTTTATTGAACATCAGGCTCCTAAATAGGTTCAGTTGCTTCTGGACAATATTCATCATATTCTGTATTTTTGATTTATATTATAGTTTCCAAATTGGTAATTCTACACATTCTCTATTTCTTCTTCAATTATTTTTCTTGGTACTCTTGGCTGTTGATCCTGTTGATCACATTTGTTGCCATTTTGTTTAGTTCTACAACATAAAAACATGATAGTTGGAATGGTTATCACACTAAACCTGTAAAATACCGTAGGTAATATCATTTTTTATATTGTTGGCATGGGCCAATGATAATAATCAAAACTGTCTATCACACACACACACACACACACACACACACACACACATATCAAGAATTCTTGGGCAGATTAGTCCTAGGAAGTTTTCTGAGGCATATAGTGGCTAATTTATATATTCAGGCTCACAAAGTTCATAAATGACAGGATTTGAAGCAAAGTATTTTGTGATACTCTTGTATCACACTGTCTTTGTTGTATTAAAAGTACTATATACATTTCATCTAATTTTGGTTACTCTATCTCATCTATAGGGTGAGACATAGAGGCTCAGGAAGAGGACAGGGAAAAAGGACTTAGCATAACTAGGGGGGAAATGGAGCTCAGGTGAAATGCCAGAGTTAGGAAGGGAAAGTTTCATGGAAACAAGCTTCATGTAGCTATATTTTATGTAAATCTTTAAAAGGACATATTCTTTCCTTTCATGGATGAAGCTTTTGCTCCCAATTTAAGAGGCAGACTTAGACATTGTCAGTTTTCTTTTCCCACTAAAAGTAAGTGCTAGGCAACACAATAATTTCCAACATAGTGGCTCAAAATACACTGGGCAACTATTATTTTGAATAGTATGGATTTAAAATTTTTCTCTTTTGCTTTGCCTGTTGACTGGAGGAGGAAGATATAGTTCTCAGTGTTTTTCACCTCCCAGTATATGAAGACAATCGGCACATTTAAAAACAGCAGCTCTGATTTTATTGTCAAAAGTCAAGGTAGAATTGATACAGTGCAAACAACTGATAGATAGCTGAGAGTTAGAATAAAAGATCAAAATTAGATTGCCCAGAATACTAAATAAATTTTCTTGGCTAGCTGAGTAATGTTCCAAAGAGTTTCATGTTCTGCACTCCCAAATTACCATTTTTTGGCTGTGTGTGTGTGTGTGTGTGTGTGTGTGTGTGTGTGTGTGTGTGTGTGTGAGAGAGAGAGAGAGAGAGAGAGAGAGAGAGAGAGAGAGAGAGAGAAAGAGAGAGAGAGAGAGAGAGAAGAGGGAGAGGGAGAGGAAGAGGGAGAGAGGGAGAGGGACAGGGAGAGGAAGAGGGAGAGGGAGAGAGAAAGAGAGAATGAGAATTGGTATTCCAAAGGTGATGGATTTTACAAAGAGGAAGAACATATGGAGTCCAAAACAACTGATTGCCTGAGGGATTTACACAGTATAGAGATATTACGTTCATTCTTTCAAAACACGCTGTCAGGCAAACTACCATAGTCCTTATCATTTATTAAAAGGAGGGAAGAGTGGAGGAGCCATAAAGAACTGTTACTTGTCTCTTTTTGTTTTTCAACCAAGTCAAGTAGCAAAAGAGAGAGAGCTAAACTGGGATAACCTGGTTACTTGAGACACCTTAGCTTGATTGAAAAAAAAAAACAACAGTCATTATTAAAGTGAATTTAAGCAAGATGAGCATCAATTGAGAGTAATTTCACCCCACTTTACCATATTTGAGTTTCATCTTATTCTTTGGCTGTAGCTTCTGCTCGTTTCATATTCAGTTGTCCATTAATGCTAGGATTTGCTAGCAAGTGACTCCTATTTAATTAGCATATTTCTCTTAAAGATGGGAAGATTAAGAAAAGAACAACTGTCCAAAGACACATGAATATTTTGAAAACTAGCAACTTTCTCAGAAGGGTGATGATGAGATGATTTGGGGTATTCCTAAATAAACACATCAAAGTAGAGTGATCAGAATGCTTAATGTATGATCAGGAAGACCTGGTTTTAAATCTTCCCTCCAGCATTGATTATCTTCCTGGTCCCAGGCAAATCACTTAATCTTTTTCACCTTCAGTTTTGGCATCTAAAAAATGGCATTGAATAATTGAAGCAGTTTAACTTGGTAATGAGCACTGGCTTTAGAACCAGGTGACTTGGATTCAAAATCCACTTCTGATGTTTGCTACCTGTATGACATTGGGAAAATTATTTAACATTCCTGGCCTCCTTTTTCTTCATTTGTAAAATGTGGGAGATTGGATTAATAATTCATTTTTATAGCACCTATGATGTGCCAGGCACTGGGCTAAGCATATTTCAAATATTATCTCAAACCTGTTATTATATTAACATATATTACTGAATAGTTTGGGTAACTGAGGCAAACAGGTGAAGTGTTTTGCTCAGGGCCCACAGTTAGTAAGTGTCTGTGGTTGGATTTGAATTCAGGACTTCCTTATTCCAGGCTCAGCTGTCTGTACACTATGCTGCCACCATGATGCCTGACAGAATCTTTTACACCTCTAGTTTTAATGATGCTGTAACTCACAATGCTTACATCATTGGACTGATTTATGGAACAAATTACATGATATGTAATGATCTAATTCTAATATGATAGTATTTGATAATATTTTGCAATCCTTTAAGTGCCATATAAATGTCAGTTGTTTTATTCCTAAATAAAAGCTCTGACAGACATAGCTAAAGGTGTTTAAAAAATTAAAACAAAACCACTTTTATTGTTTAATATGTAGTCAAACTTGACAGTAGTGTTACAGAAATTGCTCCCTTCTCCCCCCAAATTTGCTGATATCAACCAAAAGTGAAGAATGAAATTAATTGTGAAAATAGCAATTAACAAAGAGGATAAGACTAATATTTGATCATCACTAGTTTCCAAGCCTCTGGATATGAATTCTGCCTCCCTCCCAGTCAATATACTGGCTTTCTTATATATTTGCTACCAAGAAACGATTCCCAACATACTGTAAGCAGAACCAAAATTAAAAATGCAAAAAAAGTCAGTTTCAAAAAAGCTGTATGGGGAAAGAATATAATGAATTATTGCAACAATACAGAAATCCCCAGAAAAAAAAAATCAGTGGCAAATCAATATCTTGTAATGGAATACATTCAAACTTAGAGACATGTAATCTTATAGTTAAAACAATCAGGAGTAGTTTATAGAAAATATGTAATATCTGCATATTCTTGTATTTAAGCAGAGGGCTCCTGTATGTCACACCTCTTTTGCTATCAAACATTAGTGCAAATTCAGACACAATGGTTTTACATTTGCAGGCTCAGGTAATTCAAGAAAAGCAAAATTAACAATCACATATGTTACTGAAGAATGTAGCCCTAGAATGAAACATTTCCTTTTCCAGGGCAGGGACAATGGGATTGATGTCCAAAGTACTGGTATAAATCCAAATTGTTCATTTCAGCAAGTTTTGTTCTCAACAAGTTTTGGGAAACCCTACATTCCCTTGAAAGACAAGGTCCTTGAGATGAGACACAGTGCCTATTGAGACAGTGAAAAACTCGTTGACCAAGTGTTTCCTTCATCGCCTGTCTGTGGTTCTTCATTTTGGTACACTTTTGACTCAGTTATACAGGGTTAGATTTCCTCCACTATCCTGTTTTCTTTTAGAAGTCATGTGACCTTATTTCAGTGCCTGGCACATAGTAGGTGCTTATTGAACATTAGTTGACTGTCTGACTTTCTGATTCCAGACAAAGGTAGAAATTATACTTAGAAATGCAACAGAAATATCTCTCCCAGGTCAGGCAAAGATAGGCAGCCTGTGCAGTGCTGAAGTTTTTCTGCCTTTACACTGTAATGCTTCAAATGACTACAGACAGAATTATCAGAAAAAAAAGTCATAAATTCCTGGCATCAAATATTCCCATGATCCCAATTGGCATGCCAGAAAGCCTGTCTTTTTTAAAATTCCTTTTGCCTTGAAAATAGTAGTTTTCCAAGGTGCTAGCCAAGTGTCCTCTCTCCCCAATTCAGACAAGTGAGGGAGATTTTTTTTTTTCTTAGAAGCCAGTGAAAAAGCTTCTCTTGCCAACCAGGCTACTTATGCCCATGTTCTAGTACACACAAAATGACTTTGTTTGAAGAGATTTCATTAGATTCCTTAAATGAATAGAACATCCTTTAGCAAGGAAGACCTGATTTCAGTTAATGTCATTTTCAGTGCTGTCAGAATTAGGGCACCTGAGAAGACTTGATTTTGAGCAATAAATATATTAATCTGGGTTTTCCCCCTTATAATTCTTTATGTAAAGATTGATACACTGTAATATAAAGTCTAACAAAGACATTTATGAAGCAAATGAAGGCCTATAAAATGAGGGCTCTCCCCAGAATTGCACCAGATTCCTCATATCTCTTCTTTCAGGAAAATTATTTCTGATTTACACTCTCCTGTGACACAAAATGAAGAAAAAAAAACCATATCTGTTCTTATTAAGTAATAAAGGCAATGACAGGGAGGGAATCTATTCTTGGTTACACCTCAGATCCAAACTAACCTAATTACATAGTTTGACAGACTAGGGGAAATCATTTATACAGGTGCCATGCCGAAGGCAGCAATGAGTATTATGTCAAATTCCACCTGCCTATAACTATATTCTATTATTTTGTGGAGACCTGGATAGGTCACTATCCTCTAGCACACAATTTGTATATCAGCTTTTCCTCATGGTCCAGACTTTGATGTGGTCCCCAGCTGCACATTTGCTCTTTTCACTGAAGTGGGGAAGACTGACAGACAGACTTTACATTTGTTAATTATTATCTCCCTCTTCCTCACTTTTATTCCCCTTCCCTCAAGTGGAAAGGGTGATGATGCAGTGTTTGTAATGGAAGTTAAGGGGCTGAATAGGAGATAATAATTTTGCTGAAATCTTATTATAGTAAGAGTAAGGTGACAAAATGGATAAAATGAAGGACTTTGATTCAGGAAGACTGGAGTTTGAATCCTGTCCTAGAAACTTATGACTAAGTCTTTTTGTGTTTGTTTCTTTTGTTTTGGGGCTTTATTTCCCTCATCTGAAGAATGAAAATAATAATGGTACCTACTTCTTAGGATTGTAGTTAGGATCAAAAGAGATGTGTAAAGCACTCTGCAGACCATAAAATGCTATAGAAATGTGAAATACTATTATAAATAGGGGCTGGATAATTTCTTATCCACACTTAGGTCATGGAAAACCATTGTGTTACTTTCCCAACATTTTGCACAGCACTCTCCTCATAGTAGGCACATAACAAATGTTTGTTGATTTATGCATTAATTACAAGTACAGAGATAATAAGGGGAGGGCACCATTTTTTTAAATCACTATGGCAAAGGAATGGCGGGGGTCACTGAGGTAATTTATGCAAATCAAAATGGTCAAAATGAATATGTCATTTTTTTAGTCAGAGGTTTTTTTTTTTTAATACATTACTCTACTGATTTTTAAGACCATTTTCCAATCGGTAATTCTAGATTTTGGGGGGAGAAAGTAAAGTCCCTAACTAAGACTCAAGTAACTTTTTTTTGGGAGGTGGGGGTGAGGCTAAAAGACAGTAGGACTAAATGTGTCCATATAGAGTTGAATGTTATGTTACAATCACATATAGAAAGTTATTTGTTCCTTCACATCTTGATTTTTTTGTTTGTTTGTTTCAGAAGTTTTCCAAAAGCCCACTATGGCATATTTAACAGATTCTGTTTCATTCCCATTTTAGTAAATAATCTTCATACTTAATAACAGTAAGAATAGAGAGAGTTGTGGGATGGATTAGGGGAAAAAAAACCAAACTATTCATAGTATGGTACACAAATGAGACAATAATGTGAATGACACAACACATACTGTCCTAAGCATTCTAATCCTAAAGGGTCAGTGTTCTTGCTCAAAGGGACAAACACTTCAGGAAAAGTTAAACCATAATCAGCCCTGACTATCTGCAGAATAATTAACCCAAGGCAATTCTTCCATGAAACAAGAAATCATACAGGAATGTTTTGAGGGAGATGTCTAAAGTACTTTTTTGTTGCATTGCCAAATAAAGCTGAAGCTGAGTCAACAGGGCTATTTCAAATTTCATGTGATTACAAGGTCAGAGGACCAATTGGAAGGATTGATGATGAAGGATAGTGACCAGATCTTCAATGGTAATAGTGTACAAATGCCCATGAGGAAAGATACATGAAAACAAGTTCTCTGTCAAAGAGAACAAATCTGTATGATGAGAAATGTTTGCCTAGGTCAGCCATTATTACATCAACAACATAGACTGCCTATATGGCTTCATCTAATTCATCTTCCAACTTAGCAAGGTTGATCAACCACTGAAAAATACCTCTAAAGGAAGATTTTCCTACTTTTCTTAAAAAGCCATGAGGGACATTCCTTCTACAGCTGGAGGTGAAGAAAAGGCCCTGTAGGATCCTGCTTGCTAAAGGAGTTTTCACGATTTTGCAAAATGAACATTGGTACCTTGAACACCAACGGCTTGACTCTTAACAAACACTGCACGAATGAAGAGGATGGATTAATAGTACAGCTGAAAATGGGGAACAGAGGACTTGTGAACCTAAAAGTTTGATTCTTTAGCTTCTAGCTGCTTTATTGATCTTCAGAGTATAATTCACATTCCTAAAAACTACCAAAATTGCTTTGCTTCTGGAATTTTTTAAGAACCCTAAAGCTAATAAAATTTGAGAAGCCATGAGAGAAACACTGGTGGAAAAAAAAGTGGAACAATGTTCTCTCTCAAAAGAACAAGAATCATATAAACTGCAGTCTCATAATTTTTCTAGCATCTGTGAAACAGTATCATGAATAAAAAGGAAAATATGTGATAGAGTGGGAAAAAAAGGCCAGTGGAATTAAGGGAAGGAGACTCAGGTTCAAATCTTCACTCTGTGACCTCAGTTTTCACATCTTCAAAATAAGGTTGTTGGATTAAGTAATCTTGAAAGTTTCTGCCAGTTCCATACTCCATGATGCCACAGGGGTAACTATTTGAATTGACCTAGGAAATGCTATTCTATCACTGGAAGTGAAGGTGAAATGGCACAGCCAATCTATGACATTTTATTTTTCTATAAAACTTCTCTAATCAGATGATGCAAAATGAGAAATAAGTTGCCTTGAATGGGATAGCAAATTTGAATTGTATGTTCCATATGATAACAATGCAATTTGTTCAACATTTGGTCAAAGAAGATTAGTTATGATCAAAAGTTGCATATGGTTTACAAGCCCTGACAAAGAATTGTGATTAGAAACGAGGAAAGCACTAGGGTATTTGTGCAGAGCTGAGTACATTTTTAGAATTCTTTTCAGGCACAGGTGAATAAAACATTTAACAAACTGGGCATCGTGAGGATACCAAGAATCAATAAGTTAACATTATAATCCAAATCATTCAGAAGAACTGACCTAATTGAAAATAAAAACCCAACAAGGGACAAGTACACAAGTGATAGCTTGAAATCATTTGGGGTTGCCACTAATTATGATTAGAAATGGAATTAAACTGGAGAACAGTCTTTGTAATGAGAATAAGAATATTGTGATCGTCTCATATGTGCACTATACTTTGTCATTCACAGAACATTTTCACATGCCTTATCCAATGTGATATTCATAACAACTCTAGGATTATAAAACTAGAGTAGGAAGGGACTTCAGGGGTCAGCTAGTCCAATTAACCAATAAGGAAAGTGAAGCCCATTTTAGGTTATAGAATTTACCAAAGCAGATTTTGAACCTTGGCCCTCTAACTCCAGACCCGGTGCTTTTTCCTGTGCATCACAAACTACTGAGGTAGGCAGATTTTATAGTCCTCATTGTACAGATGAGGAAAATAAGGCTCCAAGGACTAAGTAATACCTAGGATGACACATTTAGTCAGTGACCAAGCTAGGCTTAGAAACCAAGTCTTAAATCCCTAGTCATTGCTCTTACTGCTATAAAAGTGTGTCTACCAAAAGAAGCTTATCACAGTGTTTAAGACTGAATTTTTCTCAATGAAAAGCCCAGTCAAGTCATTTTCAGGATCATATCTGGATATCTTGGATTG
This sequence comes from Pseudochirops cupreus, assembly GCA_028627135.1. NCBI lineage: Eukaryota > Metazoa > Chordata > Mammalia > Diprotodontia > Pseudocheiridae > Pseudochirops > Pseudochirops cupreus. The sequence goes on from CM053581.1 coordinate 538,325,191, forward strand.
TTTTCCTCAAAGACTATTCTTAGCTGTCTAAGTAAAACTCTGCGACAGAGAAGTACCAAGAAATATGTTTTATAGCAAATTCTATCACCAGATAGTGCTATTCTCAATACTAAAATCTCTAACTGCTCACATACTCCAGGCAAGGAGGCTGTCAGTTACTCCCTTTTAGAGAATCCTTAGGTAGTTAGATAAATCTGTTTGGTGTTTCCTCCAAAGTTTTTGATTGCAATTGACTCATACACCTTCTCATCCTTTGTAGTTCCTGTCCACATCCTGCCATACATGTTTGCAATGGGGTCAACCCGTACTTCTGAAGGCCTTTTTTAATAGACCTCCTCATATGTCATAGATACCATTGAAGGGTGGATTGTCCAAGTATTTTTTCTGCCACCTTATTTGACTGGCTCACTTTCTTTTCTGGGCATATGTATTTCTGTTCTCTTTTATGCCCACTCCCATGTAATTTTCCATTAGTGATATATTACAGAACCCACTATAAATTATACTGTTGCCTGTTGGGGTGACCTGTAAAGAAAAATCCTTTGGGACTTAGGCATTTCATGATTCATATGTATATAGCATGGCCATATGAACATCAGCATTAAAAAGATGGATCTTTGTTTCAAATTAAAGGTTGTCATTAAAATTACCTCAGAATTTCCCAAATGCAATGCAGCTAATTATTCTACTTCTTTTAATTTGTGGATCTAGTTCATCATCCAATTGCAATGTTTGTTCAAGACATATGTATAGATGGGACAGAGGTCAGAGTGAACGAGTTATCATTAAAAAAAACTAATAAACAAACTTGATCTCATTAAGCTACTGATGGTGAACATTGGGGAGTAAAGGGCCTAATGTCAAGACAGATTTTCACCACTTCCTAAGGAAGTTTAAGTCATTTGCAATGTTGAAACAATAAAAAAAAAGCTAAGAAACGATATTAACTAAATACCTGCTTATTTTGTCAAGTAGACTAATTAAAATATAAATTCATATGTAAAAATATCCAAGAGTAATGTGGTGAGAGAGTTGCTGTACGATACAGTAGAGAATACAGTGAAGTAAATGCAATAGATTTGAAATGAACTGTCTACTCAATAAAACCACTGGTTTAACCTTAGCTGCTTAAGAATTGGTAGATAGCAAAATCTAATGAAAATTACTGGGAACTGGGGTTCAGATGGCCTGGCCACAGTTAGCTATGGCAGAACATTTTCCTTTTCTGGGCTATTCCTGACTCAGTTATAAAATGAGGGAGTTGGATTAGATAATAAATGAAAAAATGTATGATTTTACAGAGCTACTACAGTATGTATAGGTCAACATTGCAGTAAAGATTATGGAATTAAATTAATATCTGCCAGGAAGAAGGCATTGTGTGTTGTATATGTAAGTCAGTCCTGTTTGATTCCTGCTCAGAGGAAATATTTATGAGGCTTAAATTGTAATAATTAATTTAGTCAAATGGAAAAGTGGATGAGAAACATTTTTGTAGGTACTAAGCTATCTGTATTCTTCCATCTTAGTATCTGACTTTGGAGAAGTTTCCCATATTTATCTTTTCTAATGTGAATGCTGACAGTTGTTATAATCAAGGCAATGCCATGTTCTCAATCTTCCTCATGAGGAAACAGGTCCAAAGAAGTTAAGATAATTAGCTCATGGCTTTATAGCAGTCCAGTAACAATTACTTAACATCTGCTTGAGAAGTCCTGATGTCAACAGTCAAATTAGTATGCCAGGCTCATTAGCCCTTAGTCATATTTGAGATCCACAGCATCAACTCTCACTAAACACTGCCATAGCACAGTATAATGATGTAACATTTCAATTTTGTTTTCTCTATTGGTGTTTTTCTCTCTTGTTTTATTTTTGCTATAATTTCTATGGCTATTAGTTATGTGTGCCACAATACGTATCAAGTTATTAATGCATATTATTAATACAGTTCTGCTCTCCATATAGGAAGTCCAATTTCCATTTTATACACCAAGACATCATTTTCCTTTGGTTGTGCAGGGGAATCTAAGCACAGAATACGAGTATAGAATAAAAAACAACTGAATAGAAATAGAAGGCATGAAAGAGGAAAGATGTCAGTTAACATTGCCATCCTTCTATCAAATTATAATAAATTTTCAATCTGACCTGAGAGGACTTCTTTCTGATGGCCCCCTCCAAATCCTGATGTGTTTCTACTCTGAGGTTGTCTTGAATGTTTCATATTTAGGTAAACTGAATAATTCAGATTAAAATTGGGAAAATTTTCACAGAATTATCAATCCTTTCATTGCATACAAAGGATGATAAGCTATGATGGGCTTTGGAATATCTTTTCTTTCCTCCATTAACATACAGGAAATCATACTGATATATAGGTTTAACAGAATTAGTTGTGAATTACTTCCATTGGAAGACAAATTTATTGTAAAAAACAACCAGAGCAGAGCATCTCATCTCAGAAGGAAGTTGTCTACACAATCATTAATACTCTTAGAGTACCAGTTGCACCAGTGGAATTGGCAAGTCATTTGGTTATTGCTACATAACTAAATCTACCCCACAAGGCATGTGTTGGAACAGTTCATACAAAATGAGAAGGCATATGGCTTTAAGGTGGTCATCTCAACCTTCATTTTAACTTGCTTCTCAATTCTTGAAGATGGCTATTACATAACTTATGAAAAAAGGTTAAATGCCATGTTGGATAACTTAAAAAAACAAACTGTGCTATACAAAGAAAACAGTACTGGTTTACTTCATGAAGACAGTTATTAAGGAGAATCATGATTTATTAGTGGATTGGTAACTGGATTCAAACACTGTCTATATATTCTAAAATGTTAGTAAGGTGCTACTTACAATATATATGCGTGCTACTTGAGACCTGAACCTGCAAATGTTGAACACCGTACCTTAACAGGAATCACTTTGTACAGAATGTGAAGGGTTCATAAGTCAAGATGGCAATGGAATTCTACACACAGTATTTGAATTTCAACTTTAGAAGTTCAGTGTATATTATTAACCCTTTTCCTCCTCAAAGAATGTTTAAAATTCATTTTCCAGTGGGGATGTTCAAAATCTGAATTGTGGTTAGTCCACCCAGGCCAGCATAACTGGTGGCCTCATTTAAGGAGCTTTTATTGTCTTCTTAATCTAATCTGGGAAGGAAAGGGTTGATGTGAGTGGAAAAGTGGCTCATGTAGGCAGGAAAACATATGGCACTGCAATAGAATGAACCACTTTCCCCATGGGACATAAAAATATTCTAATATTAAGGATTATTTTACAACTCAATGGAAATATGCAGTAATGCAATCCATTTTCTTTGTCCAGATGACAAAATGCAGTCTTAACAGTCACAAGAGCCTGCCTTGTGTTAGCTATAAACAAAAATATATTTATATATATATATATATATTTATGCTACTACTATGTGCTTTAAACAAAATTACTGTATGAATCAGCAGGGTTCTGAAATATTTTCCTTTTTTTTTTAATTTCTGGGGATGTGTGCTGGAAATTGAATGGCTTCTTAGGCAAGAATCGACAATGAAAGAGGCCATCAGTACTGACCTGGCAAAAATAAAAGTAAAAAACCATATCCAAATCCATACCTATTTGTTTGAAATCCCTCCATAGTTTTGCTTCACAAAATGCCCAAGAAACTCTTCCTGTTTCCTTTTCCTTCTATTAGCCCAGACCATCTTTTACTTTGATTTCATTCCATGCAGGTAACACTTCTCAAAAAAACAAATCCAAATCTGACATCCTGAAACAGAAGTTATGCCTCTCCAAAAGGGCCTTTGGGAGCTTCTTTGCTAAAGGTTCAAATAAAACTTGTGATGTCTTTATAACCTATAGACAGAGAGGATATTTGTCTCCTAAAAAGTGGGAGGCACATGTTAGCCTGTCTCTTGAGAAAATGGCCCACACTTAGGGTAATGAACTTGTTTGGACAGGTGAGAATGGGCCCTGAAAACCAAAATCCTGCTACCATTTCTCATTTTTGACGATTGGAAATTGCTTTTTTTTACATGTAATCACTCTTTTGCCTGCATGAATTGGTTTTGTTCTACCATCTTAAAATATTAATTATTGTCTTTTCCTTTAAAAATATTGTCAATTTGCAAAACCTATTACCTTTGAGACCCCAGAAAACATATGAACCAAAGGGGATAGAACCCTTGTGAACTAAAGCTTTATTTTTTCCCTTGATTCTTATGCAACCCAACACCTAAGCCAACAGCATGGCAGTTATGTCAGTTCTGACCAGTCCACTGGGGATGTTCTAAATGAACTGTATGTCATTTCGTTAAAGAAAACTACTGCACGGCACAGCGTCATCTGGTGTTTTTGCAAATTCCCTTCCCCAGCTTTCTTGGGCAAGGCTGATCCAGAAATTGTCCCTTTTTCAGGCTACAGCAGCTTAGGGCGCCTTTATTTTTTTCTTTGTTTTTAGAATTTTTTTTTAAAGATATAGGCAAAGTTAAAGTCTTACACCTGTAAGCCAGTACTGGTGTTCTGTCCTAGAAATTTTAACACTGCTCTGATACAATAAAACCTTCTTTTTCTCCAACAGGTTCAACTTCAGCATATGCAGGGTGTCCAGAACCTCTTCGAAATTTCATTGCTGGCCATCTGCTAGGACGCCGCTGGGAGGAAAAACAAAACAAAGCAATGAAACAAATATAAGAAGTAGAGATTGAACTAAATGTGTGTGTGTGTGGGGGGAGGTTGGGAAGAAATCTTCAATTAATTTGTTTTAAATAGATTTGAAATGACGTCTAATTACCTCCTATCTCTTTGAGATAAACAACATGATAAAAGCATTAGATACAGTGATTATAGAACTACCCTTAGAGTCTGCTTCACCTGGGTTCAAGCCCTTCCTTTGTCACGAATTGGCCTCTTGGTACCGTAAATAATTCTCAGATGGTTAAATTGCACAGTAGTTGCAAATATGTATGGGTAAAGATAATTGCGTCTCTCAGAGTTCAACACCAATAAAATTACAACTCAGGATAAAACAAAACAAAAAACCAAAACCAAAATCAAAAACTCATCATATTATCTTCAGTTCTCCAGTCCCTTCTCCCCTGTTCTGTTTCACTGAATAGATGACAATTCAAAGCAATCTCCCTTACATGGCACCTCCTCTACTCTCAGACATAGCAATTTATTATGTGTAGAAAAGGGCCAACAAGAGTGTAATGGAAGTCCCTTGAATCTAGAATCAGAAGACTTGGATTTGAGTCTAGGCTTTATTTAGTATGGGATAGCTGTGTGTCTATGTAAGTCATGACCTAAATGATCTTTAACACTTTTTGATTTTTAAAATCTTCTATTACTCAAGATTCTCGTGGAAGATTGTTTGATTTCCAGATCAACAGATTCTGGCATCTGTAAGCTGAAGATATAGGGAGATAAAATGGTAGGGGGAAGACTTTGAGATCAAATATGTACATAAAAATTAATTTTTAAATTATGTTTTATTTTTAAACAAACCAACATTTGCCTTTTCTCTCTCCCAAGACATCTTAACAGCCCTCTTCTACCGCTCCCCTACTGTTGAAAAACAAAGGAGAAATTCACATAACTAATATGTATAGAGAATTAAAACAAATTCTTACATTGGCCATGTCCCATGTCCCTATGTCTGCATGTCTATGCCTACTCTGAATCTATCACCTCTCTTTCAAGATGAGGGTAGCTTTGTTAATCAAGAAAGCTTCTAGAAGAGTGGTTATAGACAAACTTTCTAAATAATTACATATTCTTATCAGAAATTGAATTTATTAAACATTTTAATATTGATGATCAAAAAAGGAAAAAAAATAATATTTTCTCCTCTTTCTGGGAAAAGAAGTGGCTTCCCTTATTTACTAAAATAAATGATTAAATTATAGGGGGAAAGATCCTGAAATATTTGGGAGGGTCTAAAGTGATGCCTAACAAGTATTTGATCCATTTATCAAAGTGTTTCTGAATTCATGGTAGATGAGAAAATATATATTGAACAAAGCAAGTTCATCTCTATCTAAATAATTTTAGTGTGAAAATGGTTAAATATCACAGATACATTGACATTTGCCAACTGTTTAATTTTGCCAGTTACTTGCCACTGTTGGCAATTGATGTCTGTGTAAAGAAGTTTTTATATCAGTAAAGAATGAGTATGCATTTTGTGTCCTAAGCAAATTCCAATCAAAGTAATTATTTTGGCCTGATATAATTTTATTTCATGTATACTCAGAATGTTCTGTATTCTTAAACTCATAAGGTCTCTTAAATATTGCAACATAAGTACCTATATTTTCTGTAAGTAGAAATTGAAACTAAATGGATTACAAATGAACAGGTCAGCACCAGAATTGAAAATTACCATTAATCAATCAAGAAATACTGAAAATTCAGAAGTATACCATTGCATATCAGTTGTGTCCTCCTTGAATGGAAAAGGTGAATATATCCCAATAGTTTACAAATATACTTTTCACCTTTTTGCCTATATGGTAGAGTTCCATAATTTCCAATTCAGTAGACTGTAAGCCCCTAGACAGGAAAGACTTTTCTGTTTTTGTTTATGTATCTCCCTTCTCTAGCACAATACTTTGCAGTAATTAGGCATTTTATAAGTGCTTTTTAAAAATAAATTTATTTGAATGGCAAAGTGAGAAATTATGGTGTTTTGTGAATAGAAAAAAAAGTCTCTTCTCTCAAAAGCCTGATGTGCGTGTATATCTCACCTCCATGGTAGTTCTGAAAACATTCATTGGTCAAGCTAAATCTTGAATCAAAAAGGAGAAATGACCTTTTATCATTAGATTGAAATTTCTTTGAAAACGAATGCTGACTTGCATCTATTCAATTGTTTCTGCAACCCAAGGGGGTTGAAAAATTCACTAGTAAATAAGACTTTCAGCATTTAGTGCTAAGGGTACCATGTCTTTTTGCTTTATTTTTTTTAACCTTCCATCCTAGAAACTGAGCAGAAACTAGTGAACTGAAAGGAATGAACACTTTAGCCAGCCAATATCTCCCTATTTTATGCACTCCTTAATTCTTGTCCTCAGAGGATTTTCGAATGATATTAGCTCTGTGGTTGCTTCAATCAAACAATTTTAGCATCTGCAAAGAAGAAAGCTTGTTGAAAGATAATTCAGCTCAATAAGATTATATATTAAGAGCCTGCTGTTCAATTATTTCTGTCATGTCTGACTCTTCATGACACCATCTTGGGGTTTTCTTGGTAAAGACACTAGAGTGATTTTTACCGTTCCTTTTCTGGCTTATTTAACAGATAAGGAACCTGAGGCAAACAGGGTTAGGTGACTAGGCCTGGGTCACCCAGCTAGTAAGTGTCTGAGGCCATATTTGAGCTCAGGAAGAGTATAAAATACACTGCTTTTGTCCCTGAGGAGTAAAAGATAGTTTGAATGAATTAAATGTTTCTTTTGCAATTAACAGGAGTGTCAGCATAGAAGTATACAAGTATTCTAGTAGCAAAGAAGGGCCTCATTTTGTGTTAGTCTCCTTTACTGGCACATATTTTGCCTTGTTCAGGGCAGGAACACTTAACTTTATAGTTTCCAATCTGAACCTCTTTGGTCTCATTTTTCTCCTCTGTAAAGTGAAAAGTTTTGATTAGAGGGTCTCTAATGACTCTTCTAATTTTAACCCCTCCAATCCTCTGAGGTCCTTGCTGATAGCATTCAGTAGGCATTTCATAATTGTAAGTTGGATTGTACTTAACTGAAATTGAATTGGAACAGAATGCAGAAGCACAGGAAGGCAAATAACTTCACAGAAGGCCAGTAGAACTGGAGGAAGGACTTGCTTTAAGTGGTAACTTTGAAAGATGAACAAAGGATCACAAAAGTTGCTTCAGTGATAAAATTGACATTTTGTCAACTGTATAAGTCAGTCATTTCTGTAAGTACTGGTAACTGACTTTGAAATCATTCATGTTAAAACATATGACTATATGAAGTAATCCCTTCAGCATAGGGAACTCATCTTTGTACTGTAACTCTACACAATGAAGTATGAAATTTCTCTATAAATTTATTAATAGGCCTGAAGCCTTTAGAGATTGAGTGGTTTGGTCTTCAGTTTGTAAATGTCAGGGAGATGGGAGATAGGGGGTGTGGTTGTGTGTGTTCCTGGGTATTGGGTAATGGTGTCAAATTAAAAAAGAAACAGACGGGGCATTAAACTGTACATAAGGATCCTGGTGGGTCACATATTGACTTAGAAAACTCATACTTATGCATTTTTCCATCCATCCATCTATCCAAATACTTTGATATATTAAAATCAGATAGGAACTACATTTTAATCTTGTGTGGGCCTCACAAGGCTTGTGGGCCATGTGGTTTGACACATCTGGCATGGGAAAAGTTGGCATGAGAACTTTCTCTACCACTGAAGGTCAACAAGCAATTCTCCACAATTTATAGTCTTAGAGAATTGCTGAAATCCCTGAGAGGCTTCATGACTTGCTCAGAGTTACCCAGAATGTGTCTGAGGTGGAATTTAAACCCTGGTCTTCCTTATTCCAAACAAAGGAGTTAAACTACACTATGCTGTCTGTACTCTGTACAATTTTAGGATTTGTGGAAGAAAAAGGGATTTTTGAATTGCTGCCAATTTGTTACAAAACCTGAAAAATGCTACATAACTTGTTTTTTTTTTTCTTTTTAAAATCTCTCTGTCCTACATATGCCACATTCTCCACCTCCATTGCTGATTATGAGCCCTGGAAATGATGAGCAAGTATAAAGAGCTTTCTTTACAAAAAAATCTTCTTTTTGCTAGAAGCTTCAGGGGAATGTATAGTCTATATAGAGCTATCTCTAGGTATGCCTATATGGAAGTGTGTGTATATGTATATCTCCACACATATGCTATATGTGTATATAAACACACATATAGAGAGAAATGTATGTAAATGCACATATACATTACATATTTTATTTCTCCAAGTGGTTGCTCTTATTTTTCGGTGCTATACCAGTTTTTCATATTTAGATTACCCTGATGTGTCAAGGGGAAAATATGTTAATTATTCGTAACTTGAATCATTTTTCTGTTCTTATCCTGTAGTTGCTCTTCCTTGAACAGAATAGTTTCCTTTTATTCATTATAAATCAAATTAATGGGGCATTCAGCACATCTATTAGAATGACTGAATTCCTTGTTTCTCAAAGAAAAGTATGTAATGGTGCCACCATGCCATGACCAGTTGCACATATCAGTGGGAGGGAGCTTTGGCAGAAGGTAATGGAAGGCTTAGAGAAGACCTTCGCTCAGATCCTGCCCCTTCGTCACTTTACTGGTATCTTGAGTCCTTGATAAAGCTAATTAGCCTGTAGGAGTATCCATTTCCTTATGTGCAAATTCAGCAAAATGATATCTGTAACTTGCTACTTTCGCAGGATTGTTGTGAAGAAAATACTACATGCATACATCTATGAATATCTATACACAGACATGTACACCCATGTGCAGAGCATATTCTAAAAGTTCTAGGGCAGATTTAATCTGCTGTTGTTCAGTCACTTCAGTTGTATCCAATTCTCCATGACCCTATTTGGGATTTTCTTGGCAAAGATACTGGAGTGGTTTGCTATTTCCTTCTCCAGCTCATTTTACAAATGAGGAAACTGAGGCAAACAGGGTGAAGTGACTTGCCCAGGGTCACACAGACAGTAAGTGTCTGAGGTCAGATTTGAACTCAGGAAAATGAATCTTCCTGACTCCAGGTCCAGTCCTCTACCATGGTGCCACCTAGCTCCCCTTTAATCTGTTAAAGTACTATTATTTATGTTTCCATTCACACTGGTTACTTGGATCAAATGAAATAATGTAGTTAAAACATTTTGAAGGGCTCATAATAACTTTGGCAGGCATAGTGCTCTATCCTATCTAAAATTGTTAATATACATTAAGCTTTTCAACTCGGCTTCAAAATTAGCATTCCGTATCAGCCTGGGGTCCTGCTTGGTGAGAGAGTTCACAAAAAACCTCTCTGACCTCAGTCTTATAGTAATCTGGTCAATCCTACCATTCCTGGAAAGGATGGGCCACTTGGGAGCCTTCCAAGAGAAGAACACCCCCCAAGGCCATAAATCTTCTATATAGTTCATCTTCCCCTAATAGAATGTAAGCTCCTTGAAGGCACGAAATATTTGATTTTTGTATTTGTATTCTAAGGCACAATAAAATGCCCAATATATGCTAATTTGTTCATTTATATATAATATAGGCAGTATCACTCACATTTTACAGATTAGGAGTCTGAGACTGACCAAGAGTAAATGGTTTGCCCAGAATCACATAGCTATTAAATAGCAGAGTTCGGATGTGAATTATAACTATTATTATTATCTGCTTTGACATAGAAGCTGTAGACTCTTTCATCATTTACCTTCTAGACTTAGGTGCATTGGTGAACATACTTAGGGTGATTAGCTGATTATCATTTTTATTCCTAACAGTTTTATAGGATTGGACCAGACCTGTGATTATGCTGCTTCAGGAAAATCTCTCTACCATGGCAGAGCAGTACCTACTCTTGCAACTGACAGTTTGAAAATTTGCCTTGGGCACTGAGGGGTTAAACAATTTGTCCTGGTCCTTCATTTAGTCTATGCCAAGATCAAGCCTTGAACCCCATCAGCTTCTTATCTCTGAGACTGGTTTATTCTCCACTATGCCAACATTAAGGCTCTATTCCTTACAGGAGCTGAAAGTAAAGGGATGAAGGATTTGTAGTGTTATATAACATTTGTAAATTACTAAAATCTTCATATACTTATTTTCTGATTTCTCCAATTATGTTATCAGCTGCTTCATGACAGAGGTGATGTATTAATTACTTTTTGTCCCCTACCGCACCACAATACATAGTTTCTTGAATGTTATCAATACTATTCTAAAGCTAAGAGATATTCCTTTATGTATACTGATAAGACATCAGCTTTCTTTGGTCTTATGACTTGTCTCAGATCTTGTACCAATATGGAAAATTGTCCATCACCTCCTCAACCACAGTACCAACTTTGGCTAACTTTCTGCAAAAGGAATTGTAATCTGCTTATTTGGCTAGCAAATGTGAGTATCTAGCACCTATTACAATAACCACGTCACTTTTAAAAGGAGGTTTGCAGCCTCTCTGTAAATGAGCCAATTCACTGTTGCATAGTGATGTGGTTAAAAGGATAAGGGAAGGCTGCTGTGAGTTGTGAATATTCCAGTAAATGTCTAATGTGAGTTAGAGCTGCCTGGAAATGAAATCAAACTGGCTGAAATCCTCATGGGGGTGTTCTTTATAAAATGTTACTGACTACATCAGCAGTTGTGAATTAAGGCAAAGAAAAGCTTTTGAAGCTAGAAAGCAACTAACTCTTCCAACTGCTCTGACCTTTGGAAAATGAAATGTGTGTGTGTGTGTATAGGGCTATTTACTGTCACTATGGCAGGGTGTTTCCTCTAATATATAATTATAGAACAATTAAAAATATAAAATCAAGTGACCTGGGTCTCTCCCAGTTCCAAAAAGTGATTGCATTTCAACTGAGGGATGGAGATGAAAGCGGAACAGGTTCACAGATAGCCACAGATCTGAAACTGATTCCCTAATAGAAAGGCATTTCATTTCTCAACAGTCTCTCTCTCTCTCTCTCTCTCTCTCTCTCTCTCTCTCTCTCTCTCTCTCTCTTTTTCTCTCTTCCTCTCTCTCTCTCTCTCTTTCTGTCTCTCTCTTCCTCTCTCACACACACATATACACAGGCACACACATGCACGCACATTTTTGGTTATTAGTTTATAAAGGGTACAAAATTAAAGTCAAAACAGGAGCCTCTCTCCATCTTTCCCTTAAAGTGATTCAATTACAGCAAATGGGCATTTATAAAATTATTACAATTACTTGATATATTAATTTTGCCCCCACATGTCCTTTGTCATATTGGCCAAGTTTTAAAAATGGCTAGGAAAAGCAATGATCTGTGAAGAGAGAAGGGAGGGAGTGAAAGAGTGCTGTATGTGTAAGACAATGATGCAGAAGATTAATTACTCAAGCTCTAAGCAGATGCACTCATCACCATCATCTCTACAAACAGCCTTTAATTGGCTAGTATCAGCCTTTAATCATTTCTTTTTCCAGGCTCTTCAAAAGTGAACAGTACATCGCTGTCTTTTACAAAGATTCATGTAATTTCTATGAAAGCTAGGGTGATAGTATCATAAATTTCTTCTGTGGTATGAAAGCGCTGATGGCCATTACAAGTGGCATTATGTAAGCCATCATCACTCCACAAGTACTCTTACAGCTGATATCCCAGGAAATTATTTTTACAAGAGCAGCATCACAAAAGTGGTCAGTGGTGTTTAGCACTATTGGTCTGATGGGTCCCATTTACTTCCTGTGAAAAAAGTTCTTTTCAATGTGTGGTCAACTTTATGATATCCTGAACCTGCTTCTCTGGTTAGGGGGTTACTTAGAGCTCATGCTTTCCCCTGCTTTTTAACCTTCTCTTCTCATTGTCTTTACCTCAGACAGTAACCTACAAGAAGAAAACAGCTGAAGCTTTCCAGTCATTTCTGCATTCCATAAAATCTGCAGTGAAAATATTATTTTTATGCTGTTTGACTTTTGTTTATGATGGTGCCTATCCCTGTTCTCATTAGCATGGAGAGAAATATACTACAGAGAGAGAGAGAGAGAGGGAGAGATTTTGATGCATTCTGAAAAAAGAAAAAAAAATCTGTAAATATTCTTAAAACTCTCTAGCTTGGAAGAGTCTACACTTGTGCTTATTGACCATTTAATAATCCTTATGGGGGCAGACCTTATGTTATTTTCAGTCTTGGGGGACCTATGACCTCTTCAGTTTTCATACCTTTTATGTATGAGCAGTATACAAGGTCTCTGTGCTTTGGTAGAAGGTTACATGAGCAGTGTTGGCACCTGGTGGCCAACCTTATGATGATAAACCTCTCAAATCCTCCGAAACTAGTTCTCAGGTGGCAGAGTCACATTCCATATCTGTAGACTCAACCTTCCTGATTCAGGAAAGATAGCATGGTTCAGTGGCTGGAGCATTGGACTTGGAATCACAAAGACCTAGGTTCGAGTTCTGCCTCAGGCATTAAATAGCTAAGTAACTGTGGTCAATTTCCTTAAGCCTGTGCTTTAGTTCCTCATCTGGAAAAATGAAGGCATTATACTTAATAGCCTTTGTAGTCCCTTCAGGATCTGAATCTATGAATCTATGATCCTGTGACCTTGTAGGGCTCATGTTCCACCTGATATTGTTAACATTAAAGAGCTCACTTTCATTTTAATTCTAGGATGCCACATTTGTATAGTCTTTGTAGAAATCTTCCTCACATTAATGTAAATGCTTCTCCCCCTGAAATCTGAATTTATTACTTGTTTGAACAAATGGAGATAGACATGTCAGCCAATCACAACAATTAATTATTTCTATCTGAGGCATGATGATAATTTTAAACTTTATTACATTTGGCTATTCACTTCATCTTAGAGACATTAAATCTTTTGACTTTAAGAAATAACACAAAATAATATGCAGAAAATAACTAGCACAAATGAATTCTGCTAACCAGTTCAAATCTGATAGCCATCATCAAACAACATTTTATCCCAAGATGTCATTGCTTAGTTTCCAATTTATCTTGGAGACATTTTGTTTGTATATAGTCGTTTGCATGTCTTCTTCTCCCATTAAAGTGGGAGCTCCTTGAGGACAGTAATGGCTTTTGTCTTTCTTTGGATCCCCAGGACAGAGTAGGCAATAAATGACTTGACTGGGTTATTGCTGTTTTCTATGAATGCTTTTGATCCCTTTCTATTTTATTTCAATCTCATTCTCCTAGCAGGGACGTGAAATCTATAATGCTTTCACCATCTATATGTCTCTGGTCTAAGCTTTCACTTGATTTATCTCTGAGCAATGTTCTAAATATTTTCTAGTTTTTGTTATTGGGTTCATTTGTTTCTCTCATTTCCCTACACGGAGAGAACCTGTTTCAATGTTTATTAAAAAAAAAATAAAAACCAAACAAACAGGGTGGTTTTCTGGGTCAAAAGCAATCCAGTACTTGCTTTATTTTTCATTATTGTTATAAACTTACCATGTGGCTTTATATCCACTAGATGGTGACTATTTCCTATACTAGCAGCTTCCTTTTGCAATTTAAAGAGTTCTTTCCCCTTATTTTATTGGCAAAATAACATCATGGTTACTACAAAACCTTAGTCACTCAGCCATTTAATTTGAATGCAAATTTGTGTAGAAATATTTTGGTAGCAGACCCAACCTTTCATGGGCAAGACAAAAAGTGTATGTGATTGTTGTGCAGGGACCAATTCAGAACCCACAGAAACAAAAGGCCATTTCTGCTCAAAAAGGAAGGTGAATGTACTTCTTTTTCTTTTGACTCCAGAGGGAAGGATGATTGTGAGACAATGCTATTTAGTGAATAGAGAAATGTGGGGAGAAGAATAGACTGGCTGTTTCTTTCCTCTTAGTTCCTTCAGGTCATGACTGATATTTCCCCCTCCTGAGACTAATGGAAGGAAACAAGTGTTTTCTGTATCTCAGAGATGACTCAGCTATATCTCTGTCCAGTACACAGATGTTTCAACATGTAAGAGACTGTGCTTGCCTGATTACAGAAGGGGAGGAAGAAAATGCATTTTTTTTTCTCTTAGCCCTCACTGTAGTGGAAAGTGTAGTAATGGTCAAGGATTCAGGTGAAATTTGAAATAGAGGAAAAAAAAATGTTAGTTCAGATTTTTAAGATAAGATGGTTTAATGAGTAATTCTCTAAATCTCTGTGCTGCTTATGGAAAAAAAGTGGGTTGTTAGTAGCAGAGCTGTGAACATAGTGTGCCAACTGCTTTAATAGTAGTCTTAGAAAAATGAGCTTTAGAAAGGGAACATTTTAGGTTGTTGTATGCATTTGCTGGTTAGGGAAATGATTACCTGGTTAATTGAGACAGATGTAAAAGCAAATGGAGTCCACACACTTTTATTAATACTATATTATGTGCGAGACACTGTCATGGGCTTAGAAAGAAGGAAAGCATCACAGACACGAGGAACAGCTTATGACAATTTAAAAAGAAGGGTAGCTGGGTGACACAGTAGATAGAGCAGCAGCCCTGGATTTAGGAGGACCTGAGTTCAAATGTGGCTTCTGATACTTGACCCTTACTAGCTGTGTGACCCTGAGCAAGTCACCATCCTTATTGCCTTGCCCCACAAAAAAAATAAATAAAGAGAAATAATACCTATTCTTTACATTTCATGTAGTGGAAATGGCACTGATGTTACAAGGAAGTATAAAAATTTCAGGCTAGAAGGACTTTGGAACCTTTTCATTTTACAAATGACAAAACTGGAGCCCCTCAAAACAAACTGATTTGTCTAGGGTCATGGAGATAGGCAGCAGAGCCCTGTTTTGACCTCGTATCCACTTAACTCCAAATTGCAAGCGTTTTTCTATAGCATCGTTATTGAGATCAAAGGACTCATGGTCCTAGCCTGGTACAATTCACTAGCTGTGTGACTTTAGATGAGGTGTTTTTTTTTTTCTTTCTCCACTTCACTGGACCTTTGTTTCCTTCTCTGTAAAATGAGTAGAGTTGAACTAGATCCAAAGTGCCAAACTTAAAACCTGCAAAATTCCAGAATGTATTCCTAAGCAAGTTACAACAAAACTGAAAAACATTTAGCAAAATTAAATATGTATATATGTGTGTATATAAATATATATCTCTCTATATAGAGAGATCTATATATATATCTCTGTCTGTCTCTCTCTCATCTTTCTATCCTAGATAATATTAATTGTGATTTTTTTAAGTCAGTATGTATCCAGAAGGGATCCATGTCTATTTGTTTTTTATCCCATAGGCCTACATGACCTCCCAGGTTGCTTCAGATTTGAATAAACTCTGATTTCTGGTCAGTATCACATTGTAATTTTAAATCATTCCCTCATTAGAAAGATTTACTTACGGACTTTCATGGTTTCTGATGTCTGTCACTACCCATTGAGATGTATTTGGAGGAGCTTATCAGCAGAAAAATGACCACCAGGTGCTAAATTTTCTTGGTCCAATAACTTACAAATCACTCATTGTTGGTGGTATGACTTACATGGCAAAGGAAAGCATTCCTAAATGTGAAGTTTGGAGGATGTAATACTTGCCTAATAAATTAAATTTTTTTCTGACAGGTTTTCTACAGCTACTTCTACAAAATTGTATGGACATGATGGAACCTATGAAGCTACAGTGATTCAAAAGGAAAAGGTAAGAGATTTAAGAGACTACCCAAGAATCATATTGCCATATAATTGTTTTTAATGTGAATTTTGATTTGGGATGGATCTCATCCTCCTCAACTGAAAAGATAAAGATGTGCTATGAGATGGGTGGGGTAAGTAGCTTTGAACTTCTTTACTATCACTTCAAAGAGCTGGGAAAAAAGCTTCTGTGTACTCAGATAATCCATGCCTACCATTCTCCAAAATGTTCAACATTGACTAAAATTTTATTCTATGATACTTAGCAGATCTCCATTGTGAAAGCAACATCATATAGCAAATAGATGAGTATATTTGGTGTCAGGAAGACCTGGTTTTAAAATCATCCTGAGACACAAACTGTGAGAGGCTATGAGCAAGTCAATTAACTTTTTTCTTGGCTTCCATTCCCTTATCTGTAAGATAGGGATAATTGGAGCATCTGCATTACAGGATTGTTGTAAACCTCAAATGAGATTAAATGGTATAAGTAAAGCATTTTACAAATCATAAAGCATGCTGGAAATACATTAATATTGTTAAATAGCTATTGTCCCTAAAATTGGGACACTGTCTCAATCTACTACGTAAGACATGTGAATCACTGATTCTCATGCAAGCACTTAATCAGTAATATATCCATGCAATGGTTAGTTATTATTAGTCAAAACAAAACTTATTACCTATGCCCTGAATTCACTCCCCAGTTAGTCATGTTCAGTGTCATGAAAAATCAGTTTTGCCCAGACAAAACCTAGATCCTGACTTTATTATATTTATACTAACTGGATGAACTATATTAAAATTGTCATCAGTCAATATTTTTGAGGTTCATTAATCCTGACAACATGAATCTGTTAAAATTAGCCCTTTAAAAATAAATGCTGTTTTAATAAAGCAACAAGTGGATGATGGCCATCATGGAACTTAGCTGCAGAGTCACAACTTTTCACATATGTTAGACTATCCAAAGTACAGATCACATGTTTAAAATTGCAATACTCAAGCTGTCATAAAGCATCTTGCTGGGAGTATTAATCATTAAATTAAATAATTCATTTATTTTCCCCTTTTGAACCTCAAAACTATCCCCCCAATCCAGTCCTTAGTTCTGAGTCATTTAAAAATAATAAACTTCATGTGAGTACTTGGGAAGGAAATAGAGCAGTGAAGTAAAAGGCTTGTTATTCCTAATGATTATTTCCAGTAAGTGGGAAAAAATTATTTCATTTAATTAGGAAAATTGTTTTGATGATGATCATTTACATTAAAATTGTTTTTCTATAATAATACTGTTACTTTGGAGATATAGATAGATAAAGACATAGATATACATATAGCTGTATTTATATATTATACATATATATATGTGTATATATATATATATATGTATATATATATATATATATACACAGAGATATATCTAGATCTAGATGTATATCTAGAGCTATCTAATTTAAGATTGATAACAGCTACATTCACTGAAATGCCTCAGCAAACCAGAGAGGCCCCAGTAAGAAAATACTGGAAACAGTTCATTTATACACTGCTAAAAAAATCTCATTTCGGTCCATTTTCCTATGTTGTTGTTTGTATTTCTACAAAGCTGTCATCTAATAATGAAGCTCAAGGGGATGAAGCTGACCGCTTCTTGTTATAGTTCTGTTGATATATTTACTCCCTTGGAGTAATTTATCACCACTGATTCCTCCTTTGCTTCCCCTAAGAAATAAAAAAATAATCAGGATTCATTTTCCCCCTGAACTTTCAAACAGAATACATGACTTTTAAAGTAAGGAAAAGAAGAGTGATTCTTAGCTCCTGTTAACTTACCCTTCTACATTTATTGTAAAGGTAACATATACCTCCCCTTTATAATCCCATACGAGTCAATCTAACAGCTGAAAAAATGAGACCAAGTTCTCTTCATCATTCCTTCCTCCCCCCCCCCCCAACCCAAGAGCTGCGTTTTGGTAAGTGGCTCTCCATCTGGGTGCCCTTCGTCTCCAGGCACTAGCAAACCTCAAGGATCGCAATTGCCTCAGGCTCATTATTCATCATTCCTAGTTGGTCACAGTTATGTTTAGTCCAATTAGGGAGAGAAAATATGTATGACAAACTGGTCAAACAAAAGTCTATTTTAATGACACAAAATGATAGACACCACCTCTAGCAAACGATATATTAAGGTCTTCTCAATAAGCATTAGAACTTTCAGCTGTGAGGGCCAGAGAAGACTAATGTCATCAAGCTTCCTGTAAAAGTCAGGATGCACATTTTAAGAAATTCAGAACTACTCTTCTGTTCCTTTTAAAGGATATATTGTCAAAAGGAAACTGAGGCCACTGAGTGACATTTGAACCCAGGTCCTCTGTTTCCAGAGCAAGAGCTTTTTCATTAAACTTTTCAATGGAAGGAACTAAGATTTTATTTTGTGTTTTTTTTTTCTATCAAGGATGATATACTGAATTTTCTTTGTTAATGTGTGCATAGTTTGTGAAGAAATAACTAAGAATAACCCTTCTACCTGAAGAAAAAAATCCAAGCTAGTACATTGCAAACTTGATGTCCTAATCTTAGAAATGTTTTGCCTTACTGTCTCAGAGAATATTTCTTTTTTTTAATACCCCAAGAGATGACCTTGGACAAGTCACTAAACTTCCCTGGTCCTTAGCTTGATCATCTGTAAATGAAGGGGTTAGAGTGGAAGGGCTCTGAAGTCCTTCCCACTCTAGTACTATGGCACTAAGCTGACTATATATCATCATTCAGTCTCTCATCTAAATGCCAAAACAGGAGCAAACATTTTCCAAAACACTGCTTATCCTTCTCTTCTTTGCACTGAGTTTCAGTCCTCCATTGTTGAAATACCTGTCCCTATCCCCTAGTGCCTTGGATCCCTCCCTTTCCTTAATCTTGAAAAATCCTGAAAGATTTTGTCCCTATATATATTTTACATTCTCTTCTTGTTCCTTCCTCTCTGCCTTCTGAGTTGAATATATGTATTTCCTCTAATGATTTTTCCTTTGTATCTATTTCCAAAAAAAAATCTGGAGTGCATATGCTCTAATGTTATAGTCTTTGATTACATTTTTTCACTATTCATTATCTGCTTAATCTCCTGTATTCTGACTATTTTCCCCTACTAACCCCTCCCCCAGTCACCATTGATGGCTTTGTACTTTACATCAAGCACCACATTATCTTGACCTCTTAGAAACATTGAAGCTTTTGCTCATCCCTTCCTTCTCAAAATCCCTTTGGAGTAGGAAATTGCTAGACTGACTCTCCTATTTTTCTGACTCTGTCACTGGCGTCCCACATTTGGGGTCAGCTCTGCCCTTATCCTAATAAGTTCCATTTTCCTTATGTCTTTCCCCCCTGATACATTATTGATTCAATGCTGCCTTCACCGTCTTTACCTAGAGCAGAAGAGAGAGAAGCAAATCAAAGATGGAACCAATACCTTAATACCTTCATCACCATGACAGAAGTCTCTCTGGATTGTATTGCATGCCTAAATCTTTTATGCATATAAGAGTTAAAATATTACTAACTGAATTTTGGGGCTATACATTTCCTTGGCTTATATACATTTTTTTGTGAAAACAAATGGTTTAAGAAAAATAATAATCGTAATACTACAGAAAAATCACAATACTCTTCTGAGATCAAGAAGCACTTTCTTATATGTAACTTTATTCCTTCAATTCTTTGTTTGTTCCTTTGAGGAAAAACAGAATAATCTTGCACATTTTTAAAACGTAATAGACAGTTTTTACAATATGCAACCATAACTCATCCAACCTTTTTCTCACATGATCAATTTTCTATATTAATGCTTTTTCTTATTGTTAGCTAGAAACATTCTCATTTTTCCACTTCTTTTCTAAAATAAAGGAGCCAACCTGGACATGACATTCAGCGAGGTTTATGGTTTTTTTTTTGTTTTTGTTTTTTCCAATCTAACTAGCAACAGTGAAGGGCTATGCTTGATGTTGTTTTACACTGGGGATTTGTACCAGGGATCACCACCAAGAAAAGTGTAATTATTTACCTCATGAGCAGATGAACCATCTTTGTTCTAGAGAGAAATCTTTTCAAGAGGAATTTTTAGTGAGAGAATAACTGTTAATGCCATTAATGTGACTAACCAAAAGGATTAGACCCTAAAGTTACTGCATGCCTATTATAAAGACAAAGGCTCCTAAAGAATCTTCATCCTCAGGCGTTGTGAGTGGGAAAATAGAGGACAATTGCTTTTATCACAGTTGTGATGACCATAGGCTAAGACTGTTGGCAAATCATATACTTTACAGTAAATGGGACCCTTATTTTTACAAAATGTCAATTCTAACCATTAACACAAAAACCCTTATTCTAATAACAGGAAAAAAGAAAATACATTTTTTTTGTCCTAATTTATCTCAGTAGTTCTATGCCTTATCCTTGGTATGGACTCTTCTAATATCCTTGCAATGCTAGATCAAACTGTTGAAAAACCAAAGATAGGTAATAGTTGCACTTGGTTAATGTGAGATATAGCCATTGGTTCATAATGTTAAGAAGCAGCCAAGGTGCTATCAGAAAGTGCTGGACCCCATAAAGGGATATAGCACCAACAGCAGCTCTATGTCTAACTGATCTCTGAATCTTTGCAACTTTTTCTATGTCAGCCCTTTTTAGAATACATAAACGACCTTAGTAAACATGCAAGTTTTCTAGTCATAACCATGAAAAGAAAGCACATTAATAAAAATGAACAACAGCTTGCCAAACAAATTTCCCAATTACCACTATATTTTCTAAGAACACTATGGAAAATACCTAACTGGAAGTTTTATGAGATTTGGGGAATATTTCTTCTGGTCCTTATGAAATTGCTTTTTCCACCATCATGCGCGCAATTGGCAGAACAAAGTTATTTTCTAATGGTTAGCACATTATTGTATTTTAAAGTTATGATTTGTATGACAACAAAACAAAACCTGTTTCTAATACAACAAAGGATTTAAAGGGACCATGAGATGCTTTTTAGTCCAATCTCCTAAGAAGAAATTCTAAACATGAAAATATCTTATGATTTTAAAGACTTTGGGATATTTTTAATTTATGCATTATTATCCCCAGTGCTAGGCACATAGTACCCACGTAAAATACTTTATGATATGAAAGTTTTCCATACCATTCAGATGATCTGAAGACATCACTAGATTGGTGATAGGATGATGATTTTTTAGTTAAATGAACTCAAAGTCATAAAATGATTGTAGAGAATTGTCCTAATGTAGGAAGGTCCCATGCTAAGGAAAATTGAGATTCTTGAAAGCATGGAAGAATGATATATTCCAAATGAATAGTATTGATAGTAAAGCGCTGATGAAGTCTTTGCTGACATAGTCTTCATATGCATATATATTTATTTTATCTACTCTCTGTCTAATCTATCTATACAGAGATATTCCACACAAAAATAACTAACAGTTCATAAATATGCCACAAATTTTACAGATACAATTAATACATATAACTTTGTTTATATATTATCTATCTATCTGCAATTGACCTATTTATATCATATTCTTTAAAGGAAAGGATGATGTTTTTTCTGCCTCCTTCTCTACTCTCCCTACACAGCACCTAATAATTGTTTTTCCCATGAAAAGCAAAAAAAACCTCCCACATATATTGTTAGATTGACATTTCCTGTCAATCTAACATGCTGAAGTTTTTATTCATTTCTCCCTTGTACCTGGAGAACAGCTGGTTAACATGCATTCTACAACAGGGTAGACAAATATGGTTCCAATTTTCCTTAGATCTACAAAGGTAGAGGTAGCTTGAGTCTATAAAACTTCCCAAGATAAAGGGAACAGAGTTTGGGGAATGAAGGCAGGCTTATCAACCATTTTTTTTTAATGAATTCTGAATACTCTTAAATGTAAAATGTCTTCTCAGTAGTATAAGAACACGTGGTAAGAACACAAACTGGGATTAATTCAAAGAATGAATGTCGTACTCATGGATCTCTACTCACCTCAATGAAGAATATGCTGGCTGCTGATGTTGGATGGTTGTACATGTAGACTGTCACAAGGATGGCTGTTGCTATGATGAGGACGAGGATGAGGATTCCAACAATTAGACCAGCATGGAGAGCTCCATCTTTTTTCTCTGCTGCGCTGTCATCAGTAGAGGCTACAAGAATAGTATACTTATTAGTAGGATGCTTTCAGCCCTCCTAAGTTGGTGTTTCATTTGAAGATTTTCTATTTATTTTTTATTTATTTATTTTTGCTTTTTTTGGAGGGCAATTGGGGTTAAGTGACTTGCCCAAGGTCACACGGCTAGTAAGTGTTAAGTGTCTGAAGCCAGATTTGAACTCAGGTCCTCCTGACTCCAGGGTCAGTACTCTATTCACTGCACCACCCAGCCACCCCAAAGAATTTTTTAAAAAATGTGAATAGCAACATTGAATTGTGCTTCTTCTAAACATTTCCAACAAAGTCTTTTTAGTGGTACTAATTCTAGAATAAGATCGGATCTTCTTTATTCATGCAACTGAATATTCTTACTGTTGAAGAGAAGATGTTTCCTGGTGTTTTCTATTTTTAATTCAATAAACCAAAATTAATCTATTGAAAATGTAATTTGCATCATTTGAATTTCTTAGTTAAGTATACAATTAATCTCCCTTTGATTTCTCCTAGAAACTATCAGAATTGTTTTGCAGACAAATTGTTGAATAAATACATTTCAAAAGCCTGGATGGAATTGTTCTTTGAAAGCATAACATTTGGATGCCAAATGACTCACAAATGGTGTCACAAAACACCAGAGTTTAAAAACTGCATAAAGCCTATGAAAATATTCCATTGTGCTTTCACTGAGATGTTTTCCTAACATGCTTTCAGAAAGTGCACCATTAAGATAACTAATAATTGTTAAGCCAAAGATCAATCAATCAAAGGAAACCTAGAAATTACTAAAGCACTTTGAGAATAGACTGCTAAATTATGGAGAAGTAGCAGTCACTGCACCTCTTCCTGGAGGGTCAGTATTTTGGTTTTTGATATAATTATTAAAAATCCACAGAGAGCTTCCAGGCTCAAACCAAACTCACCTATTTTTGCCTATCCATAAATGGTAGAAGAAGAAAGGAAAGAGAGATGTTGGAGGGACTCTGGAACAAAACATTCAAGCAACTACACAACACCACGTGGCCCATCAATACAAAAGATGTTCTTCAGGGAGTGTTTGATGATTTTTAATTATCAGGTACTTAAAAGTAAATTTCAATCTTCTCAAAATCTTTCTTTCTTAAAAAATCAAGTAATCCACAGTATCATGTAATTATCTCTCCCTAGGAGTTTTTAACTCTTCAGTGGTTCTGCCTGCAGAGAATTAACTTTGCATCTCAATATTCCCAAGATAATCTAATCTGATTCTATCCCTTTTATCAGACATCATCTTCAACTCTTCCCCCAAAGGTGCCCTCTGGTTCAATTATGTTGGGTTCCTGATTCTCCTATAAGCACACCACGCTCATTCCCTCAATCCATCACACTAGGCCCTGGAATGTCATACCCCTCTTTGGGAATTCAAATCCTCTTGAACCTTTTAGATCCATTTTCTGAGCCATATTCTTCATGAATTGCTACAATGTAATATCAAAATGTCTTTATGGCCATCTAGAATTCCTGGTTTCCGTTACTCTACATATTATAGTTTTGATTATCCAAAATTTAATAGTGATTAGAAGGTTTATGTTAAAAAAAATTAGTTGATTATAGTGGAAAGAGAAATGGACTTGGTGTCAGCAGATCTTTGTTAACAGTTTAAAAAAACAACAACATAAATTGTTAAGGATCACTTGAAAAATACTCAACCTCAATAATAAAGAGATGCAAATCAAAACCATATTGAGCTGCTTTTTTACAACCATCAAATTGGCAAAAATAATTAGTATTGGTGGGATTGTGGAGAAACATGTAGACTAATTCACTGTGGAGAGAACTGTAAACTTATAGGAAATTTTTGGAGTGAAATATACCAGCACACTGAAAAAGTTACTAAGGTAGGCATAGTCATACCCTTTCACCTCTTTGTTCAATTTCACTGAGCATGATATAACCTGAAAATGTTATTGAAAAGTAATAGCTACCCATTCAAAGATTTTTATAGCAGGATTTCATGAAATTGCAAAAAAAAAAAAATAGCGAACTGTTTAAATAAATCATAGTGAATCGACAGAATACTCTAATATTGTTTAGATAAAGTCTGAGAAATATAAGTAAATATGAGAAGAGATTTAGGAAATCATGCAAAGCATCCAAATCAGAACAGAGTACATACCAACTATAAGTACATGATAATGTATGGGCAAAGAATTCTCAGAGACTTAGAGGGAATGAAAAGTTATACTTCAACTATTGACATTTTTGTAAAAATAAATCAGTACTACATATATTTAATATATACATAATATATAAAATTAATTTAATAAATATAATTTAATTTTAATATGTAAATTGAATATTTAATTGATGTTCATACTGTATTTTAAATAAATCATTCAGTAATAATAAAAGGGATGACCTTGCAGCCACCAGTCACAGGCTCTGTAACCCTGTACAAATCACTTAAACTCTCTGTATCTGTATTTGTGTGTGTGTGTACACTTATATCTATCTATCATCTATCTATCTATCTATCATCTATCTATCTATCTAACCTTTGTCATAAACAATGAAACATTGTGGGTTATTTGTTTTTATTATTTAGAACCCCCAGTCATTAGTTGAATGAACATATCATTAAAAGTAGAAGAGAATGATCAACCCACTCATTTTCTACTAATTTGCTCATATTTTGTCAGACATTAGCTGACTGGTGCAAAAGTACATTTCCCAGTGGAAATCAAAGTGAACCTCCATTGCTAAAAAGAACAGAAGATTTTCATCCTTATCCCTACGTACAGTGATCTCTTCCTGTTCAAGGGCATGGCAATTAGCTAAACTAATGTTACCAGACAATGATGTCTGGAAAGATGCCAATAACTTGAAGTGGTAGTGAATGTATGATAAAAGTAAAATAATTACCTTCATTTTAATTAGTTTGATGGTAATTTAAGGTGAGTAAATATCGAACACAAATTGCTAAATTTGTACAGATTATTATGTGCTCCCTACCACAAATAAATTACATCCTGATGTGAATTGAGTTAGGAAAATAGAGTACTAAAATTTCTAGTGCAATATTTTCACCTTCCTTTTTCATTTGTAAGGTATTTTGAGTACAGTCTTTATTACTATGGACACTTTGAGTGACAATGTTAATATTTTAAAAGACACAATGCATTTAATTGACATATGCAATGCTTATATTCCCTTTTTTTATAGTAGAATTCTTCTTGATAAGAGAACCCAGTGGGGAAAAAATGTATAATTAATTTAGAAAGAGCCTTTAAACAACCCTGAAATTTCACCTTGCAAACAGCAAATTTTGAAAGAGGAGAGTGGAAAGAGTCAATCTTAGATTCTGAGTTATGAGAATATGGCATACTAATACTGATAGTAGAGAGTTGTGTGAATTGGACTCTAACCCTACTGGAAAGCAATTTGGGATAATGTGAAGAAAGTTATACTCTTCAAAATATTTACAGAAGTCCTTTTTTAATTAGTTGAGAAAAAATAAACTGGAAACACTTGAGCCTCAGGCAACTCTCCAAAGTTTCCACGCTTGGAATGTCTAAACTAAGAGAAGTGGATCGTTGTCATAATGATCCACATGCATGCATCCAGTAGTACCAAACATGGCATATCCTGTGCATCTTGGAGATGATGATGTAAAGTGAGTGAAGGAAAACACAACAGCAACAAAAATGTGGATGTGGTAGAACAACCACTACATAATAAAGTTGAATTTGTAAAATTATAAATAACAAGCATGACCCCAAAGAAGAGATATAAGAAGACGTTCATTTCTGCTCCTTAACAGAGACTAGAGTTGCATGTTAAAAAAAAAAGATGCCTTGATTGGTTTTAATGAATTTTTGTTTTATATTCCTCTTTTTCTGTTAACTTCTGTTAGAAGAGGTGAAGGAAGTAAAGAGGGAGAAATATAAGATATGTAAAAAATCTATTAATAAACACTATTAAAATAAACCATAAGCACTTCAAATGGGATATTAAAATATAAAATTGCTTCCTACCTAATTTCATAACTATAGCAAATATAACTAAGTAGACATTTCCACAGTTGACCCTGAGGCCAGAGGGATCATTTCATTCCCTTTGCAAAAACAACACATAAATTTGTTAACATTGGCAATAACCTTTCCTAAAGCTACAGGGCAAGATGGTTGAAAAGAGAACAGTTTTCAGACACAAAATTACGATTATACACTTAACATAGCCTGATAACAGCTTTGAAAAATAAGTTTTAAAAATGGAGGGAGATGTGTCATGACTAATCCCTTCCTTTTGAAAAATCTTTAGATCTCTAGTCTCCTCTGCAACTACTCAAACCAAATAATTTTTCTATTGCTTAACTGCAATCCTTCCCACTCCCCATCAGGATGGGAGTGTTTCCTGTTGCATTTATCTGCTTCTCATTGTTCATTGACTGATAGGCTACAAAGGATAAAGAATAGGACATTCAGGGGGGAAAAGAGCCTTTCTTATCAAAACAGATATATGTGTACATTAATATGTATATATATATGTATATATATATATATACACACACATACATAAATGCACACATACATATATATACTCATACTTACAGATATGTGTACATATTTCTGTTTACAGAGATACACACAGATTTTATGTATATGTATAGTTTTTCCATATGCAACAAATATGTCTTTTGCCTCTGCAATTTTCAGGACATTTAAAAATGTGTAGAAAGCATCAAAGATTATCATTAGTATCCAATAATATTACGTTGCCCCAATTTAGGGCATGAGTGACCCAAGCATGTTCTTTGATTAAAAAACAAATACTGTGAAGCATAAATTGCCATTTAAATGCAAAAGGCCATCAGGCCAATGCCATGATTTCTTAATAAACTTTCCTTGGTACCACAGAGCTAAAGAATGACTAAATGTGAGAGAAGGAAAAAAATGATGATGTTGTGATGAAACTCTTGAGGGAGAAAAACATTCAGGATCTTACAAATATAGTTCACTGGCCCGCTTTTAGGAAAATATATGAAATAGTAATACATGCCTAAGAAGAAACCAAAGAATTTTTAGCATTCTGTTTCTTCCTGGAGAATCAGTTAGTTTTAAAACCATTTAAGTTATTTTTATCATACAACTAGGTTTTTAGGGTTTCTATGTGTTTTGTCTTGATATCTAGAATTCAGAGTACATCTAGCAGTACAGTGTTCCAATATGTTTTAAAGGTTTAATTATCACTGGAAAATCTGATCTCTGCTTACTTCAATTCTGCTATGCCACAGAAATGAGTTGTCTACCATTAAATAACTGCTATGGTTAAATGCGAGGGGGAAAAAAAATTAGCTAACATAGAGAAGTAGTCTACACCTGAAATCTATCTTCCTATAGTCTAACTCTGCTCTGGGACAGAAAAGTAAGGCCTTTGAGGGATTGTAAAGACGAAGGACAACAAAAAACCTGGCCAAAAAATAGTATTGTTCTAGATTGATAAATCTTGGAGAGTCAATGCTGGAATGTCTTCTTCTGGTCAAGAAATAGGCATTTAGCTATGGGTGATTAAAGATGAGTTTTCCAACATTAGATTATCAGAATTTAAGAAAAAAAAAAGATCCCTTTCTGATCTGACACACTTATGGGTTTTTAGCCAAGCTTCATGAAGACTGACACAATATCAACTGTTTCTTTCTGGAAGTTTTCCCATGTGTACCAATAGATTTCATTCTTTAGCCTCTGTTTTCCTTTGCAGCTCTTTTATACATATAATTCTTCTTCAGTGTTTTCCTCAGTTAAGCCTACTGTACCTCCTTCCACCCATTCTTTTTCACAATGATTGTCTTACTCTTTTATGGGCAACTTCTAACCCTTTCTGTGTGTTGATGACATTCTTATGCTAGGATACATAGAATTTTTTACATGAGAAAGACATGTAATCTATAAATATATACCACGGTGAAAATATGTTCATGATTCATATGATAACATCACTGTAGGAGGCATTTGGATAAATGTAGGGCATAGATATTGATAATGGCAGTTGAAAATGATGACAAATTCTCTAGGTTAGGTGGAAGTATGTCTGATCTGGACTTGCCCCCAGGGTACAGGCTTTGAGGCTTGAGATTTATATTCACAGTACCACATAGAATTTTCTGGTCAAAAGGAAACTTGGCATATGATAATGTTTTTTTATAGCAATAATTCTTTGAACTTTATCTCCTAAAATGAAAGAGAAATAAAACTTGCCAAATGATGTAAAGGGGAAATTTAATTCCACAATAACAAGGATGTCTAGAAAGGAATCCCCACCAAACCTAACCTACTTCTAACCATGCTATGTGATTTATGATTGTCTCTATACTTAAAATAGCTATATAAAGCCCTCTACCCTTTTAGGGTTCCACAGGGAAGAAAAAAAGCAAAACTCAAATTTACACAATAATATATTCTCTTTTTCCACCGTCATGTACCACACTGGCAATTGTCTGCTTCTGAATATTTAATTTCTGTACTTTTCTTTCAGGAATATGAATTCTTAGTAAGTATATTTCCAAAATATATCTTTTCTCTGTGATAGCTAGATTTCTTTTAAGATCAAAGACTCAGAGCTGGCAGAGACCTTTGTAGCTATATGGAAATTTCCCCCCATTTAATATAAGGAGACCCTCCCCCCCCCCACACACACACAGAAGGGAGGGGATTTAGCAAAAGTTGCACAGGTAGTAATTGGCAGAGTTAGGATTCAAAGCCAAATCTTTTACTCCAGATACAATAAATGTTCTTTCCAGGAGGTTATGCTAGCTCCATTTTATATGCTACTAAAATGGTAATCTCCCCCTACAATCAGTACCTAAATTCTCAATCTAAATAAATTAAATTTAAGTTAAATTAATAAATTAAGTTAGTCTCTGTAGACTAGTTGTTTTCCCTTTATTCAGCGCTATACCAGGTGTGTTTAATAATGTAAAGGTCTGAAAGATAGGAATGCTAATATAGTGATGATGTAACTTTCAGTCAACCCAACTGCTCGGCATCCCATTTGGAGTTATGCTTTAAATGAAATGACTAAAGCATCCACACCATTTGACCCACAGATCACACTACTAGGCATATACTCTGAGAATATCAAGGATAGAAAAAAATGATCCCATATGCACCAAAATATTTAGAGTGGCACCATAAGTATGCGCGGATGTATACTATATCTATATATAATATATGGTAGCACTTTTTTGGCATCAAAGAGCACAACAAAATAGGAACTTGAATGTTATGGAAAAATGCTATTCCATAAGGGAAAAACAAAGAAATTAAGGAAGGATTAAATGACTTATGTGAACAGATGCCAAATAAAGAAATCAGAAATGTGGAAACAATATGCACAATAAAGCAAGTGGAAGAACCATAATAGAAAGAGTAACAATAACAGGGTTGGGGGGGAGAGAAGGGAAGGGATTGAATGCTATGTGATTATAATGGCCAAACTTGTTCCTATGAAAGAAATGAGAAAATGCACCATTTGCCCTGGGTGAGAACTTTGTGGAAATGTGAGGTTTTAAGAAAAAAAAATGTTACAAGGAAGGATTAGTTATAGGATAATAAAGGGTTATATTTAGAAACAAAGATCAATGCACAGTTTTTAGACTATGAAAAGTTTTTAAAAGCAAAAAAATTGGTTAAACTTCAGAAAATAGCATTCATTCATATGACTAGGCCAAGGCAAGGGTTCAGAGGAAAAAGGAAAGGTTTCTCCTCCACACCCTACACAAGATGGCTGGTAGAAGTGCCTTCTGCTAGTCTTCCTGTTTATTCTGTCATGGAGCATGGGGAGAAAAAAAGACAAAACAGCATCAAGCTTTCTGAATTGTCCAGGTTTGCTGAAAAAGGAGGTGGATTATATTTATTTCCAAGGAAATTCTTTTCTTTTTCAGATTTTTATTTTCTTCTCTCTTTCTTTCTTCCCCTTCTTTCTTTATTTTTAGTTTTCAACATTCACTTTTATATTGGCTTTGAGTTCTAAATTTTTTACCTCACTAAGATGGCATGCAATCTGATATAGCCTATACATGTACAATCATATTAAAGATATTTCCACATTAGACATTGTGTGAAAGAAGAAGCAGAACTAAAAGGAGAAACCATGAGAAAGAAAGAAAAAAACAAAAAAGAGAAAATAGTAATGCTTCAATCTGCATCCAAAGTCCATAGTTCTTTCTCTGAATCTGGATAGCGTTTTCCATCATATATCTTTTGGAATTGTCTTGGATCATTGTATTGCTGAGAAGAGCTAAGTCTATCAAAGCTGTTCATTGCACAAGGTTGATGTTACTATAGACAATGTTCTCCTGGTCCTGCTCACTTCACTCAGCATCAGTCCGTGTAAGTCTTTTGAGGTTTTTCAGAAATCTGCCTACTCACCATTTCTTATAGAACAATAGTATTCCATTACATTCATATGCCATAACTTGTTCAGCCACTCTCCAGTTGATGGGCATCCCCTTCCAGGGAACTCCTTAAACACAGATGGAATGGCCAGTCTCTATCTGGTACAATTTGACAGACCTCAAAAAAATACCATCACCAAATTAGTTTTCCCTTCTCACCTCCACACTTCTCAAAGTAACTAATGCTCACACAGTTGGAATTAATATTTTCAGGTAATGGATTAAAGACCTTTGTTCATGCGTGTCATGTTATGAGGGAATGACAATATATGAGTACCCTATTAGGAAAGGCTAATCCATTTGTTAATCTTTTAACATTAATTTAAAAATAATTGATTTCCTTTTACCAATACTGAATGACAAAGGAAAGCCTAATTTTAGTATTTATGAAACCAGGAAAAGATTATAGACAGGTAAAATCAATCAGCAAGTATTTTTAAGCACATACTATGGGCTTGGAACTGTTGAAACAAAGAAAAACAACAGAATCAACAACAACAAAAGCCAGTCCCTGCCCACAGGGAGATTACATTCTGTTACATAAATCACTAAATACAAAGAGAATGAATGGAGAGCAGCAAGATTGATAGCTAGTGTGTGTGAAATGTTACACTACCATTTAGGATCATTTGATTGTTAGTTTTCTATCACATATCAGAAAATGTTCCCTGAGGAAACAGGATACAGGATAGAAGTTTGTATGGGAGACAATGAAATATACAAATATTTAGAACTTGGGTAACTGTCCAGAGATAACAAGTCCTGGGCAAGCATGAAAACAAATGAAGGCCCCAACCACCTAGAATGTGTGACAAAAAGAGAGAAATGATCTATCAAAAAGGCATACAGAAGAATCCTCAAATCAATCTCATCTTTATAATTTGTCCTTGGGATAACAGTGATGGCAACTCCTCACCTATCTCAGCTGTGCTATTTGAGCAATATCTGAGCATTTATTTTCCAAAGGGTTCATAGGATTAATGTGTGATTCTCCCAGTCTGTGTAAATGCATGCTGAGAATATAAAGGGTTCTCCGTGGGGAAGGAAGTAAGGATTAATTGGGCTCATAATATAGAAAGTAATACTTGGCTAATATTTACTAAGGTCACTAATTCCATTTAAGATAAGAATCAGCCTGTATAAAATTTTGAAGCATAGTCATTGCCAGGCACATATGGTGCCCCAAAACCTTTAGAGGGGACAATTTAAATCTCAAAGCAAAGTCTGGAATTCTTAAAAAAAAGAATGTGTTAATTTTTCCTTAGATTGAGCTGGACATCCATATAATCAATCAATCAACTAGTCAGTAAGCAATTATTAAACACCTACCAAATGCCTGGCCCTGTGCCAAGTATTGGCATTACAGCATGAACATTTCTCAAATACCATGTATTCTCTAGGGGAGACAGAATGGGCAAGTATAAGCATTATGGAAAATGAATGCAAAATAAATATAAGGTAGTTATATTGGGTACTAGCCATTGGGGAGGTGGTAGTGCTATAAGATGAAAAAGAAAATGTAGTCCAGGAAATGAAGGGCCTATTTGTTGAGTTATAGTAACATTCATGGAATGTAATGGTCACCTTTTGGTGATAGCCTTTCAGTGATATGTATTTAAAATGACTATCTGAAATGATGGTACCTCATGTCATTCCCAATTCCCATAGACCTTGGTATCAGTGAAGATTAATGAGAGCCTTTTAAGCCTCTAGCTTAAGCAGCCTGTCTTACAGGTTCCCTTGAGACATTGTGTGTGTGTGAGTGTGTGTGTGTGTATGTGTGCACATGCATGCGTGCACATATGTACACATGGGAAATCTTTCTTGATTTAATTGCTGGAAACATAACTAACCTGTGTCAGCCTGAGGACTGAGACTTCTTATCCCTGGAACTACTTGTGAGCAATGACATTCTTTATATATTTATTCTAGTGGAGTTGATGTTACAACCCCACAAGAAGGTAAGAAGGTAGATCTCCTTGGCCATGGAGTACATCTTGATGATATAGTCATGATAGTGAAATTTTAAATACACCAGGTCCTGGGACTTAAATCTGAATTTGCTCACAGGGGTAGATAAAAGGCATGCCATATATCAACATCATGAATGAAAAATGGAAGCATAGAGAACCAATTGTGCAGGGATATTAAATTTTCATGGTCTAAGAGAAAAGACAGCAAATTGTGGTTTGGATATAATCTCTCATGAGGACAGAGAGAAGGAAGATGAATAAGAAACCATTTTAGAAAGGATTGTGGATGCTGTTATGGCACTCATCACATAGTTTACATATTCTACCCCTAACTGTGGCACAATGATTCAGAAACAGAAAGCTCTCTAGAATAAAAGACTGATATAACATGGTTAACATAAAATGGGACATAGTCTTTTTCCTCCATATCTGCACTAGGAAGAAATTTCACAATATCTGCTAGACTGATCACCTGAGTCCTATGATAATAATATCTAAATTGATAATTATCCAAAGAATGACTTCTTTCTTAAAGACTGAAAGGTCTAATAATCTAAGATCATCTTAAATTTCCTATTTTATGATTATATAATTTTATACTACCAGTATTTGGTAAACAAAGCCAGGGTTTGTGTAGGGAGAAGGAGGAAGAGGTGGAGAGAGAGAGAGAAAGAGAGAGAGAGAGAGAGAGAGAGAGAGAGAGAGAGAGAGAGAGAGAGAGAGAGAGAATGAGAATATATATGAGTTGGAAGTCTTCAAGGTATACTTGGTTGACTGATTATTTCTCTGAAAAGTGTTTCTATAGGGAATTCCTATCCAGGCTTGGGGATGCCATAAGACTCCTAAGGTCCCTTCCAAGTAGAAAAATCAGTGATTCTAGGTGCATTCCCTGTTTCTTTCCAATGGTTTGGGTTAAGTAGTCAGAATCTAGTTCTTTGTAAGAATTATAAAGAAAAGGCAATTTCAATGAGTACAAAGTAATGACTAACCTCTTTCTTCCCACCCCTTTCTTCTCTTTTGTGCTCAACACAATTTTTGAAGGTTAAATGACAAAGAAAAAAATTGCACTGAAATTTAAGAAAAATGTCTCAACATGCACGTCATAGGAGCAACATGAGTTAATTACTCTTCTGCTAAAAAAAATCTTGTGATTAGGTTTGATTCATCAAGTAATTTTAGTCAGTGGAATAGCATTTGGTCACAGTAGCTTAACAGCAATGTTCCTAATCAGTATAGCTAGTCTATGACACCACTGTAATTAACTCTTGTCCTTATGGGCCAGGATACTTTCAATATCTTATGTAGTTTTATTTGAACATTGCAGAGTGCAAGCAATTAAAATCTAGTAAAAGCCCAATGTGATGCCATCTAGAGCAGAAATATGAGACCTAAAGGAGGCGAATTTCATATGGATTCTGAGTATTTGAACTCAGATCTTTCTGACTCTAGGTCCAATACTCTATGCACTGTACCAGCTAATAAGGATAAAGCAGAGAAAAAGCAATGAGTTGTAACAGAACGTAGCTAATCTAGTGTGAAGAGAGCATGAAAGTGAGAGAAAAAAATGTTAATTGAAAAATGAGTTCGGAATGGGCGTATCAGCAAAAGGTATTCTCAGGGACTGAGAACAGCAAGCAGGAGATATTTTTATGCTTAGAGATATTTTATGATGTGTACTATGTGTTTGCTTATTTTATCAGAAACTATATAAGCAAGTGATATTTTATTTTTCACCATCAGATTGGAATTTGATTTATTGTCTTGCTTTATGAATGAAGGAAAACCATGTATATTAAAAAAAAAACTTAGTTCTCTGCTAATTCCACCCTGCCTACATACAGTATGACATCATCAAAACCCAAATTATTGTAAGCAGTGGAATTGAAAACACAGAGTTGTCTTTATTCGAATCAATGTATGTTTTCAATACATTCATTCTTGTGGATACATTGGAAATGGGTTAATAAATTGCATCAGTTAGGTGGCATACTGTATAAAGTGGTAGACTTGCAGTCAGAAAGATCTGAGTTCAAATCCTGCCTCAGACACTTACTAGATGTGTGACCTAGGATAAATCACTTGACCTAAGCTTTAACTTTCTCATCTGTAAAATGAGGAGAAGGTTGTTGTATCAAATGAGATGACATATATAAAACACTTTGCAAATCTTAAATAAAAGTTAGCCATAATTATATTTGTATATATTGCTCAGTACTAATGAACATATTCTGTGAGGGGGAATTCTACTTCTAATTCTCTAATTCTACTTCTAATTCTTCTAATTCTAATTCATTCTACTCCACAATTTTTCACTTTAAAACTTGGGAAGAAAGAATAACTCATCTGCTCTAGGAACTCATTATCTACTCAACTGTAGCTTTGGAATCATTCATGTGATATAGTACCTACTTTGTGGACACAGTTAACTTTGGTTCCAGGAAGAAAGAAATGAAGAACATATCCTAGAGAATGTGGAAGAAGGTAGTTTTTTTTTTCTTGTTTCCCATTTCAGGGGAAAAATGCACCCCCTTATCCTCAACATCATTTGAATCATTCATTTTCCATGCTTTTCTCTCCAACCCAAGTTTGTGTTTCTGTGAAAACTAGCCAGATAAAGCATGAGATAAAACTAAACTCTGAGGGATTTTATAATTCCATGAACTGAAAATGACAGATATTCAAGAACCTGTCAAAAAGAAGTAACGGTTTTCTTTACTTATGAGCCTATGATCTATAGTAAAGACACAGATCAAAAGTCCAGAGGAGGTAGAAGAAAATACCAAATGATATGTTACTTTGATAATTTATATATGAAAAAAAATAATTATTCAACTGAATGATAAATGGAGACTAAGACACTTGATCTGTTACTGCAGACTAAGCAATAAAAATAGAACTTTAATTATTCCACTGAAAAAGTCCAAGTAATGCTCTAATATTTTATTGCTGGATGAAAAGTCTTCTGATATGAACAGAAGAAATTTGGAGCACAACCTTGGAAAATCCGAATTAGCCCAGTTATTCTACAGTGGCTTATTAAAAGTGCACCTACGTAAGAACTTTGAAATAAATCACTTTGTAGAATGTGCCTTTGAATTAACTTTTCCCCTCATCTATGTTCCACTAGTTTTACCAATAAATTCTGTAAAATTCCTCCATAAAGCTTTATTCAGACATCTCAACATAACATGAAGGTTATTCAGGATCCTCAAACTCTATGCCATCAGATATAATCTCTTACAGTGTCTGGCAAGATGGAAAAGACTTTGAATATGACTTCTGGTAGCCAATTCTCTATTGTTCATGTAATGAATATAATGCATTGTAAAGACTTTTCACCAGACTATGTAGAGGTGATCATTTTGGGGTTGAAAGTTCCAGACTTAAAAACAGATAAAAATGCATATATTTTTAAGTTTTCAATTAATTTCAATCCAAAATTACTGTTAAATGCCTAGTTTATGGCATATGATATATAGATGAAAAGGTACAAATACCCAAATGAGCCCCTCTTTGTTTTACTCTCTGACAAAGTGGATGAAAAAAAACAACAAGAAGAACTAGGAAATAAGCAAATGAAGATTCTTAGACTACTTACAAACTACTCATTTAACTGTTAGTACCCTTGATAGGTAATCTATATCCAACAACCATCCATCTTGACAGTCAGCACATTGGGTGAATCACTAACATGTTCTCCTTAGAGAGATGATTGAAGAAATTGATTTAATCATGTACCCAAAGGCAACAGGAAATATAACTTAATTAGGTTGCTTGGTCACCTTTTAGAGTTCAGTAAGGTTAGAAGCAGAGACTACTCTGAAGTTGTTTGGAGGTTTTGAAATACTGTCAGTTATAAATATAATTAGGAAGAGTATCAAAACAAAGTTAATCTATACCTTGAGCCTTGGTACTTGTACATGCAAAGGCCAAAGGCATATTTCTCACTCCTACAATACAATATTTTCTTCAAGAAGGGAGTTAGAAGCAATGGAATAACAATCAAAATTGACCCTATTTTCTAAGATAATTAAGGACGAATTCAAACAATTCAGAATGAGCTGTCTATGCAACCAGATCATCAACCAGTTAGAACAAAAGTAAAATTCATATCAAATTCAAAGAAGAAACAAAGAAATATAAGCCAGTCCATGTGATAATATCAGTTCTAAACTGAACTATTTAACTGATTATTCCAAAAAAATAAGAAGTGGACAAAGGTCGAGATATATTCCCCATTTTTTGAGAAGTCTAATATAAAACACCTTTCAGAAGGAGGCTAAGAGATTCCAGAACAGTAACAATAACAATAATTAGCATTTATATAGCACTTTACAATTTGTAAATCACTTTACCTGTTATTATTATTACCTCAAAATAACCCTATATGTTAAGTATTATTATTATTATCCTTCTTTTACAGATCTGGAAACTAAAGCTGAGAGGGTTTAAATGATTAGTCCTGAGTCACGTAGCTAAGGAAGTGTCTGAGGCAGTATTCGAACTCAAGTTTTCCCTGTCTTCAAGTCTAGCACTCTATCCACTGGGCCAGATTGAGGCTAACAGCCTTGGAAACTACCTCAGTCAGCAAAGACTCAATTTCTCTCAATGGAACAGAAACATGAACAGCAGTTGAACAGTTTATAGTAAAAGATATCTTGTAAACATTATGAAAGAGAATGATGGAAAATTACAAGCAATATCACAACATATAACATCAAAGTGTTTGAGAAAATGAAACAATGAAGACACAGAGGGAAAAAATCCCATGAGCAGGAAAAGGAGAATTGTCTAAAGAGATAATGCAGATATACAGGGAAAACTCACATATATGGCCCACTCATAAACTACTTCTGAAACTGTCAATCAGTCGACTGTTCTGGAGAACAATTTTGAATGATGCTAAAAAAAGAGAGAGGCGCTAAAATGTTCATATTCTTTAACGTAGGGGCCCTATTATAAAGCAAATACAAGAGGAAGATCAAATATAGAAAATAAAGTCCCTCATAAACCAGAACAAAAAAATTATAGCAACACCGTGAGGTGACGAAAACCCAAATAAAACAGGTAAAAAAGATAGTTGCCCATTGACATGAAAATGAATAAATATACTGTTTTTTATTAATATAAGGGGATGTTACTATGTGATAACAACAAATGTAATTAATTCATAAGATGAAAAGCCTTAAATGAACTCACAGTGTGAAGTAAGCAGAACCATGAAGAGTATACACAGTGATTACAATAGTAAAAAAAGAAAAAGAAAGAAAGAATAATATGTCTCCCCTAATCATAACAAAACTAGATCTCTATATAACTGCTGTTACAAAACATGACTGTGGAGAAGATAGGAGAAAATACGTTTCTCTCCTCTCTTTACAGATGAGAGGGACTTTAAGTGTAAATGTCTCATATACTGTTAGAAAGTATTGATGTGCTGGCTACTTTTATTCACCTGCCTTTAAAAAAAATTCTTTATTACAAAGATGAATGGACAGAAGAATGGAAATAACATTTATTAAACAATTATTATGTGCTAAGTTTGCTGGTAGGGGAAGAGATGGATGAATAAATTTGGAAATGAATGTAATATAAAATGAAAGTATGATAATTACCCAATAATTTTTAAGGCATGTAAAGAAGATGGGAACAGTATAAGTAGTAGAGATTGTACCTGGAAGAATGGGACAGACCTTTAAAAAGAACATCAGGAGCAGTAAAGGTTAAAATGGGCTGCAGATAGCAAGGAAAGCCAAAGGAAAGGGCATGAATTTGTTTAACTGTGTGGGTAAAAAAAAGTAAGATCAAGGAAAGGATGGAATGGGAACTCTACTCAGGGAAGATGGGATGATTCAGTTCAATTCAAATGCTCATTATGTGTCTAAAGACAAAAATGGAGCAGCCTCTTTCCTCCCGAAGCTTACTTTGTACTGGGTGATGTTAGAAAATGGACAGAAAACAAGGCTGGCCAACTATTATTTTCCTTCATTTATCTTTGCCTGGGAGAATGATACTTGGACTAGAAATAAGAGAACAAAAGTAGAACACTGCCAATATATGTTAAAATAGAGGAAAAGAGCTCTTTGATGTTTAAGGGACCAGGTCCAGATGGCTATCCTAGGGTCCTGACTGTATTGAGAAATATGACTTCTAAGCCACTAACAGCACTATTATTCAAAGATCTTGGTAATCTAGAGAAATGCTAGGGGATTGAGAAGGGTAAACATATTGATAAAAAAAGTTTGAGAATAGAATTTGCATACAATTAGCCAGATGACTATTGTACTCCTAAAATAGTAATGAGAAAAAAGCCCAAAGCCTTCATTCAAAAGAATTTAGGACAAACTAAAATAATTTCTTTTTTTTTTTTCCTCCAGGATATTTGCCTGGTAGAGGAGAGAAATGCAATAGGTGTAAATCTACCAAGATTTTATCCAAATGTTTGATCATCTCTCATGTTATTCATTCTTAAAGTTTGTAGACATGTTGGCAAGATTATAGTTGGCAGGAGAACATTGCACACAGTTGCAGTCACATTGTACAATGACTAACTTTGATAGACTTGACTTTTCTCAACAATGGAAGGTTCTAAGACAACTTTAAAAGGCTCATGATGGACAGTGCTATCTGCATCCAGAGAAAGAATTAAGGAGTCTAAATACTGATTGAATCATACTATTTGCTCTCTTTCTCTCTCTTCTTTTGTTTCTTCTTTCTTGTTTTTCAACCTATTGGTTATAATTCTTCCTTACAAGGTGACTGATGTGAAGATATGTTTAATAGGGATATATAGAGAGAGTCAATATCAGAATGCAGTCGTCTTGGGGAGGGTGAAAGGGAGGCAGTGACAGAAAATTTAAAATTCTAAAGATTGTGGAACTAAATGTTGCAGACTAAATGTGTGTGATGTGTGTGTATGTGTGTGTGTGTGTGTGTGTGTGTGTGTGTGTGTGTATGTGTACTTTAAAATGGGAAAATGATGACAGTTGAATTGGGAGGATTCAAGAGTGGTTGAATGATGAAATACACAAAATAGTCATTAATGGTAAAATAAGAACTTGAATTTTTTTTTGTGTGTGGAGGTTCCCATACTTAACTGTTGAACGGTTTTAGCAATAATCTAGATAAAGTTCATGATTATATGGATGCTTATCCAAATTGTATATGACAGGAGGGAGATAAGAATTTCTACAGCACCTGCTTTGTGATAGGAACTGTGCTAAGCACTTTAAAAATATTTTGTTATTTGATGCTCATGATAACTTTTGGAATGTAGATGCTATTAATATCCTTATTTGATGGTTGAGGAAACTGAGGCAAACAGGTTATATGACTTGTCCAGGGTCATACAATTAGGAAATGTCTGAGATGAAATCTGAACTTGGTTCGTCCTGACTCCAAGCCCCATACTCCATCCACTATGCCACCTGGTTGACTCTAATGACAGCTAACACAAAGTTATCAAAGATAGTTAAAATACTGCGTGACAGAATAAGATTCTGGGAGTTCCAGACAGGCTAGAATATTGGGGGAAAGATTATATGATGAAATATAATAGGAATAAATGTAAAGTCATGCTCTTATGCTCATAAAATTTAACCTAAATGGCTAGAAAGCAATTTGTCTGAAAAGATTTGGGAAAGAGGGGTTGTGGGTTGCAAGCTTAATATGAAACAATAGCCAAAAACTGTAGTGTAATCTTGGGCTACATTATACAGGACTGTATAAGACTAAGATGGTGATATCCCCATTGTACTCTAGTCTAGTGGACTTATATCTTGAATTTTGGGATACTCTGTTCACCTCTGAGCATTATTTTAAGTTGTTACTTGTTCAGTCATGTCCACCTCTTTGTGACCCCATGTGGGGTGTTCGTGGCAAAGAAACTGGAC
>CM053581.1:538366539-538413104 GCA_028627135.1 Pseudochirops cupreus
TATGTATATATATATATATATATATGCAACTATTATTATTATTATTGACTACATCCAACTGGAACTTGAGATACACAGGCACTGCAGTTGGGAGATCCATCCTGCCCTACCAAAAAAGTGACATAGGAGACAATAGACTGGGGGAGGGGGGAAATACTGGGATGGCTGTTTTGGGGTGGTGGGCGGGGGAAAGACGGGGAGAAAAGATGTAACTCAAAAAAATTTAATAAAGAATCTCATATTAAAAAAAAAAGAATTTAAAAAGAGTGTGGAATGTAGGATCACAGATTTTGAGTTGAAAGGGGTCTTAAATGTTTTCTAGTTCAACCCACTCATCTTATGAGTGCAGAAACTGAAGACAAAAGTCCCTTCCAAGGTCATAAATGTGAATGACAGTTAAATTCAAACTTGAGTCTTCTGACCCCAGAGTCAGAATTTGACATATTTAGCAGCATGTTTTTTTTAAAGGAAACTGAAGAGAGGGATAATTTGCTTTGAAGATATAAGTTCATTTTGAATTTTAATTTATTTCAAATTAATTCAGCAAGCATGCTACTAGCCTTCAAAGTCCCAGATGGCAAAGAATTTCAGAGTTTATATAGAATTCTTTTATTTTAATTTTACAAAATCTTGATTTCCACATCTTGCAATGTACCACACAGAGATGAACAATTGCCTCATTTTTAAAATAAAAAGTTCTGTTAAATTATAATTTTTGTAAATTATGATCTCACTTTCAGAGATGAAGACTATATTCTTATGTCCTAGATTACCAAGATCTGTCTAAAAGACTGACAAATCTTTGAATCAAAGATCAAACCGATAACTTCAGAGGTATTTTCTGAACTTAATTGAAGAGTTATCATAAAATTCAATGCATAATCAAAAGTTTGTTGAAAGTGACTAAAGAGATACTGTGAGAAAAAACACTGCATTACTTTGCTGCTTTGAAACTTTGTGGTCCATGTCAAGCATAAAAGAAAAGCTCCAGGTGAGATGATCAATAATCACCTTAGTCTTTGGTTCTGCTACTGAAATCAAATGCCTTTTTTTTATGGAAAATTTCTCTGATTGCTTCTCTTTCCTCTTAAATCCAACAAGGTACCAAAATCTACAAAGCTGGATCATAACCTCCACTTTTTATATGCTAAATACTTTGCTGGTTTTGAATTTGAATCTTCACTATTCTTCTTTGTAAAATAATACATCTCTCCTTCAATATCCTGGGGACTTCCCTGTAAATCTTTGATCAACAGGGTCTCTATAAAGCAATGTCGCTTTCAATCAATTAGTAAGCAAGCAAGTCTTTATAAAGCCCTTAGTATGTGCCAAGCACTATGTGATATCTTGGGGACACAAATAAAGGGAATACAACATCTTTACATTTTTCTTCTCTGTCTTCATCTGGAACTCTTGTGGCAACAACTTTGCCTTTCGTTGCACCCTTCAAGTGTTTCACACATAGTAAGCCATTAATACATGCTGGTAGACCTGACCATATTGTCCCAAAACTGATTTCTGATAGCCATCCTTCTTTCTTGAGCCATTTTCCATTTGGGCATTTCTGGCCATGTAACCCTATGTAGCTTTCATCTGAAAATATTGAAATCTGCTTTTCTAAAATCTAAGACAGAATTTCTCCATTGTTTATGTTTCATTTGACTTCTCAATTTGAAAAATGTGTATATGAGGTAATCAACATTATTATATTGAGGTAATCAACAAGCACCTATCATATGTACCAGACACTATGCTATGGTTAGAAATATACATACCAAAATGAAACAGCCTTTGCCCTCAAGTAGTGCACATTTTATAGGAAAGGCCATGCTCAGGATGTGTCATTTTTATTTTCTCCTTTCCATCATTTTCTGTATTTCAGGGTTGTAGTCCTGTACTTCAATGAATAAGATCTTTCACTGATAATAACACAGATCTCAACTTATTCACACCTACCTTGATGTAAATCTAATTCATATCTTTTCATTGACATACTCTTCACTGTAGTGAGGGTACAACTTCACTCACAAATAGGAATAATTGTGATCTTGTCTGTTGTGCTGACGCTATTTTCTTTTTAAAGACATGTTTAAAAAAATTCCCTCAATTACTTTGTAAAACTGGGGTCCCTTAAGATGATTTTTTGTTCATGTGTTTCTGTTTTGTCCTTTCTGGCTTGATTTTCTGCTGTTCTTTTGATTTTTTTTTTCCATCCACCATACAGGGTATATACCATACTGTGATGTTATTGCAAATATGCTGGGTTTTCACTGTCGTCAGGATGAGACTAGATGACTGCAGAAACCAGTATATGTAGATTGACCATTAGACTTGCTCCTTAAGCTTATGAACTACAACACTTTTTCTGTGTATCCACAACATTTAGATCAGCACCTCTACAGAGTAGGCACTAAAGAAATACTCATTGAATTACTCCTTTAATTTTATGTGCATTCGTTGTCTTCTCCATAGATTTATCTATAAATGCCTTTGGTATAACCTAAGTTAGGTCTCATGCCAGGCTTCTTCCACGGTTGTTTGTTGCCTTCTTCAGGACTTTTTCTGCTTTGTGAAGAGATGCTGCTTATCATTTCTTTCATGATATTCTGCAATTAAGTCTATCTTCTAAGCCACTATTTCCTTTTGGTGACATCTTGGCTTAATGAGAAGATAAGGTATCTTGTTTACTAAGGCAACTTCTTGGCTATTTAGGTCTTCCCTTTGGAGTGACTATACTTAAATTTCCCTAATTAATGGTCCTAATTAGTTCCTAATTAATGGTATTAATTAGTCCCTAAATAATGGTGCTACAACATCTTGATTAAATAGCTTAGATGGGCACTATTGTTTACATAAAATCTATTGATCTTTTACACTTTTTGTTTCATTTTTTTTGGTTAGTTTTGATCCATTATCTAATTACTCTACAACCTAGCTACATATTGACAATTTATTCTTGTATGCTTTTGCTCTATGTTTCTCAACATATGCCTCCCCTTTCCTGTAACAGACAGCTTTCTTTGATTATATGTATACACACACATATGAAAAACAATAGTTCAATGGAACTAATGAACACAATAATTCCTTTCCCAACTTTGTATTCAATGTTTGACATACCTAGTCCCTCATCATTCCAAAGAAGTATGGGAGACATGGTTTCATAGCAACTCTTCGGGTCCAGCTTTGGATATTATAAATTT
Organism: Pseudochirops cupreus; assembly: GCA_028627135.1. Classification (NCBI taxonomy): domain Eukaryota; kingdom Metazoa; phylum Chordata; class Mammalia; order Diprotodontia; family Pseudocheiridae; genus Pseudochirops; species Pseudochirops cupreus. The sequence goes on from CM053581.1 coordinate 538,369,743, forward strand.
ACCTCATTCAGTGAAAACCATTTGTTGGTGTCCTTTCTGTTCATGTTGTTGTAGTCTTTGTCTCTGTCTCTGTCTGTCTGTCTCTCTCTCTCTGTCTCTGTCTCTTACTCTCTCTCTCTCTCTCTGCATATGTGTAAGTATATATATATATATATATATATATATATATATATATACATATATATACATACATATATATATGCATGCATATTGTTTTCTTGATTTTGTCAATTTTATTTTATATAAATTCAGATAAATTTCCCATGCTTCTTTGTATTTATTACTTCTTACAATGTAATAATATATTGTATTCATGTACCACAATTTGCTTAACCATTCCTCAGTCACTGAGCATGTACGACCTTTCTAGTTTTTTTGATGCAATACAAAGTTGACAGGCTTTGATAACTTACACACAAGGATCTACTTGTTTTATATTGGTTAAAATCTAGACAATTTTGATATTTTATCATGTAATTGATATTTAACAGGTAGTACAGAGGATAGAGCATTGGACCTGGAATCAGGAGGACCTGAGTTCAAATATGACTTCAGAAATTTACTAGCTATCTGATCCTAAGAAAGTCACTTAATCCTGACTGCCTCAGTTCCTAATCTATAAAATGAGCTAGAGAAGAAAATGGAAAACCACTCCAATATCTTTGCCAAGAAAACCATAAATGGGATTGCATAGAGTTGTACACAACTGAAACAACTCAACAGCAACAAATATTCTTTATCTTTAGCCTTTCCTTAAGGACACTATTACAGCTAAGCATGAGGGTTCTGAGTTAACTGTTTTGGGCTTCGTTATTTCTTAATTGCCAAACTTCATACACATATATACATGCAAACACAGCACGCATGCATATGAATATAAACACACAAATATATGTATATGTGTATGCATATGTATTCACACACATACATACATATATGTATATATACACATAGATACATATAAACTTACATTTGTATGTCTGCGTGAGTGAGTTCATTCCACAGCAGATGTTGCAACCTAAGCTGCATTATCTTTGTCATATGGTCATGCTTATTATAATAACTTTAAGATAAGAATCTCTACATAACTTCTTTATTTACCCCTCTGAGGAATGATAATTCAATTTAAAGTTGATTTTCAACATAATATGTTAATTTGAAAAAATATAACATATAGGTTAAATATATGTGATCTGATTTATAGTTTTTGAAATGCTTTGGTACTATCTTGTCTTAGATTTGAATTTTAATGTAAAAGTCCTTTCTTGGCCTACATCATAGGTAAGACAAAATTGTTAACTCAAAGTGAATATGAATATGATTTATGTGGAATATGTTCTACTAAGAATTATATATTTTTAAATTCTGGAATATAATTTTAAAATATAGATAGGATCAAGCAAAGCAGGATAAAATGAGAACATTTCTAATTGAGGAAAATAGAAACATATTGATGGAAGGTATGGTGCTTTAGCTTTACCATTAAGGAAGAAAAAAGATTTCTGAAAAAAAAAAGTAGAGTTGTATATGTAGAGATAATGCTGGGAGTGGCAAGGAGGAGCTAGATCATGGAGCACAGTATGTAGAACCCCATACAGGTATAAGGGGCTGCTAAGAACAGAAGTGAGTGTAATATAGACATATAATAAATACAGACAAATAATAGACATATAATATAGACAGATAATTTGGAGAGGAAGCATTAATAAGAGTTGGTACTATGATTGGATATGATAGGTGAGGAATAGGGAAGAGTTAAGATCCCGCTATTTTTGAAAGCTAAAATGATATTTTCACCCTTTATAAAGGTTGACATCACTTTTACTTCATTAAGCAAAATTTCTTATTGATGAGAATTCAGTAAAAAGCATCTATTTTTTAACCTTATGCAAGATGGGATTGTAGTGAAGAAAGTGCTTCAAAAAACAAAAAAAAATGCTATATAAATGAGGTTCAATAAGATGATCTCGAAGGACATTTTCAAACCTATGAACCTATTTTTCTCTACATAGAATTTTTATCCATTAAAGACTATGCACAATACTATTATATATCATGTATTTGTATAAAAATAAATGAATGAAAAAATGATATGTTATCATAAAGCTTATAATGAAGTAGATTAGATAAAATGTTCCTTTTCCAAAAAAAAAACCTAATGTAAATCTAAAACTAGAAAAAAAGAATTAAAATATTATTAGCCTATTTTACGTTCCCATAAAGAATTACTCTATATAGTAGTTGTCTACTCTTGATGGCAAGTTTCTCTTACAGTACATCTAAGAGAAAGAGAGGGAATTTTAGCTTAAATAAGAAATCAACTGTGACTGTATAAATAAAATTTTGTCTAGATCAATAGCACAGCATGACCCTATTTATGTAATAGATAATAGCGTAATGAGAAGAATCCCTTCCTGAGCTGAATAAATAGTAGTGTTTATGTAAATTCCTTTATCAGGATCCATCATACTTACAAAGTTACATGCAGATTATCTATGAAATAATATCACATAATGTAAAAAGTAAGTCTAAAAATAATTTTTTCATACTTTTTGGCTTGTGTAAAAAGAATTTTTCTCAAAGTTTCAAGTACTGAAACACGTGATGCTAAAATATGTAATGGAAACTTTTCCATGATTATGATTAAAGTTCTTCAGTTAATTCATGTTTTAGAATTTTTTCCCCAGAGAAATGAATAACAGTTTCCAAAAGATCATGCTCTAGATAACTTTATGATTTTGCTAAATTTACCTAATACTATGTCTACAAAAATATAAAACTTGACCAACTCATCTATATCAAAATCATCCATATAATTATTTGGGTTCAAGCAACAACTGAATATTCAATTTGATGGTGTACTATTTTCATCATAAATAGTTATGGCTCAGTACAGAAGTTAGAATTCATATACCTTGATAGAATACTTCACCCTTCCTGAAACTGCCTTATGACTATGAAACAAAGTTGTAGAGAATGAAAGCACAAACTGTGGTCTACATTTTGCAAGACATGTTCAATTTCCTGATTAAGATGAATGCAATTGATTAGTCTATAGTTAAGTAACCTATTAACATTGCTTATGAAGAAAAGTATCAGTTCCTACCTCCATTATCTCTTAAATGTAGAGCTATCTTGGTATCATCTGGAAAAGAAATTCAAAGTTATTACAACAGGAAGCTTCCCTTAACAATATCATAAATCTCATTAGCAGGATTATTGTACCATCTGACTTAACTGTAACATGATTAGGGTTCACTATTTCATTGAGAAGTCCCTTTCCAGCTCAATGAGGCTGATCCAAACAGGTGATAACGTGATATGGTGGCCATTTTTTGAGGTTGTGTCTTACAATAATCATTAAAAAACAGCACTATGATTAAGAATCTCAAGACTATGTTTTTAGTGTACATAAAGTATAATGTGATACACAGAACATTATATGTAGGGAATGTTAAAAGAACAATGTACTGAGGATTAGATTAGGGTTATTGTTATCGTTATCATCATTATTAATTAGTATGATGTTGTTGTCATCTTAGCACTGCCCCAGTTTAACTCTATGTTATTGACCAAGTCATTTCACTTCTCCTAGATTCAGTTTAATTTTTAAGACACAGACTGGAATAAATGACCTTTGAACTTCCAGATATAATGAGTGAGTTTATACAAATTAGACATACTCCAAGACCAATAAATCCTATTAGCATTGGTAAACCTTATTGCTTATGATTATCATTGGATCATGGAATTCAGAGATGGAATATTCCTTAGAATTCATACATTCCAACACTTTCATTTTATAGATAAGAAAACACCACAGAGAAGTGAGATGAATTGCCCAAAACAGCACAAGTATGTAGACGGCAAAGCCAATATTCCATTTATTTGAAATGGACAAAATGTTAAAGTTCGGCTAAGGGAAAGTAGTAGTGTTAAGTTTGTGGGATTTGAATGTAAGTTCAGTTTCAAATCCAGTGATCTTTCCACTAACCTGTAATTTATCATGACATACATTTTCTTCTCTACAACCATTAACAATGGAGACACTTTACTCTTTCCGTGTGGCTTTATTTTATTTCTTAAAATCTTGGCAGAAAAGGTCAGCTTAATTTAGATTACAAGTTAGTCCTCAGGAACAGATTTAACTTAAACTTTTGAACACAAATGACCAATAATAAGGTACCCCTGATCTTTCTCTTTCTTATGGAACTAGACAGTATCCACTGCTATGAGTACCTGCTAACTTAGTAACCTATTCATTCCTTTTTTGGGCACTGTGATATGAGTGACAGGACCAATTTAGGTTCCATGTGCTGTTAATATACAAAGAACAACATATAGTTTGGTCTCAGAAAATGACACACATATTTCATAATCATGTATAAAATTCTCTTTGCTCTAGTCATTTTCATGCCCAGTTGAAGCTCAATGAAGAGAAATAAAGCAGAATCTCAATTCAATATTATATTCAAATAACAGCATTCCAATGACTCCAAGAGCAAGGGTAGAGGGAAGGACATTCTTCGCTTCCTTAGAGCCATCTTTCTTTGTTACTCAAGTATCATAATTTTTAAAAATCAAATCGCAGGGAGTACACAAGGAAATTCAGAAGTGGATAATATCATATGCACCCCATTCACACTTTTCTTTCCGTGCTCTTAACTTTCATTTAAGTCATTTCATCTCTCTTAGAGCAGGATCTATATCTCCCATTGATATTGTGATCCACACAAAGCATCACATATGAAATGAAGTGCAAAGGAGGGTAATTAATCCTTTTGACTGACTGATAACAGAATAATCATCTCAAATACTAGATTTAGGTTCTTTTCGGTTGTAATTCTTTTGTTTCCAAATACAGACTTGTTGGGAATCTGACAGACAAAGGCCTACTTTATCATATAATAGCAAGGTCCTGTTCTAGCCCTGGAGAATCTAGGAAAGACAATTAGCTATTGTGTGATGGAGAAAGGAATGGTCCAGCAAATTCTTTGAAAAGGATGTCCCAACTAACTCTTAAAGACAGAGAAAAGGAACCCAAGAGACATTTCACTCTCCTGATTCCTTCTTTGTATTACAAAGAAACACTGAAAAACATGATTTACCAAGAATTAATTTTTCTTTTAAAATTAGACTTCAGCCAATGTTACTATAATCAGAAAAAAAACCCAGATGTTTACCACCTTCTGTGGGGAGGCTGGTTGGTAACTGTGGTGAAGTTATTCTTCTTGTGGTAGTTAAAACCTTGAATTGTGTTGTTGTTGTTTGTTGGGTTGTGGTTTTCTGGGAAGATGCTTCACCTGGCTCTGTGCTATCACACAACTTTTCTTTGGACTGATGATGAAGACAAAATATAAAATCAGAATTAATAGTGAACACTTTTTATCAGATAAAATTATTTTATCATAGAAATAAATTGTGTGAATCAAGAACCTGAGAAAATAGATCTAAGGCAAAGATAGGTAGAATATGATTTTGAATAGGACAATATTTATATACTTTATTCACTACAATTGTGAAATAAGTGAAGGCAAAAAGAAATATAACTAATCACTACCATAGGTACATCATTTGCCGTACTTTAGTTTAGTTGGATATGTTTGCATATATGTATGTATCTGGATGTAGGGATCTCTACATACATACATATATACATGTATGCATCTATATGCACATGCATCCACACATATACATACATACACACACAAAACCAGTACTTGACACATATAGACATTTGACAAGTTTGTTTAATTAAATTTAGTATAATGTACAGCAGTGGTTCTCAACCTGTGGGTTGCAACCCATTTGGGGGTCAAACAACCCTTTCACAGGGATCACAGGGGTCGCCTAAGACCATCAGAACACACATATTTCCAATGGTCTTAGGAACCGAAACACCACTCCTATATCCATCTCCAGGCGGGTCCGCCCACATACAGATACGCCCACATATGAGTATTAAAGGGTCGTGGCATTAGGAAGGTTGAGAACCACTGATATACAGGCATCCATCTAGAAATATTGCTGTACTTTTATCAATTGTTATTTTAGTTCTGTCCCTGTTGCTGTTTTCATTGACAGGAACAATATAGAGGAAGAATAATTGTTCCTTTGAAAAAGTGAAGTTGGGAAACAAATTAAATTACATCAGTACTGACACCAGACTCAATGTAATTTTAGACATAATCTGACTGAAGAAGGGGCACCAATATGATCCTTAGAGTTTAATGACTTTCTCAGAGATGTATTGCTACAGGACTTTATGGATATCTTGTCTTTTTGTCACTTCCCTTGTGAGGTAATGTTTTTTTAATCTCTCCCATCATCTGGCTTTTCAGCACTTTTTTTTGTTTTTAGATGTCTGTCAACAGTGAATAATCTATGATTTTTTTAAATGACAGTCCCAAATTTTGTTTACCGCCTCTTCTTTAAAACTTTATGGAAAACGTGAAAACATGCAATTATTGTATCCAAGTCAGTGCAGGATATCTACAAGGCCATTTGGTTACTGGATGGAGACCAGAGTCTATGAGATCTATGCCTGAAATGCTCTCGCTCCTCAGCTCTGCCTAATGATTTTCCTAGATTCCTTTAAGTTCCAAGTAAAATCCTAGCTTTCAAAGGAAACCTTTCCCAACCTCTCTTAATTCGAATGCATCCCATCTGCCAATTATTTCCTATATAACCTGTATATAGCTTGCTTTGTATATATTTGTTTACACAATGTCTTTCCCCTTCTAAGCTCCTTGAGGATGAGGACTATCTATTACCTCTTTTTATACGTAACTCTTAGCACAGTATCTGTCACATAGTAGGTGCTTCACAGATGTCCTCTTCAAAAATGGAGGCAGAGAATTTATGCCTAAAATCTATGAACAACCATTTCCTTTCATATGGCATAGGTTAGTATTATTTTTCCCTGATACCTATTGAACTTTAATTTTTGAACTGAAGATTAAGAGGAAAAATCTGAGTGTTAATGGTTCTTTCCATTAAAATTCACTATGCAACATAAGGCAATGTATCCCCAAGAGCTTTGAACTTGTAGGTTTAAGGAATCTACATACCTCTTCAGGGCAACCACTGTCTACCCAGTCTTGCCGGTGTCGATCAAATCCACTGGAGCATCTTGATATGAAGGTCGAAGTGCAGTCCATAGAAGACAAGGAAGAGAATGGGAGGGGGAAAGGAGAAAGAGAAAGGGTAAATGATGTATTTTAAAGTTTTCCCACTTGTATTGGAAGTTTTCTTCTAGAGAAAGAGAGACATGAAAAGCTAAGAATTGTTTAAATCTTCTTTTTTGGAGGGGGGAAGGCAAGACAATTTGGGCTAAGTGACTTGCCCAAAATCACACAGCTAGTTAGTGTCAAGTGTCTGAGCCCAGATCTGAACTGATTTCAGGGATGGTGCTCTATTTACTGCACCACCCAGCTGCCTCTGTTTAAAGCTTTTCAGAGAGTTGGTCACAATTTAGATGGACCCATTATCACAATTATACTCATCAATAAATTCTTGGTCTAAATAACACTACCATGCTTTCAATCTGGTTTTTGGTACTTATTTAAATCCCACTTATGGTAAATGAGATGTGATATCCCCATGTTTGCATACTAAGTTCCCTTGTCCCTTGGAAATGATTGTAGGAACATTTCCACTAAATATTCCATTTTATAATGATCTCATTATGGGAATGCAGATATGTATTAAATGAAATGCATCCATTATGCAGACAAAAACACTTAGTGATATAGGAATTCAAAACTGGGAATAAGTTGGTAAAAGCCTATGCACTCATATCACTGCAAGATATAAAAAGCACAGTGACTGTAATCTCCAGTGATTTTCCTAGGGGGGCCTGACATGCCATTTTTCTTCCCCAGATCACATTCAACTCTAGCACAAATGCTACTTTTCCCAAGAAGCCATTCCTTCCATCACTTAAGCACAAAATTATTATTTTCTCATCTTGACTTAGAACACCCAATGTTTTTACTTCTCAGAAATTCCTTAAATTTTCTTATATTTCTATCTTATTTCTCCAGTTGGAAAGATTATAAGAACTGCACAGACAAAGACTGTCACATTTCTTTATCTAATATTTTCTTCAACACATTAACTTTTAAATTGTAGGCTTTCAATAAATATGGCTATGACCTGGTCTCAGCTTTTGACTAAATTGAAGAAATACATACACTTAATTCGAACTCAAGGTATCCATGGAAGAGATGTTCATTACAGTAGACTTTTCCATCTTACAGTCATAACAACACATTAATATTGCTGCCTTTCATATTCTTCTTCTAAATATTTTACTGGCAGTTCACCCAATAATTCACTTGTCTGTTATCCTCTCTACTTACTCCTTTGTCATAGATGATATGTCATGGTATGAATGAACATAATTTAACTCAAGTGGAATGAGATACAGTTGAAATGTTAGCAGAAAAGACTAGACCTCTCATTCTCTCCCCAAAGGGCCATTACAGATGGTCTGTTCAGTTCTAGCCATCTGTACTGAGCAAATTGAAGTGGTGAATAAATATATGGGTATAATAGTGAATTTGGGATTTTCCATTTTTTTCTTCTTTTTTTGGCCAATATTTTGGCATATTAATCATTTAAATTCTGACCTATATATTTAGTTGATCTGTGGAGGGCTTCTCTGGTGCTTCATTGTGGTATGCAGGTGATCCTGTGTTATTAAAATCTGTCTGCTGGCAGAACACAAACTGTGATAGTCCTACCCATGCTCCAAAGGACCTGGCAACATCTGTTATAAAAAAATTTAGCTATTCTCAGAGACATTGATCATCAAGATGCCGATCAGCCCCTAAGCAATGATTTGTATTTGGTTTTGGCCACAAAAATTGATAAAATCCACCTAAAAGGTATAAAAGTCTTACAAGTCATTCTAGAGGAGAGAATGTCTGCATCAGTGAACAACAGAGTTGTAAAGGCCTCAATTTATTTAATTTGAAGTCTTTTTCCTTCTAATTGTTTCTTCCTTCTCATCTTCCTTCCAACATGTAGCACAGTGACTGACACACAATAGGCATTTAATAAATATGTATTTCCTGACTTACTTCCTTCTTGGAAAAAAACAAAAAAACCCCAAACTTTTGAATAACAGGAAGGTGCCAATTGTCTAGGTAAAATCATCTTGGGGGATAAGTGATGGAAGTTAAATACAAAATAGTTTTACAAATACCTAAGCTTTACATGCTGAATTCTATGAGCATGACAATTCAGGGGAGAATTGCAGTTTTCTGTTTTATGGTTAAAAAATATCTTTCTAATTTGGAGTTCCCTGGTACAGGGGACTGAAGGCAGTGGCCTAGTGGCAATGATTAGTCATGATATGAGGAGCAGTTGATGTGTTTTTTAATGCATTGGTGGGACTTAACAAAGATACCCATTTCGAAAAGCATGCCTTCACACTCTGATCCTCTCAGTAGCTTTAGAAGATAGTATAGTACAGTGGAAAACCACTGGCTTTGCAGGTATAGGACCAGCTTCATAGTTCACCTACAGATGCTTAAAACCTGAATGACCTTGGGAAGTCATTTAAACTTCCCAGCCATTGGTTTCCTCATCAGGGGAAAAAAATAAAGGGATTGGCCTTACTAGACCAGGGATTCTTACCCTGGGGTTCAGGAACATTAAAATTACATTCTGATAACAGCATTGATTATAATTACTTTCTTTTGCAATCCTATGGGGCTGATTTTATACATTTAAAGCCATTCTAAAAAGGGTTCCACAGGATTCCCCCAGGCTACCAGAATGGACCAGGACATGACAAAAGTGAAGACCATCTGTATTACATGGATACAAAGGTTTCTTTTCCAGATCTAGATCTAGGATTCTATATCACATCAAAGAAAGCAGAAGGTGAGCAGAACACAGACCTGCGTAGTAAATCTAAGAAATTCACCTGACCACTAATAAAGCTGCTATTCTAAACACATGTTGATTAATGAATTTATCATAAGCATTTATAATAATAAAGGCAAACCATTCCAGTATCTATGCCAAGAAAACTCCAAATGAGGTCACAAAGAGGGGGGCATGACTAGAAAATGACTGAACAAATTATAATTACAATTGGGTTTATAATACAAAGTTAAAAGCTGGGCAGGATCCCTGTTGATATGTTTGTATCAAATCAGAAGTATAAGAGCATAATGTTAGTGTACAGGTGCTGAATTTAGAGAGGTGAGCGCAAACCTCTTAGGGTTCCCTCTTACTCTACACAAGATAATTAGTGACAGGGAACTCTAGAAATGAAATGTAATAATAAAACAATATGATTCAAAGAATCATTCCCATTCTTACTACCTCCAGGATATCCTTTTAGAGCAGCATACAGCAGGGAATACAGGCTTCCATTCATCAAAAAATAGGTTGGCAGAATAAAGTTTTATCCTAGATGGATTAATCTATTAACAGTTTGAAGGATGTCCCTGGGCAAACTGCAGAACCTTGCAGTAAGCTCTGGTATTATCATAATTAACAGCCCAGGCCTATAGGTATTAGATAACTCCAACTGTCCATTTTGAAAACTTATATAGCATAGATTCATCTTTTTTAGTGTGCCCTAAAAATCTCCAGAGGGACAGCTGGGTGGTGTAGTGGATAGAATTCTGGGACTGTAGGCAGGAAGATTCATCTTCATGAGTTCAAATTTGACCTCAGACACTTATTAACTGCATGACCCTGGTCAAGTCATTTAACTCTTTGCCTCAGTTTCTTTGTATGCAAAATGAGCTGGAGAAAGAAATGGCAAACCACTCCAATATCTTTGCCAAGAAAACCCCAAATAGTGTCAGAAAGAGTCAAATACAACTGAAAAGACTGAAAAATAACAAAAATCTTTAGACTCCATTCTGACCATTCAGCAATTTATGAGAACACACTGGTAAAGTGATATAATATTATTGGATTGGCTCTAAGCAAACCAATCTATAAAACACATAGGAAGTGTACAGAAATACAAAGATAGCAACCTAGAGAGGATTTTTTTTTTCAATTAATGAATTAGAATCTTTAAATTACTTCCTCAAGGGACTTGGGTTTCAGATTCTTTTGTGACATGAGAATAACAAAACAGATTTATTTGATTAAATTTTGTAATGAATAAAAACATGACACAATATGCCCATTCACAAACTGGAATCCTCAGATGGCAACAGTAAGAAACACTGAAATTAAATAACCCAAAGGTGGGACACTGACTTTGGGCTCACAGGGAAAAACTAACATACTTAAAAAAATTTTTTTTAAATACATATTTTTTGTTATATGCCAAACCACAATTTACAATAGGTTGATTCTTCTCTTTAATTTCAGAAATATACTTTTATTTATATATTAAAATATATCCCTCTTATACAAACTTATATAGTACAGAACCTCAAATGAGCTGTATTTTTCTCCATTCTAATTCAATAAGACACTGGTTTAAAAATCCCCAAAGGACCATATTAAGTTAACACTATTATATTTTACTAATATACCACAATCTACCAGATATCATGCTCAAAAAATAATTCATTACCTTCCCCAAAGCCTTCAAGTAATCCAGCTTTAAATATCCCTATTTCTGTTGAGGACATCACCACCACACTAGTCACTCACATTCTTCAAATCACACTTGGTTCTTCATTCTTTCCCATACTTTGAATCCTGTCTGAAATTTTATTTTATCCATTTCATCTCTACAATATCCTACATATTGCCTTCCTATCTATCTACTCCTTTACCCTTCCTCTTCAATTAGATTCATACCAACTCTTACCTGAACTAGTTTTGTAATGGGTCTCCAAGTTTCCAGTTTCTACTCTTTCCAATTCATCCCATACACAGCTGCCAAAGTAATTATCCTAACACACATGCAAAAATGTTCAGTGGTTTCCTGTTACTGCTAAGATAAAATGCAACTCTTCAGACCAATATTTAAAATCGTCCACAATCGCGTTCCAACCTACCTTGCAGACATTTCACATTGACCCTTCCTCACATTATGTATTCCGCATTCCATCCAAACTGGGCAGACTTCTAGACATTCTCCAAACTCAACATTCTATCTCCTGCCTCCATGATTTTGAACAAATTATTTCCCATTTCTGGAATGTAAACTTTCTTAATATATGAGTCAGAGTCCTTATTCTCTTATAAATTTCAGCTCAGGTGCTGTCTCCATCATAAAACTTTCCATTCTTCAACCATCTGGATTGAGCAGGGGATAGAGTACTTGGCCTGGAGTCAGAAAGATGTGTTCAAAACTAGGTTCAAACACTTCCTAGCTATATAACTCTGGGCACTAAACTTCCATTGGTCTCAAGTTTTCTTGTCTGTAAAATGGGGATATATCTTATGGTTGTTGTAAGGATCAAAAGAGAGATTTATTAAGTATTTAGCAAACCCTAATATACTAAAATCTTAGTTATTACCATTGTTAGTCTTTTATCTCTTCCGGAATAATTTCATATCTATTGCTCAGTTCACAGATCATAGACCTACCAGCCCTTCAACAAGGAGAATGTCAACTCCTAGAGAGCAGGGAGGTCATAGCACAGGGCTTTGTATTAATATTAGGTGTTTAAACAGCACATGCTGAGTTGAATTGATTGATGCTATTTAGATGGATATTAAGAGAAAAACTTCAGAAACAGTTCCATTTAGCAAGGAAAATGTGATAAAAAGGGAATTCAAAAATCATGCCTTCTCCTTCCCTCTCTCAATCTCTCTTTATCTCCCCTCTCCCTACATATGTACATGTATATATGTATACAAATGTATATACACATATATGCGTGTGTGTGTATTAAAAATTTATCTGTGATTTAAAGGGCATGTGGAACTACCAGAAAGGAAAATCCTACTACCAAAGCTGACTTGTAGATGAATAACTGTTGTACAACTCATCATCTTAGAGAGTTGCCCTGAGCAGATAAGAGAATCACCCAGTAGTATATGCCAGGGGTGAAACTTGAATCTAGATCTTCTTAATTCTTAGACACCCTTTTCTACTCATGCCTCTGTACCACAGTCCTGCTCATGAAGAGACTATAATAGATTAAAAAGATAAATGATATGTTTTTACCTACTTTAAAATGAGTTAACAGATAATAATGAAACTATCTGATTTGGTATATGCCATTACTATGTCTTAAAAAAGACACACACACAACTTTCACAGATGTTGGAAACCAATCTGAGAATGCTCTTCTGAATTATTCTATAAAGTTAATGACCTGCAAAATTCCAAAAACTCAAGGCAAATATCTTAGCAGATCATCTGATGGTTGATGTTGCCCAAACAGTTAGTCACAAGGGGAATTTGAATGTGTATCGTGGCATGACATCCTTATGGAAAAATCCAATTATATACTGGGTATAAAATGCTCTTGAAATATTGTAAAATGACAGGAAAAAATGAGCTTCTAGCAGTAATGAAATGGAAAAGAGCTTACAAAGCTGGCTATATTTTATACCGGAAATGATGGCAAATAGGTGAATGCATATGGAACAGATATAATATGTTTTATATATATATTTCTTACATAGAACATGCACAGAACCCACTAGGGAATTATTCTTCTTGGCCCAAGAAGAAGTTAAATCCTAAAAATTAAATAAGGTAAGACAAGCATTATCTCAATTCAAATGTTAATTAAAAATTCCATTTTAGGTGGCCTCTAAGATATAAGTATAGGGCTTGGTCACCTTGTGGAAGTCACCTTATATTACTCCTATCTCTTCTAAACTAGATTTAATTGCTATAAATTATCTGAAGCTTTTTGAAAATAAGACTTGCAAACTTCTGGGGGGAGGAGAGGTTAGAGCCAAGATGGTAAAGTAGAAAAAGCAGTCAATATGGTTCTCCCAACATTCCCCTCCAAACAAGTTTAAAATAAGGTCTCAAATCAAATTCTGGAGTGGCAGATTCAAAAAGGCCAGAGTTAGATATTATTCTAGACCCAGACAACTTAGGAGGTTAGAAAGAGAGATCTGTGAGATGGAGGTAGAGGAGAGCACAGAACCCACCTGGATGAAACAGTAGGGTGGGACTAGGTGGGGCCAACAGAAGAAGTAGCAGCTTTGGGAGCTTTTAAGTCAGAGATGGTAAGGGGACCTGGAAACTAGTCACAAAGAGATCACAGAGTACTCCTCTGCTGGAAAAGGATGCAGGACTCAGGAATGTTTGGCAGTTCCATTACCTCATTCCACTTCTGGGTCACAATTCAAGGGCAAAGAGGAGCACTTTGGGGCAAGAAGGAGTAGGAGGCTTTAGGAGAAATATATGGCAACTCCATTGACTATACACTCTTCTGGATCACAGTTCAAAGGTGGAAAGGAGAACTTTCAGTCAGGAAGTAGATATTTTTAGGGGAAGTATCTCTTCTGGCACCAAGGGATCAGGGAATCTGAGTATTATTATCTGTCCCAAGGGCAAAGGGGTTCTGAAGAGCAGTATGAATTATAATCCCAAGTGATCAAAGTCTCTTCCTGACCAAGGACCAGAGTGCAGAACAGGGGAGGAGTGATCACACCTTTCCCTAAATCATGCTGCATTAGAAGTACCAAAAATTTCCAAACACCCAAAACTAGCTCTGAAACCAGCAATGCAAAAAAAAAGCCTGCAACTTGAGATGGTGGATTCTATCCCCATCCTGGGAACACCCCAACATGAATATAAAATTCCAAATCAAGGAATAGGGTAAAAATGAGCAAACATTAAAAAATGATACTGATCCTAAAAATCTAACAGTAACAAGGAAGATTAAGACTCAAACTCAGAAGACAATGGCATCAAAGCAACTACAAGCAAAATATCAAAGAAAAAGAAGTGTGAACTTGACAGAAGCCCAACAACTAGAAAAAGAACGAAAAAACCCAAATATGGAAATCCTAAAAATTGAAGGAGAAATTAATAAAATTGAAAGTAAATTAACAAGTGAACTAATAAAAAAGTAGGAGCTGATTTTATGAAAGAATAAAATAGCTAAACCAATAGATAATTTAATTTTTTAAAAAAGAAGAAAACCAAATTGCCAATATAAAAAAAATGAAATGAGTGAGGGTACCACCAACGAAGATGAAAATAAAAAAATTATTAGGAGTTATTTTGTCCAATTATATGTTAACAAAACTGACAATCTAGGCAAAATGGATGGATATTTAAAAGAATATAAATCACCCAGATTAATAGAAGAGGAAATAGACTATTTAAATAATCCTATCTTAGAAAAAGAAATTGAACAAGCCATCAATGAGATACTTAAAAAAAAAATCTCTAGGACCAGATTTGCAAGTGAATTCTACCAACCTTTTAAGGCCCTTTTAATCCCAATATTCAATAAAACATTTGAAAAAAAAGTAAAGAATTCAATGAAACTCCTTTCATGATACAAATACAGTTCTGATATCTAAGCCAGGGAGAGCCAAAACAGAGAAAAAAAAAACATGGGCGGCTAGGTGGTGCAGTGAATAGAGCATCAGCCCTGGAGTCAGGAGGACCTGCATTCAAATTCAGTTCAGGCACTGGACACACTAGCCCTGTGATCTTGGGCAAGTCACTTAACTCCAATTGCCCTGCCCTCTCCCCTCCTAAAAGCAAAAACAAACAAACAAAAAACAGGCCAGTTTTGTGAATGAATATTATTGCAAAATTTTAAAATAAAATACCAGGTCCTTGACTACAGAAATATATCACAAAGATCATATACTATAACATTGTGGGATTTATACCATGAACATGTACCTGGTTCAATATTAGTAAAACTATCAGCATTACTGACTATATCAATAATAAAAATAATCCAATTAAGCCAATTGATGCAGAAAAGAGATTTAACAAAATAAAACATCTGTTGCAATTAAAAACACAACAAAACAAAGGAATCAATGGAATCTTTCTTAAAATGATAAATGATATCTACCTAAAACCAAGAGCATATATTATTTATAATGGGGATAACCTAGATGTCTTCCTGATAAGATGAGTGAAGAGTGTCCATTATCACCATTATAATTCAGTATTTTACTTGAAATTCTTGCCACAGCAATGAGACAAGAAAAAGAAATTGACAATAAACTCACACAAATCATTTGCGTTTCTATGTACTATGAACAAAAGACATCAGGAAGAGAAAAAGAAATTCCACTTAACATAACAAGAGACAATATAAAATGTTTGGGAGTATACCTGCCAAGATAAACCCAGGGATTATATCAGCACAATTACAAAATATGCTTCACACAAATAAAGACAGATTTAAAAAAATAAAAAAAAAATAATCATCAGTCATTGATAAACTGATCTAATAAAATAAAATGACGATCCTGCCTATTGCTTTACATATTCAGCGCCATGCCAATCAAACTACAAAAGAACTCTTTTATAAAGCTAGAAAAATTAGTAAAAAAATTAATCTGGAAGAAGAAAAGGTTAAGAATATGAAGGGAATCATTGGAAAAAAATTGAAATAAATCAGTCTAGGAATTCCAGAATTCAAACTAGATTATGAAGTGGTAATCATCAAAACAATTTGGTATGGGCTAAGAAATGGAGTGGTGAATCAGTGGAATAGCTTAGGTACACAGCACACACAGTAAACGACCTTAGGAATCTAGTGCTAGACAACTCTAAAGATTTAAGCTTTGGGGGCAAGAACTCACCATTTGACAAAAATTTCTGGAAAAACTGGAAAACTGTTTGGTATAGGGTAAGTATAGTTTCATACATCATATACAAATAACATTTACATAGCCAAAACTAGAGGGAAAATAGGAAACTAGGGACATTTATGGTATGCTTCTCTTTTCTCAAATATATAGGAAACTGAGCCAAATTTATAAAAATAAGAGCCATTCCCCAGTTGATGAATGATCAAAGAATAAGAACAGGCAGTTTCCAGAAGAAAAAAAAATCAAAGCTATTAATAGTTATGTGAAAAAAATTATCTAAATCACTACTGATTAGAGAAATGCAAATTCAAACAATTTTGAGATACCACCTCACACCTATCAAATTGGCTAAAATGAGGGAAATGGAAAATGAAAAATACTGGAGGGGAATATGGAATAATTGGGATGCTAGTGCACTATTGGTGGAATTGTGAACTTATCAAACCATTCTGGAAAACAACTTGGGACGATGATCAAAGGATTGGTCTGTGTATACTCTTTGACCTAGCAATAAGATTACTGGTGTGTACTCCAAAGAGATCAAAGAAAAGGGAAAAGGGTCTATATGTACAAAAATATTTATAGCAGCTCTTTTTGTGGAGGCAAAGAACTGGAAATTGAGAGAATGCTTATCAATTGGGGAGTGATTGAACACATTGTGGTATGTGATTGTGATGGAATACTGTCGTGCTATAAGAAATGACAAGTGGGATGATTTCAGAAAATCCTGAGAGGACACATATGAACAAATGCAAAGCGAAGTGAGTGGAACCATGAGAATATTATCCATAGAAACAGCAATATTATAAGGATACTCTGAGAGAATGATACAAGACAATTCTAAAATGTCGATGATGAAAAGTGCTATCTAGAGAGAGAATTGATAAACTCTGAGAGTTTATGCAGAGAGAACAAATAAAGTCTGAGTGCAGAGTGAAGCATATTTTTTAAACTTTATTTTTATTGCTGTATTTTGTGTGTGTGTATGTGTTTGCTTGACTTCACATATATAATCATTATAAAATTGTTTTCCTTTTCATGGAGGATGGTTGGGGGTTAGAAGAGAATTTGGAATATAAAATGTTTAAAAATGATTGTTTAAATTGCATGTGAGTGGGGAATATTTAATTAAATAAAAATAATTTGAAAAAAAAAGACTGACTTGCAATTCAATGTACAATATAATGTTTGCAAAGACAAAACATCTTTCAAAGCAAATAAGAGGTTTGTGAATCTTCCTACGAGAGGGTGGAAAGAGACAGAAGGTGTCCTTTCCACCAATAAAAGTATTTGGTTGCTACATGTTTTTTAAGGCTTTCTTGTCTATTAGTAACAAGCTGCAGTATCAATGAAGAATATTTAAGACAAGAGTAAGACAGTATAAGATATGTCAATACAATTTAGCTACCACCATCATCAAGTGGGCTGGTTTCCACATCATGTAGAACTTGAATAATTTTTCCAGCCTTCCTCAATGATCAAATCTTGTTCTTTTTATACTTAAATTTTATCTTCATTGTGAACTTAACTGTTATTAGTAAATACAAACAAAACAATATAAAAATGAAATATAAAAATGACAAAGAAAGTGTGAACTTCTGTCATATATGTACATATACATATAATATGTTTTACAGCATACTTATCTATAAGATTATTAATATTAATGACATGAACTAACATTTACATAGTGCTATATAGTTTGCAAAGCACTTCAGAGATAATATCTCCCTTTTCCCCTGAACAACCCAGAGAAATAAGTAATATTATTACTATCATCTTATATATGAGAACTCCGAGGCAGAGAAAGAATAAATGGCTTGGCTAGGATAATTAAAGGTAAAATTTTTCTGTGGTCATATCTGAAATTAGATCTTACTGACTACAGGTCCAACATTCTATCTACAGTACCACCTAGTTGCTTAGATATAAAATACATCTATAGCTCTATATGTTGATATAGATAAAATTTAAGAAGGTAGAAAATATAACAAAACATTACCATGTGTTTATTATTCCTCTCTCCCTCTCACTTGCTACTCCCCCCCAAAGAAAAAAATCTTTGCAATTTATTTTTCAGTCAATTTTTGACCTCAGATTTGTCTTCCTTGGGAGACTACTTTTAAAAGTCCAACTTTATTTATTTTTTTAATTTCCAAATAGTATTGGAATAGTGAAACCAGCAAGATTTATGCTAAGCTGATCAAGTGCTTTTTTCAGTGTCTGGCCCAGACACTTTCTGAGCAATACCAACATACTTAAAAAAAATCTGTTTCTATGATGAAATAACAAAGAATACTTAGCAAATGATCAAATTTTATTTTAGAAATACATTTTTGAATTAATGTAGACCTAATGAATGAAAAAAAAAAACAAGTTACAAGACTGAGAATTATTCTCTTTCCCTACATCTCCAGATAAAAGCTTGGCATAAAACTTTGTCCAAGCAAATGCTAATGACCCCAAGGCACTAAGTTAACTTGATGGATGCTTTAACCCAAGGGATGGAAAATGTCTCTGGCATGTTGAAATAGGCCCCAGATCAGCACATAATTTACACCTACATAAAAATTACTTAAAAGATTCCTTGAAAAGATGCCCAAGAAGTGTTGATCAGTTATTCTGAAGTTGGAAAAGGCCATATGGCTCACAAGACTTATCTCCTTTATGCAAGTATTCTTTAAGAGCAAGCCAGCTACTCATTTCATGGAAGCATGATGGTTCAATAATAAAATACTCGCTTTTGAGGTTACTGCTAAATATTCTGAGTGAATATTCATATAACTAGCTTTGGAAATTTCTATTGGTTTAGAACACAACATTATATCAATTTTAAACTAATTTTCTTCATTTAATATTCTATACATTTTAATTTTTTATTTGATTTTTAGTTTACAGAATAAAAAGTATTTTATAACATGACATAATAAAAAGATGATTTCACGTCAAAATGTAAATGTATCATGTACAACTGGCTATTCATTTTAAATATATAATAAAGTTACAATGTAAATTTCTTTTCCCCCCCTCATCCCTTACCTCTCTTAGAATCTCTCATTTTTTTCAAGACTAAGTTTAAAAACCATTTTCTTCATGAAGCCTTTCTTTGTTCTACTCAAAGTACCATTATATTAATTTTATCTATTCTGTCAATATTCATATATGAATATAGTTTAATCCCCAAAAGAATGCCAGTTCTTACTTTTATGAACTTATGCAGAGAAAAATCAGGAGACTTTATAACACTGTAAAGCCAAATAACTTTGAAATATTTAAGAACTCATATCAATGCAATGATCAAACATCATTGTAGATGACTAATAATGAAGTATGCTACCTACCTCATGACAGAGAAGTGAGGTAGAATGCTACGTACATATTTAGACCATGTCAGTACAAGAATTTATTTTGTTTTACAATGCATATTTTTACAAGGATTTTGTAAGACATTTTTTCCCCAATTTTGTGTGGGATGTAAGAGTGTGAGAAGATCAATGCTTTTTAAATTTAAAAATTATATATTTATATCCATATCTATATCTATACTAAAGAATGTAAGCTAGCTTCTGGGGGTAAAGCCAAGATGGCATAGCAGAGAAACACTTAGGCAAGCTCTTCCTACATTCCCTCAAAATGACTTAATAATAACACCTCAAATCAAATTCTGGAGTGGCAGAGTCCATGTATATGAAAAACCAGTGATTGGACTAAGTGGTGGTGACAGAAGCAATAGAAGCTTTGGGAGTTTTCAAGCCTGAGATGGGGATATTTACCTGGCAAATGGTCAGAAGGAGATTACATCATACACCTGTGCTAGCACTGGATGCAGAACCCAATGCTGTTTGGTTGTGGAGGGAAAATGTGGGTGTGGTGGGCAATACTTGAACCTCAAATCTAAATTGGTTCACACACACACACATACTTCTGTCTCTCTGTCTCTCTGTCTCTCTGTCTCTCTCTCTGTCTCTCTGTCTCTCTCTCTCTCTCTTTCTTTCTCTCTCCACAAATATATACATACTTAATTGATAACAGACATCTGTCTTAAGTGGGAGAGGAAAGGGATAAGAGAAAGGGGGGGGGTTGATAAAAGAGAGAGCAGATAAAAGAAAATAGTGGTCAGAGCAAAACAAACTTGAGAGGAGTGACAGGATAAAAAGAGAAAGAAAAGGATGAACAGAAGAAAACACAATGGAGGGAAATGTACAGTTAGAATCATAACTGTGACTGTGAATGAGATAGATTCACCCAGAAAACAGAAGCAGTTAGAATGGATTAGAAACCAGAATCCAACAATATGTTCTTTACAAGAAATACACTTGAAAGAGAGAGACACACAGAGTTAAAATAAAGGGGATGGAGCAGAATCTATTATGCTTAAGCTGAAGTAGAAATCCTGAAAATCAAAGGAGAGATTAATAAAACTGAAAGTAAGAAAACCACTAAACTAGTAAATAACACCTGGAGCTGGTTTTATTTAAAAAAAATAGAGACATGAATAGTTAATTTGATTTTTCTAAAAATGTAGTAGAGGAAAGAATAAGTAGTAATTTATCTTAAAAAAAAAACCTTAGGATTTCTGGTTGATTTCTAGCTCAATATGGCCTATTAATGGGATGTAGACAAAAAAGCTAATGTGCTGTCATGTTGTAATAAAAGAGGAACAACAATCTAAGGATAAGGAGGCAATATGTCTATGCATACCCTGGCCATATCTTATCCAACATATTGTGTACAGTTTTTATCAAAATATTTCAGGAAAGCTGATAGAATTAAGGGAGGGCGGGATCAGGATAGCTAAAGTCCTTGAATTTTATTCTATATGTAGATGCATTGGAGCAGTTGAGCATGTTTAGCTTGAAGAAGAGAAGACTTGGGGTGGGGGATATAATAATTATTTTAAAGTTTTTAAAGGGTTAGCAGGAGAAATCAATGACCATAAATTTATTGATTATTGACTCGCCTAATGAAGAAATTCATTATCAATTACCCAGAAATTTTGTCTCTTGCATTTTTTGATTCATTAAACTGGGGAGGCATCTTCCTCTAACAATGCATATCTACCTTTGCTCTAAAATTTACAGTCATAGAGAATTGTGAGTGTGAAGTGACTTGTCCAAAGTCACGAATCAGTTTCTGTCAGTTCCCCTCAACTCTTCCTAGTTCTGAGGCTGAATTTCTCTCTACTATGCCAAGCTGCCTCTAGTAATAGTACTGATAAGGGAAATGAGAGACAATAAGATGAATCCAAATCAGTAACTGCTAAACTTGTAACAACTCTCTCTCTTTCTCTCTCTCTCTCCCAGCCCCCCCATCTACAGAGATTTACAAATATACATACATTCATATACATATGTATGTGTGTGTATATTTACATATATAAATGAAAAATGTTTAGTATCATCAGGCTCCAAAGTTTCTTAAAATCCAAGACAAAACCATGCCTAACTTTATAATCAGCCCAGTTTGTCCACTGCAGCTTTGCATGGGGTTAATGGTTTCAGAGATCCATCCTCCCATGATATTCATCCAAATCTCTTTCCAGATCAGTGTGCTGAATGATTGCACTGGAATGGTTCCTTGCTCCAGGATTAATTTCTGTATTTTCATATTGAGCTGCATTTGCTGACCCACTCTCCCAAGCCAAGTAAAACATTTTGAATATATTTATATACTTTGCTGACTTGGTTTACTTTTATTTTTAGCATCTGAAAATTAAAAAACTTGCTAAACTGTATTTTTCGTTAACTTCACTAAATGTGATTTTTTAAAATGTAAAGATAGCAAAATCATTAGACAGTTTACCTTAAGGACAAATAACAGGGATTCAACATTTATATTTGAAAATCATGAAAATAAGATCTCCTATGAAAAGCATGTTAGGATCTAGTAGCCTGATTAAAGTCTCAGATGAGGTAAAAAAAATTGAAATATCCTAGACAGATTCATTACAAAGCACTTCATATGAGGTATGAGGAATTCATTACAATTTGGTAAAATGATTTTGATATAAACTTTAGTGATTTTTAGCCATACATCAATTTCCCCAAATATTATGTACACAAATATGTTTGATATTGAACATCTGAGGCTGTGCTTGATCTAATTTTTAAATTTTTCTTTTCATCTTTAAGAAGTGTTAGTTTTGAAAGAAATATCTTCTTCCCAACAAAAGTAATTATTAGATATCAGAGGAATCATTGCCATAAGATTGCATACTGAACTAAATGCTGGGCTGAAAGACAGCAACATTTGGGTTCAAATGCTTCCTTACATAATTTCCACCTATTTAGCCTATGCAGTTAATTTAATTGCTTAGCCTCAGTTTCCTCATCTTTAAAATGGGAATAAAAATAGCATATACCTGACGAGATTGTTTTGAGAATCAAATGTGATCTCACATGTAAAGTAGTAGATAAATGCTAGCTACTGTTTTTTTTAATTAGTTGGAATTTGAAAGCAACTCCAACTTCAGTTCTTTAGGCCCCATTTAGTACCTCTGATAACTCATGTTTGGAAACTTCAGGGGGAATAAAATTAAATGATTTTAAGTGTCATCCAATCACAGAAATATTGCTGAACACAAGTTTCTTAGATCTGAAAACTCTCAGGGAATACTAGAAAGAGTTATGAGTTGCAATAAAACCTGGAAATTGAAGATTGGGAGAGTTTGAAAGAGATAACTATAACTGATCCATTGTGTGGCCACTCCATTGAGGACAATATTTCATTAGAATGTAGGGAACAGGCACATTTTCCTTTCTTATACAAGGGGAATCTTCCTTTTAAAGATATATACCTTTTCTCAGTGAACACTTTCACCAAATGAAGTAAGGTAGGGATTCATGATTAAAGTGAAATTCAAGGAAAGCAGAGCTTAGAAAGTTAAATCTCAATTAATTTATCAAGTTAGGGGTGTAATGAACCAAAACAATGTCAGAAACATCCAATGATTTTGATGATGCTCAGAAAACCACAATGACATAAGCTTCAAAGTTAGGGTAAGTATTCTGTTTCTTCCCGGTGTCTTTCCTAGTGTAAAGTGAAGTCAATATAGCTGAATCATAAATTGACTAAACAAGTCAATGATGTCAGAGTACAGGAGGGTACTCATGAGAAGCTTCCTTATATACACAGTTATACTGATTGTGATATTGGCAAGTAAAATCTAAACATATAACTATTACACTGATAGTTCTAATCAGAAATCAGAGGAACAGGTGAACTTTTCTCAGTAAGGTGAGATGTAGAAGATACCAAGTAAGCTGGGATGTGACTTTTACAATTTTTACCTAAAATCCTATTATTGGTTCTCTCTTAAGTTTCTCTTGGAGGTTTACAAAGTACTTTCATTCTGACAGCAGTGTGAGGCAAACAGTGTCCTGTAGATCTTACTATTTCATTTCATAGACAGCAAAAGTAAGCCTCAAAGAGACTGGGTAAGTAGTGGAATGCAGATTTAAACTTAGTTGTTCTGATGCCATGTGTATTGTAGTTTTTGCTAAACCACATTACAGCTTCAGCTTATGTCTGGTGTTAAGTGAAATGGCAAGGAAGTAGTGTTTCTTGGCCTCCACTATCATCAGACAATGCTGTGAATATGTAGTTTAAGAACTACTGATCATTCATTTTTCACTGATCCATCAAGATGGGAATGGTCTAGCCTTTTGCTATCCTTACATAGAATTTCCTCATGATCTTATTCTATTCTGAACTGTAGTTATTAGATATTTATCAAATAAGACCAGATATCAAATAAGATATTTATCAAATAAGAACGTATTGTTATACAGCTGAAGGAAGAAAGAGAGGGAGAGAGGGAAAGAAAGAGAGAAAAGGAGGTAGGGAAAGAGAAAGGGAGAGGGAGAGAGAGAGAGAGTATGTGAAGAAGGTCATAAGGAGAACTTTTCCATATTGGTAGGGTGTAAGGATATTTTCTCTGGGACAGTAGTGCAGGGAAAGGAAGTAGATGATGTTACTAAATTTTAAGAAAGAGCAGACGTGAGGGAGTTCATGTGTTGGAATTTCTTATTCTTTTCAATAAATTTAGAAGATTCAGTCAACTCCTATAAATGTGGATCATGGGAGTGGCTTGGGGCAGGGTGTGAGAGGAGATGATAACTGATCTGATTGGGAATGAAATAGTCAAGTAAGTCTAGAGTTAAGGAATTTGCAGGGAACATATATGATGGCTAGTGCAATTCTGAGACAACAGAGTCTAAAGTATTCATTTGTGGCTCATATAAGGGTGTTGAATTCAGTTTTGTAGTTAAGGATATTGAGAAATTGGATGTGATAGGATGTGAATCTTGAAGTTCTGAGGATGAGGGCAAGGGATGGGGTAGAAAAGGAGATAGTTAGCCAGTTGCCAAAGCAATTAAGCTATGGAAGTGACTTAAACATTGGCATAGAGCAGTGACAATGATAGAAAAGAGTTGTTCTACTCTAATTGTAAGGAACTCAAGGAAAGGTCAATGAGCAATGGTAGACATGGAAACTTACTTGTACCTTCTGCCTCTGTGAGTGAGAGGGAGATGGAAGTGTGGATGTCTTTGGAAAGGGTTTCCTGAGATTTAGGGTCTTCAAGGAAGAACAAGTTTTCAGTTATAGACAAAAAATAGAAGGCATGTTATTCAAAAATATTTAAGGATTTAGGATTTTTTTTAAAGTAATGGGATAATTTTAGAGGTATTATAGTGTAATGCTCAAGGAGATGGATGAAACACAGTCATTTGGAGTGCAATGGGGCTGATTAGAACAAGGGCACATATTGGAGAAGAGAGAGCTTTTATCTATGTGACTCACCTATTATGCTGAAAGTTCCCTGAAGGCTAGGTACATATATTCATTATATTTTTAATTTCTGCCAGTGACTAAGACAGTGATTTGCATAAAATCAGTGCTTAAAAAATTGCTAAACAAATGAGAGAATGCCTGGATTCCTCCTGAAGGTCTCATATAAGAGGAAGCACAAGATCTGAGAACTGAGATTATAGTCAGGGGAGGTGACCATCACAATGTAGGAAAAAATGAAAAATATGGGAAGCTTATGCTTATCACTCCCTCTCCCCCTTCCCTTTCCCTTTCTTCACCTTTACCTCACTTTTTGGTTGTTCTTTTCTCCTAACTCTCCTGGATCTCCTGCCTTTATATTCATCTTAAGCCACACTTAAGGACCTAGAAGGTCATATGTGACTTGAAGACCTCAGATTTCCTGCCCCTGCCTTAGGCTGCTCAATCTCTCCCCATCCCCATTTTAGGACTCTACGCAGATGTGACCTTTATGAAAAATACTCTCTGCTCTTAAAGTACCCCTCCCTCTTCCTGCCCCATAATCAAGCCTACTCCCTTAATAAATATGAATAGTACTGCTTGACCTTAAACTACTGACAGGTAGGGCTAAAATTGATTCATGTTTGTCATCCTACAAACTGGGCCACTGTTAGACTTGAGCCAAGAACTATACCTTGGATTTAAATTCCTTGGGCCAAAGGGTAGGTTAACCTATATTATATCTTTCACTGTGCCCAGAATTTGACCAATAATAACAGATCATTAACTAGTATTTCAAGATTTGCAATGTACTTTTATATGCATTATCTTATTTGTGCTTTCCAAGTTCTCTATGAGATAGTTACAATAGATAGGTGAGTATTATTATTTCAATTATATAGACAAGAATACAGGCAAAGAATAGTTAAGTGACTGGTCCAGGGTCACACGACTGTTAAGTATCAGATGCGGAATTTGAACTCAGGACTTGTCCATGCTTAGTCCAGCCCTCTATCCAATCTATGACAAGATAGATAGATTGTTTAAAATGTGGCCATGCAACTTCCTCTAAAACGAATAAACTTTAAACATCCAAATCAGTGGACATGGACCCTTCAGCTTCTACAGGTACTAAAATTGTGATCCTTAAAGTAAAAAGCTGAGATTAACTTTGCTATATGTTTTCATTCTGGAAACGCAGGTTGCTTGCCAGCAGTCAATTTGGCTTTCATAGTAGAGCAGAGATGAGAGTTGGTTCACCTGGGAAAGAAAGAAAAAAAGAAAACAAAGCAAAAAAAAAATCTCTCTGATAGTGCATACCACCATGAGTCACAGACCTGGAACTCCTGAATTAGTCAACCACTAGCCCAGAGAACTGTAACAAGGGCCATCAGCTCCACCTTTGGACTTGCCTGTTCATGGGGAAAATATGCCCAAATTTCTACATAATACAAGGCACCTCCAAAGCTCATATAAAATGGGGAAAGAATGGAATGCCAACTTTTGCTTTCCTTTGAAATAGGAAGGATGAAGCCACATGTCAGTGGGTGTGCTGTGTAAGTGCAATATCCTGTGGGTCTGCTAGTGAAAGATTTTTTCCCCAACAGTACCTAGATTAATGGCTCATGGTCAATGTTAGGGTTTTATATTCCCCAGGAGAATCAACAATACATGAATCAACTCTCACCTCTGTTCTAGTCAGATAGCAAATTTGACAGCCAGTAGAGAAGTTACAGATCCTGAAAAAAAAAACTATCTCAAAGAGAGGACATTATGAGACTTTATTTTATTATAATTCATGACTCTTAAAGACATACTCTGTGAGTGAAGAGCATTGCAGGAGATGCAAATATCATAAAAGGAAAGGCTTCCCCTTTCTCAGAGAGACAATTTCCAGAAAGAAAAATGACAAAGGAAGTTTTTTTGTTTATTATTTCTTTTTTCTCTTAAACACTTTTATTCAAAATTAAATGTGATTAAGAGCAAAACATATGTTCTGAGTAAGTTTATTTTGCCCCTTCATCTAGGAAGACCTTGTCCTCAGCTAGCCAAGACAAATGATATCTTATTTGAAAAAAATAACCATCCAAGGGAAAAGATATTACCCAACGTGTGAGTCCTGTATAGTCCTAACTCTGGTCAACAAAAGGGGCAAAAACCCTTAGAAAATTTGAAGGTCTTGATCAGAAGGACTAAATTTAACCAGAAAGTCTAGATACAATTGGACTGTGAATTTTTCACTAAATCCCAGTTTGCAGAACAAATTTAGTCAATAATATTTTGTTGCAGGAAATGTATTCATTGAAGTCATAAACACAATAGTCCAAGGTCAAGAACAAAGGTTGTTGGAGAAGGGAAGAAAGCATGGGTAACTATGGCACGGCCAGAGTTAACGAAAGGACCCAAGTCAGGTGTTGTTGAAATCCAAGCAGTAGCTATGAGAAAGATTACTTTTTCAAAGACCATAGACAAAGTAGGCTTGGGTAAAGGCACCGCTTCTCCTAGAACAATTCCCCACCCTTTCCGAAATGTTTGGTGTCCCTTGTCTTGCTGCACTGAGAGGTCAAATGACTTATTCATGATCATCACACATCACATGTGTATTCAAGGTAGGACTTCAATTCAAATTTTCTTGACAGCTAGGCTACTTTTGTCCATTACACCACTAAATCTCAACATGCTATGAAGCTTAGTTTTACTTATGTGCTTTTCTTTGTTACAAGGAAAGATTCAATAGGGAGCAGAGTAGGGATTAAGGGGAAATAATTGTGGTGAAAAAACAAAAGACATCAAAGAAAAACTTAAAGAAAAGACTTAAAATGATAAAATTCAACCCTGATGGGCCGATGGGGAATGGGCAAGTGCATTACGTTGTTCATGCAACTAATAAGATGGTACAAACTTTTGGAGAGCATTGTGACAAAAATGTTGAATTACAAAACTCCTTATACTCACTGATTCTGAGCTCATCCCTATAATTAAACCAAAAGGATTTTATTAAAAGGAAAAAAATAAATTCCTTTTTGTACAAAAATTTACAACTCCCTTACTTGTACTAATGAAAAACTGGCAAGAAACAGTGTGTCTAAGGATTTGGAGAATATCTGGACTTTTTTTTGTCATATTGAAAAAAAAATATTAAAACACAACATAATTCTTTGATTTGTTTTACTTGTGGGGGCAAGGGTTATGCTTTCTAGATAGCTCACCAGAATGAAATTTTTGTCCCAGAACTACAATAGTTGGTATTTATATGACGCCTTTATGGTTGGAAAAAATGTTTTATAGAATGCTGTTGTGAAATTACTGCACTAAATCTGTCCTGTGTTTGACCCTTGTCCTTAGTCTGTGTTTGCTTCGGTGTCATAATTAATATTTTCAGTCAGTTTTTAAAAATTTGTTTGCAAACTTGATCAGGTAGTGTGATTCAGTGGAAAGAATATTGGATTTGGAGTCAGGATGACCTGGGTGCAAATGCTCATTGTATGATCTGGGCAAATTTAACCTCACTGAGCCTCAGTTTCCTTATATGTAAAATGAAGGGATTAGGCTCTATTCTATGTTCCCTTCTAGCTCTTATCTAAGACCATATATTTATATAATTTAGATTATCCTCTTCTGTGTGAATTAGGTGAATCCTCTTGTGTTCAAAGTATTTGGGTCTACAAAACAAAACCCATTTTATATAGTAACTATGCAAAAGAAAGGAATTATATTATACTTAATGTCTTAGCCCTTTCCATTAACAAATCTTTGGTTGATGCTGTTTAACCTCTGTGGAAAACACTATGCTGAGAAATATTTTATTTAACCCTTAAAAGATCCACTGAAGTCAGTAATTGTATATTATTTCTATTTTACAGTTCAGGAAACTGAGGCAGACAAAGTTAAGAGACTAGGCCAGGATCATACAGCTAGTCAGTGTCTAAGGGCAGATTTGTACTCGTGTCTTCCCAGCAGGCCTAGTACTGTACTCATTGTGCTACTTAGATGATATGTGAATTTCTCTATAAGATGTATGAGACACTTTACATACACTATATCATTTCATCCCACAATAATACTCTGGATTACATACTTCAGGTATTGTCACTTCCATTTTACAAATTAAGAAATCCTTGCTCAGAAATGTCAAATGACTTTAACATGGTCATAAGATTTGTTACATTAACAATCTCCCCCCGCCCTAGGTGTGGTGTTCTTCCCCCTAAAGAAGACTTCCTTTTTGTACAAGAGAATGCTTTTCTATGACTTGACTTTCATTAGAATCAACTTTCAATCATCTTCCATATTAACATATGATCAGAGCAACCTAATATAAATCACTTATTCTTGAAAATAGCCGCTGTTCTATTTCATCATCGTCACAATCAAGTAGAATTTCTTAAGCACTGGTACCCCAATGCGCCCACTTTTCCCGGATGAGGAAAATCCTACTTCATCTTTGACTCTTAAATGTGATTATTTCCATCATCAATAAACTAGTTTTTAACCTACTTAATACCCAAAGTAATTCCAGCTATTGCTGAAAGATGATTCATATGTGTAAATCTTGTATACCTATAAATATCACTGACAGTCTAATTTGATTGGACAAAAGCTAAATTCCAACAAAAAGGCCTTTAAAACTCAGTATCATTTCAATTCCAACCAAGTCAATTGAATACAATTCAATAAAACTTTATTAAGTGCTTACCATATGCACTGAACTAGAGCATAGATTATGTATATTTGATAGTGGCTTCTGGTATGAAGAAAACTGTTTTCCTAATTTTCTCAGCTTTTTTTTTCTCTTCCACAAAAATCTACAAGCTCACTTGGGGAAGAAATAGTCTCTAAGAGAGCCCTAAGTTCACTTCGTTGAATCTATAAACTTTACATCATAACTTTCCCCCTAACTTGAAGGTGCTGCTCTGATAACCTTCCCTTCCTTGCTGTCCTTCCACGTTCCTGTACAATAGGTTTGTTGGGGAACCAAACTCCCCAATGACCAAGTGATATTGCTCTTAGTTTCATGCAGCTGGTGTGTTCAAACAGTCTATGTTTTATGAAAAGTGACCAAAAAGGGGTCTTAAGAAGTTGGATATGAAGCAATTTTCTGCTTCATGAGACTGAGTTAATATCATTTCAAATTACCAGCAGCTTATGTTTTATGGTTTTTTTTTCCCCCTTTAACAAACTTGGAATTTATTTGGATTGGCTCAGTGAGTTTCCTTCAACTTAATCCCTTTAGTTCCAAAGCTGTGTTCACATACACAATTTAAATGATAGTATCTATTTTGTTCCTCTCCTCACTTTCCATACTTCAGATCCTTTATAAAACTCATTTTCCTTTTAAAGTTATTTGTTACTGCTTTTCTCCTCCTACTACCCCCTTCCACCAAAAAGCCACCCTATTTCCTAGATCTCTCTACCTACTTTGGCCAGGCTTTCCCAAGATCCCAGGGTCTTGGACATAGTACCACAAGGGATCTGCAAAGCCATCTGAAGACCAGAGTAGTAACATGAATTGCCCTGATTCACACATGTAGTAAATGGCAAAACCACAACTTAGACTACAAATTCAGCTTCCTTTCTACTATTTTTTTTTATTTATAGCCCCTGCTACCTGTAGATCTTAAATAAATTTTACCATCATATACTCTGCCCTGTTCTCAAACTTTTTTTCCATTGGAATTCTCATTCCCCTCGGTTCCATGTTTAATTAATCAATTTGCTTTCCTAAAATTGGTTTTATTTTTTTCCAAAATATTTGAGTGTTAAAAAACAAACAACCAAAAATCCTTCTACCCTTTCCCGCCAATTAGGCCATTTTCCCTCTATTTGTTACTTTTTCAAAGAAAAAAAATAAAAACCAGAACTAACTAGACACTGACAAAGAAGTTAACTTTATCCTATTCCCATAATAAACAGAAATGTGTCTTCTTCTTTTGGGCAAGCACAGACTACTGACCAAGATACAGAAAAGAATGCCATATGTGCATGATTCTCCTAACCCAAAGTCTGGAAAGCATAACCTAGATGCATTGGGAAGAATATCCTTCCCTCCCTCCAAAAGTCACCAATCAGGATTGGTTGTATGGGTATTTTTCCTAGCTGATCACCATTATACAGGATGTGGCTGTGGATGCAGGCACAGAGAATGTTTTACCCTTTCCTTCTACCTGGAATCCACAACACCCTCAGCTCTCTGCTTACATATAGAGGTACCAGAAAAAAAATAAATGTGATATGTACAATTCACAGGGAGAAATACATTGCTCACTCCATGGGAACTATGAGAAAGTTCATTCTTTCCTTCTGTCCAGATCTACACGAAAGGAAACAGTCAGCAGGCAGATGATGAGGAAAGGAAAGGAAATGGCATGAAAAGAATATCAGTTTTATCTTCAGTCAAGTCAAAGTCAATCAATGATATATTAAATTATCATGTTTTTACATATGCACATGTCGATTCCCTCAATATATTATAAGGATAGGTACTGCTTGGGTTTTGTCTGTGTGTCCACAGTGATTCTCACATCAAATATACTCATTAAAATTTACTGAATTAAAATGAATTATGAATTCATAAATTTCTGATACTTTCGTGTCCTATCCAAGGAGAAAACAATACAATTCCAAATTTAGCTTTAGCAATTAATTTTTTTTTTTGCATTGGAATACATTTCTTATAAGTCAAAAAATCTCATTGTTTGCTGTGATTTCACCCTTCAATGACAGTGATAGAAACATCACTAAATTTAATAAATAGCTTTTGAGAGTTCTTTTCTCTGAAGCCAAATTGGTGGCAACACCTAAACATACCTCCATTGATGCTTGGATACCTGATACACACCGTCTACCACAAAATTCTTAACCAAATATTTATTCATCCCTATAGGACCACCAAGATCTTTTGTTCTACAACCTTTAAGAACATATCATTACCTTTATATATGTCATTATGAAGCATAAGGCTATGTCTTTAGTGGTTTATTATATAATCTAAGAGTTTTAACAGCTGTGGATACTTCCTGATTTCTAATATTCTCCAATAGTGATACAAGTTAATGATTTCTCTTTAAAAATGTGCTATTTCTTGAAACTTTGAATATAATGATAATAATAGTAATGATAATAATTGTAGCCTGTGTAGTACAATAATGAAAATGTGCATAGGGAGTGGACCTATGATTTCATTGGCATAGGAACTACAAGCTTGTGTGATTGTGTCAAAGGAGGCTGGATTTTTTTTTTTTTTGTGAATTATAGTCTTAGAGTTTTGCTTGGAGCATTGAGTCATTCAATGACTTTGCTAGGTTCAAATGGCCAGTACATATCAGAGGCACCACATGAACTCAGGTCTTCCTAAATCTGAAGCAGTCGGCTCAGTGCCTTTGTAGTGTTTTTGGTATTCTTCATAGGTCAATTAACTATCAGCAGAAGAAGACTCATTGGGTAGATACTCTATGGAAGATTTAGGGAATGCATTTTTAAAAATTGCCCAGATGGTAAGAAGTAGAGAAGTGGTGATCTGTACCAGTGGAGAGAATAGCTATGCCAGTGAGACCCCAAAGTAACTAAATAATTAGCCTCCACTGAAGTCTCATTCTAAGACTTCCTTCTCACGTCATGGAGACAACTCTGGGCGTTCCAAGACTATGTTGAGAGAGGGTAAGTAATTCATGAAGACTATCTAATCCACCATAAAGGGATCACAATTTGTTTCAGGTGAGGAAACATTAATACTGAAAAAAATAAAAGAGCTTTTGAAATATTGAATGTTAATACTTAGAGTTCATTTCTCAGACAATAGATTCTGTTGTCTGTGGGCATTCCTCATAAATATTCTGTACAGTAGTGACAGACTCAAATAGAAATCAATGCTTGAGGCTGAATGTTGACTTTGAAAACCATAAATTAACATTATCTATGTCGTGTTGTATTTTTTATTTATTTTGCTAACCACTTCCCAATTATCTTTTTATTTTTGTTCAGGCCACGCTAGAGGTTTTAAAGGCAGCTGGTGGCCCTCTGGCCTGGAGTTTGACATCTCTATCTAGAGAACTGACATTTTAATGCTAGGCTCTCTAATTGGTAAGGATTGCTTTTTGACTTAAGACCATGAAGGAAGAATCACTTTTTAGCACTTTTCAAGAATCCTATAGTTACTACCTGTACTTTTGGGGCACACATAAAAGATCAAACACCCTGAAATGAAAATTGGAATATCCATGTAAAATATTAAATAGGATTGAAACTCTTTCCCTTTTTTTAATTCATGGGGAAAGATATTACAACTATGAAAAACAGGACATATTCTAATGAGGCTTTATTTCACAAACTTAAAAAGTGCTTTTTGTCATGAAAACATTTTTTTCCATAGCTTCTTCTTTTGAAGACTGGACACTGACCAGATGATATAACTAAAAACTACTCTTCCTTCCATCACATGTCTCCATTTCTCAACTTCTTTCTTAGTCTAAATATATACTATTTAATTGTTACCAAAAAATAAGCATTTTAATCACACTGACTATAAGTCTAGACTTTCCTGATATGCCCCACATAAGTCAAAATTTCCACTACCTGAGCAGACAGCAAATTTTGTTTTTATGCAATTTCAATTCCCTCACCACTTCCACACCATATTTCCCATGCTAATTTAATGCCTACTGTTCTTAAATTGAACAAATGCAATTTCATTCGTGGGCAATTAACTTTTAATTATTTTCAGGGGAACTCATTATTTTATTAGTGCAAACAAGCAGTGGGAATGGAACATGTAATCTAGCACCAAAATTGCACTTTTAATTTTTTCCTCCAACTTCATAAAACATAGCCACCCAAAGAGAGGGCATTACATCTGGATAATGAATAAAGAAACTTTAAGAATCACTTGGATAACCTGCAAGAGAAGTTATAAGCAGATGTGATGTTAATTAATCTAGTGATTTTATCAAGTAAGTTTGCCAAATGATGTACAGATTAAAAAGCAGACACAGGATTTTCTGGCTCAAAAATCAAAGAAAACTTGAAGCAAAACCTCAATATTTCATGTGGGAATTGCTGCCACCATTACCCAGAGACTATGTCCAAGTACATTTAAAGTTCAGAAAATAACAATCAGGCTTCTAAATTGCATTCACGTCTATTCTTCAAAACTGGACCATTGCCAAGAAACCAACTGATTGCAACACTTAGAGAAGCCAAGCCAAGCCAAAAAAAAAAAATGAAATATGCTATTCAACTGTTATTTGGAATAGAAGAATTACATTCTTCTAGCACGTACAGAACCAGGAAGCCAAATTACATCCTTCTACAGAAATAAATGTAGCCTAGAAGTCTAGCAATGATTATTTTCCTCTTCTGGAAAGGCTTTTAAACTTATATCTTTTTTCTCTTTAAGTAGTACTGGATTCATCTGCCACTGCCACCTCTACTGATAGTCTTTTAAAATCCTACTTCTGGTAAAAAGGAAAATGACATCATGCTCTGTTGTACCACAACAAGTATTCATACCTTTAAAAGGACCATTGTGCATTTCATGCAAATCTATTATTTTCATTTAGTACATAGAATCCCAATCATGAGCAAAACCAAAAAAATATATTACCCAGGATTTGAGAAAGAGGAACTATCTTAAAATCCCTAGAACCCTTTCAATCTCAGATCAAGGGCTACCTCCTCCATGAGGTTGCTACTGATCCTCCCAAAGGTAATTAGTGTTCTTTTGGACAAATGATTATTCATTTTTGTGTGTATTTCACATTTCATATTCATATCATCAAAACATGCTTCAGACCCTTAGTGGCTGTGGAACTCCACACATGTTGCTTCTCTGCCTTATGTCCCTTATCTGCAAAATGGGGATCATAATAGCACCCACTATGCAGAGCTGTTGTGAGGATCAAATGAAATATTTGTAAAGCTCTATGAAAACTTGAAAGAGCTATATAAATATCATTTTCATTGTCACTATTATTAATGTTGACTCCTTCCCCTTTACTCTAAGCACCCAATAGAATGCAAATTCCTTGAAGTCAGGGACTGGAACTATTTTGGTTTTGTACTTAATGTTTCCAGCATTTTGCATGGTACATAGGCAATTGATAACTGCTCAGTAAATTGAATTTATTGTATAACATAAAAAACATTCAAAAAGTTAGAATCAAGCTGTACATTATTTAAAATTAATTTTCATTTTTTTAAATCAATGAAAATCTACGTTCTCTCCCTCTTTCTTCTTCACTCCCACTAGGTAAAAAAGACAGACAGATAAAATCCCTATTACAAACACATAGCAAAAGAAATTCCCACAAAAGTCATGTGTGTATGTGTATGTGTATGTATATGTGTGTATCATGTATGCATACATGACATAGATATTTATATATGTATGTAAAACATACACACATGTAGATATAGATATATCTACATCAATATATATGTGTACATCTCTATTTCTTCATCTGAACTGAATCTTTTACTTCTCTTCTGAACAGGTATATAACATGTTCCACCATGGATCCTTATAGCTGTTCATTATAGTTATCTGTCAAAGTTGTTTGTCTTTACAATAAAATTGTTACCATAGGACTAATTTTCCTGGTTCTGTTCACTTTACTCTGCATCAGATCATTCAAGTCTTTTCACGTTTCTCTGAAATCATCCCTTTCATAATTTCTTACAGTAAAATAGTATTCCATCACTTTCCTATACTGGCTATTACCGTATTGAAGGGATACCCCCAGTTTCCAATTTTTTGACATAAAAAAGAGTGCCATAAATGTTTGGTACATATGAATCTTTTGCTGGTATTGCTGGGTCAAAGAACATACACAGAATAATAACCTTCAGGGGCAACATTTCCAAACTGTTTTCCAGAATTTTTGGACCTGTTCATGGTACCACTAGCAGTATTACCTATTTTCCCAGAAGTCCATTCCAACTTTGCCATTTTTCTTTTTTATTAATTTTATGATTCAAGTAGGTCTGTGGTGAATCCTCAAAGTTCCTTTCATATGTATTTTTCCAATTATTAGTTACATGGAGCATTTCTTTCATACATCTGTTGAAAGCTTAGATTTCTTCCTCTAAAAAATACATGTTCCAATCCTTTAACCGTTTATCTCTTGAAGAATTTGAACACCACTTAGCACTTGAAGAATATTCCTTTAAGTTTGAAACTGTTTCCTATATGTCTTAGAAATGAGGCTGCTCTCAAGAAATTTACTGCAAAGAGTTTTTTCCCATTTACCTGATTCATTATACTTTTAAAAGAGTGATTTTAACGTTATGGGGAATGAAATAAACATAATATTTGATTCAAACTCCAACAGAGATTTGTTTTGTATAAAAAGTTGCTCAAAAGCATTAAGCACTTCTGAAAACTCCTTAAATCATGGATATTACCAGGATAACATTGAAACAAATGATTATATGAAACTTCAAAATTAAATGATGTTTTCCATAACTTGATAGCATATTTCCAAATTGCATCTGTTTTCATTCTTCAACTTGTAAATGAGGAATTGAAGAAGTGACTTATTCTTTTTTCACTTTCTCATCCATAATCTTCAATTTTAATGACAACCTATTTGCATTTTTATGGACAAAATACTTTTCATAATAATTTGATGCATCCAAAATGGAGATAGAGAGTTATTAATAGAGTTTTATCATATGCATGATATAGGAGGAGTCACATTATCTCAAAATGTATACCACCAAGTGCCTCCTAGACACTTATTTCACAACTGTTTGTAACTGTGACAGCTTCAGATGTCACCCAAGTTAGGGTGGAGCCAAGATGGCGGTGTAGGAGCAGCAAGGTTTGGCAGCTCCCACACAGCCACCTCAAAATACCCATAAAATATGACTCTAAACAAATTCTAGAGCTGTAAAATGCACACAAATATACTTTCCACTGAAGGCAGCTTGGCTAGGAGGGACCATCTCAGTGCTGGGAGCTGAAACCAGCCCAGCCTGAAACAGTGGCTTGGTCCTGGGGGCAGCCTGACAAGTTGAGCAGAGCCACAGCTGGAGCATCAGGAGAGCAGATCTGTGGCAGCTGTGGCAATTTCCAGAATTATCAAGCCATAAGAAAAAAAGGACTAAGTGAAAGGTCAGTGGAACTCAGCTAAAATTGGGGGAGAAGAATAGGTCTGGCCAAACTGCCTCCAGGGCAAGGAAGCAGCAGAAGCAGAAGCCCTGCAGCCACCTCCACCTTGCTGCTTTGGAGCTCCCGGCATGCAGACTGCAGGGGGGCCAAGCGATTATTCAGAGGCCAAGTGCTCTTGCATTGAGCGGTCTGGATCTGGATCATGGTCTTGGGTGGTGGTCCTGGAGTGTATTTTCAGTGAGCCAAAGCTGATTGGGGTTGCAGCAGCCTCCTAAAAGCATCAGCAGCTGGGAAAACCCCAGTGATTTGGGACAGAGCTTTCCTCTCTGGAAGCAGAGTTCCACAGAGCTAAAAAAAAAAAATCATTGACTGGCCAACAATGAACAGGCAAAAGAAGCAAAGTAAGAACAGCAACCAAACTCTAGATTCCTTCTTTGGGGAAAAGAAGGATCAGACCAGGGAACGGGAGGAAGACAGCACAGTCAGAACTCCTGCACCAAAAGCTTCCAAGAAACAGAAGTCACCCAACTTATTGACACCATTCTGGAAGGACACGTAACATATGCTCGACACTTACAATTCATTAATCTCTATAAGTAATTTTGTTTCACCATCAGTCCACTCCAGTAAGGCAGTAACTATAGTTTCTGTAATCATACTGACTTTTATGATGAGGAAACTGAGACTGAGAGGTATTTGTGACATCATAGGCACAATTGAAAGGGACCATAAAAGTCATTTAGTGTACTGCCTCATTTTGGAGACAGGAAACTTAAAGCCCAGGAGGATAAATGATTGGCAAAATGTCATGTGTAATGAACTTTATGCCACTTAGATGGAAGGGAGGGGATGCCATTAGGGAGGCTGGACAAGTGATTTAGTTTGGACCTTTGTAATAATTGACAATGACTTTCGGAAGTCTGTCCCATTTCCTCATTTTTGCTGACTAAGTAAACTAAAAACCCAACCTTTGTCTGTTGCCAATACTAAGAAACATCAGCTGTTTTCTCTCTCTTTGTCCTTCATAACTGGGTATTGCAATACTAAAGCATTCCAGTTAGTCACATTTGCACAAAATATATTTTTTGTGGGCTTGACCATAAAGGAATGGAATAAAAGTTAACTTTTGTCAAGTATAAAAGCACACATTTTAAAAAGTCCACAGCTCATCTAAACTGTATAATTTGGACTTTCTAATGCAAAAGGTCTTTCAAACCTTATTTATCTATTATATTGGAATAATAGCATCTATTCATAGTTCTACTCTATCATCCTGACTTTCTTACCAGATTCAATTTCTCCCTATCTCACTGCTTGCTATAAATACATGCATGTCTCTCCCATTCTGAAAAAGTAAAAACAAATAAGTCTCTTGATTTTATCATCTCCTCTAGCTATCATCCTCTATCTCTCCCTTTTCTAGATGAATTCTTTGTGAAAACCACCTACATTTGGTGTCTCTATATGTACTCTTATTGGATTTTAAACCCTCTGAACAAATGAAACCTCATTCTAAAGTCATGAATGATGTCTTTAATTGTTAAATTTGATGGGAAAGTATGTAACAAACTTTTTGGGCGGAGGTGATTAGAATCATTTATTATTACCATACCAACTTAGTAAATATACCTTACTAAAATCTAATTAAATCTGGTAGCTGAGTATGACATTCTCATACTACAGGTTATCTCATAGGCCCTCTTCTCTTCTCCAGCTATATTTTCTATCTTGGTACATCACTTGCTGGTTTAATTGCCGTATCCATGTTGATGACTGTAAGATATATATGTGTGCATATATGTATATATGTTTCTGCATG
This sequence comes from Pseudochirops cupreus, assembly GCA_028627135.1. Classification (NCBI taxonomy): domain Eukaryota; kingdom Metazoa; phylum Chordata; class Mammalia; order Diprotodontia; family Pseudocheiridae; genus Pseudochirops; species Pseudochirops cupreus. The sequence continues at coordinate 538,409,132 of CM053581.1, forward strand.
TATGTGTATAAGTATATGTATATGTAATTCCAGTTTCCCCTAGGAATTTCAATCCCAGTCTCCAGTTGTCCACGAATCACTCCAAACTGCATGTTCTGGAAACATCTTAGCATCTACACATCCAAAGATGAATTCATTATCTTGTCCCCATAAACTCTCCTCTCAATCCTAGGGGCTCCAGTCTGTACAATGCTAGTGAAATAATTTTCCTAAGCACAGGTCTAATCATGTTCCTTCTCTACTCTATTAACTGAAGTGACACCCTACTGCCTCTAGAATATTCTTTTTAGATTCTCAGTCCTCATTCAATTAGTATTCAACCTGTCTTGGACATTACTTCCTCTTTCATATTCTGTGTCTAGCCAAACTGGCCTTCTCTCTGTTCTTCACTCCATCTCCTGCCTGTGAGTTAGTACTGGCTATCTCTTATATCTGCTAGGCAATGCACCCCCTCTTTAGGTCAATCTCATATGAGTTCATGTCTTCCTTTGAGATGTAGCTTAAAAACTATCTCCCACTAGAAGCTTTGCTTCATGCCTCAATTGCTCTTGCTCCCTTTCCCAAACTACCTGGAATTTGACTAATTTGCATATATTTGCATTTCACCTTAACATTTATGCTGTATATATTTATGTACATACTTCTCTCCACCATTAGAACAGAAGTTCCTTAGAAATTTGGATCGTTTCATTCTTTGTGCAATCATATCATGTGCCTAGAACAGTGCCTGACATATAGTTTGTGCTTGGTAAGAACTTGTTTATGGATTTAGTCATTGACTTCCCAAGATAACAGATGTCTTGAGTGGTTTCCTGTTTGCAAAAAAGGAGCTGTCTCTTTGAAATTCAGAATGCCCCAGGAAATTTCGAATATCTGATTGCCATACATAATAATGAAAGAAATATAATAAATCAAAGTTTCTTTTTAAAATTCAGCTTAGGTGTGACGGCTACAAAACTGATGTCTACATAAAAAGCAAGATTTTCTCTAGAGATGTCCCCAATACTACATTTTTTTATTGCTCAGATATTATACAATCATTGACTCTATGTTTTATATAATTTAAATGTCTTTATCAGCCTAATATATATCAAATAAAGTATATTAATGGAAAGGGCATTAAAATCCCCAAAATGAATGTTGTGGTAGGCCCTGCAGTGGGAGGGGGGAGTGTGTGTGACACCTCCAACCAAACAGAAATAGGTTAGGAGGTATGGTAAAGCAGACATGCTAAAGTGGCTTTTTCATTTTTGGATCATTCTCAAATGTTTTCAAAAAGCAGTATTATAGTGAGTAAGGATACAACACACATATTTGCTGCTAACATAGATGTTTCAGTTATGGAACTCACTATATTTTTAATATTTCTTTATTGTCAATCATTTAATATGGATTAGACTGAAATCATGAAAATACAAAAAAACCCTGTCCCCACCATTGTCCAGAATATACACAAACGTAGATATAGAAATGTATATACATAGAGCTTCTAGGTGGTGAAGTGAATGGAGAACCAGGTTTGGAGTCAGAAAGACCTGAGTTCAAATTTAGCATTGGACACAGTAGCTGTATAGCCCTGGGGAGGTCATTTAAGCCTGTTAGTCTCAGTTTCCTCATCTGTAAATTAAGCTGGAGAAGGAAATGGCAAACCTCTCCAGTAAACTCCACACTGGGGTCACGAAGAGTTGGATACATCTGAACACGACCAAACAACAAAAACATACATATACATGTATGTATAGAATTCAACTGATATTTTCCAATCTCTGTATTTATTTCCTCCATACCGTGGTTCCATTTACACAGGCAAAACCCAAAGGGATGCTGAGAAATTACACAGCAAATGAAAGGAGCCACAGTGGGTAATTTAGCCCCTCGATAGCAACATCCTTTTTTGGTGGTGGTTCTATTTTGTTTTGTTTTGTTTCCCTCAATTATTTGCATAACTACCTCATTTACCCATTTTACTTTGTATATACACAGACAGAATATATTATCAGACTTAGCAGGATGAACACTTCTAAAGACATAGGCTTCAGAAGAAGGGAGAAAAGCAAGTTTTCTTTCACAGTGGAAGTGAGCTGTCAATGAAGAAAGAATATTTGGGGTATATAATGACTCATTTTTCCATCTTGCAGAAAGTATACAATGTGAGATGAGTGGTTTTTTAAAAATTCAATATTTTTTAAAAATATAAATATGAACTCTGAACAAGTAATATTTATTCACATTTCCATATTTTTAGTTCAGTTCAGAGCCATGATTTCACCAGTGTAGGGAATTCTCAATGTGAAAATTTCCTCCAGCAAAATAGATCGGTACAAATTCTCTATGACTTAAGATTTTTAGAGCATTGCCTTAAGTTTGACAAGTGAAGTAAACTGCCCCACATCCTATAGCTAGGATGTATGTCAGAGACAAGGTGTGTTCCCAGGTATTTCTGGCTCTCAAGTCTGGTCCTTCTCCACTCTGGCACATCGTCTCTCACGTTCAACATTATTTGCATTTTTTTTTCATTTAATCTTCAGTAATTTTACCATATATGACTCATTTTTCACTTTTAATTTTCATCTGAAAATACAATGAAATAAGTACATATCTTAAAGGGAATTTCAATTTATAACTACAATAAAGAGGTACACCATGACTTACAGAATTGTGTCTAGTATTCTAAACCGAATTTCAGAATGAATAACAACAATCCAAGTTCTAAATCACTAAAACTGTGTTCTTATTATAAGTTTGTGTGGACAGATCTCTAAAAAGGAGGAATAAAGTCACTTTCTTTTCCCTGAGAACTGATCAATTTTTTTTTCCCAAGAGAATTCAGCTTCATATTATGGTATTCAACACTAACTGATTTCGATCTGCAGAAGAACACAGGAGAATGAGAAAGTTCAGAGAGTGAGGAGTGTGAGAACACAAAATTTGAGCCACTTAGGATAATATTTCTTTCATTATATTGATGTTGCTAAGAAATATATTAAATTCATGGAAATGCTGTTTGGCAGTAAAACCAAATTCTTTAAGCCCTAAGTCTAAAGAGAAATTAATAAAATGCAGTAGGGAAATTAAGGAGAACGAAAGTGCAATGAGCCATAGATAAACCAATTAATTAACAGGATTCAATACATATGTAATTAGGTTCCTGAAGATTTCTATTTTTCCTAGTTAAACTTTGAAGTTTGGGTTTGGGTCTTTATAAGATTTAATATGGCAAAAATCTGAGAATCAGTTTTCAAACTAGTGAAATTGAATTCCTTCCACCATTAGTTCCTATTAACTCAGAAAATAATTTTCCAAAGACAAAGCTTTCTTGAATTCTACTTCTTCATTTTCTACAAAAATTCCATTAAAATTTTACAACTAAGGGAGCTTGGCATCTTTCTCTAGGATCATATATTTAAATATTTTCATGTAAATATGAATAGAAATGAAGTGCAAAACAGTAGGCTTACTATTCATGTTTTATACACATGCACACACACACACACACACACACTCTCACACTCTCACTTTCATGTACACACACATATTTAAAAGAAATTAGACCCAGCATCACTCAGAAAGCTCATGAAATTAGTTTGCCGCAGAAATGGTCTATCTAACCATAAGTGCTTATAAGAAATTCAATGTACTACTTTAACCGCGATTCTTTATGACACTGCCTATATCATGATACATTACTCCCTAAAAGATGTCCTGTGGTGCCTCATCTTAACATTGAGGTAACGTTAGGTTTTCAAAACCTTTGCTGACACCAATCTTGTTCCTTTCCAAGGATCAGTTTAGCTGAGTATGAAGACTTATCATATTAAAATTAGCCATTACAGATGATCTTTGGAGGAATTTTGGAATAGCAACCCACAAAACATTATTTCAACACAGATATTAAAGCAATGCAATATTTGGCTAATTAGATAAATGAATGAAGCCAGTCTGTAATGAACTAGAATTCTAAGGAAATTCTAGT
>CM053581.1:538413604-538450713 GCA_028627135.1 Pseudochirops cupreus
TACACATACTCCTGATTTCTCAATTTCATTCCAGCCCCATAAACCACAGCTCCATTTGTCAAATACGGATAGATTATATTAAATCAAATTGCACTTTTAAAAAGGCTAATGAATTGCTCTTTATTTCATTATTTGAGTTATTTCCACAGAAAACATTACTGATCCTAATCTATAGGGCAGAAAATACAACAGTAGGTAGGATTTTAGTTAATATAGTTTTACTCAGAATGCTCCACCAGTTCCATGGGGGTCAGGAAATAAAGAATGTCTTGAAAAGCTTGGAGAGCACAGTGATCATGCTTTTCTTTACACTTGGGTAGCTTATGAACTGTTCCTGGACCTGCCTTTACTCCCCATTTCTCCCCTGCTGCAGATGCTGCAGCAAATGCATACTGAGCTCACAATGGTTGTAATGGAAAATCCAAAGTTGCCTTAATTAGCCACCTAATATGTCAGCCCTATTCCCCTTTGGAGGATAAGCAGATTTTATAGTCTCTCCCTTTTTGTTCATTGCTGACAGTGAAATTCTCTCTGACACTAGAGAGTTGTGTAATTTAAGTCTCAATCCATTAGGTCAGTTGGTTAGAATATAGTGCCAATGAGGCCAGCATCAAAGGTTTGATTCCTAAATGGGCCAACATCTTTCAATCTGCTGCATGCTCACAGCTCACATATAGCACCTGTAACCCTAGTCAGTCATTTCTCTGATATGTCACAAAACAAAGAAGGTAAAAATATATATATATATATATATATATATATATATATATATATATGTCAGACTAAATACAAATCCATCATCTTTATCGTGAAAAAGAAAAAAAACACAACTTCTGAAGTCAATCTTTTACAGAAAAAATGGAGTGAAAATGTTAATAGACTTAAAGAATGATATACTCTATAATAATTATCATTTGCATAGCACATTAAGAGTTATAGAACATTTCATGAACATTATCTTATCCTTAAAACCAACAGTAAGATTTAACTACAAGCTATTATTCTCAAGGTACATAGGGGAAACTGAGTCAGTAGATGTTAAGTGACTTGCCTAACATCACATAGCTAGTATCTGAGGTTAGATTTGAGCCCAGGTCTTCCTTCTTATTAGTCCAGCACTATCTCTATTGTGGTACTTGGACAAAGGATAATTTCATTATTGTTATCATTGAGTAATTTAAATTTTATCACAATTGTGATTTTTTAAAATCAAATTTTGACTTCTTTGCATTTGAAAAAAGTCTGAAAACAGAGGACCAGTAAATATGTGAAAATCAGAGTGATATAAGCAAAAAAGTGAAGAACATATTTAATTTCTAAGAAAAAAAGCTTCACCCCCCCAAAAAAACCCTGAAACCTTAGACAAGAGAATCAGTCATGTCATCAACAAATTCATTCTACAAGGAAAAATCTTAATGTTAATATGGTTTGCCTCAGAAAGCTACAATGGTTCCACAAGGTCAGGAAATGAAGCATGCTTTGCAAAGCTTGGAGAGTACAGTTGTCTTGTTCCTTTTTATGCTTGGCTGACTTTTGAACTGTTCCTGGACAGTTCCCCTAACCATTTGGTAAGGACTGTTGCAAATTCCTGAATTGTGTTTTTTCTTTACAGAGTATTTTTTTTAATGTAAAGAATATGATATATTGTATTGTATTAATTTCAAATTTAAATTAAAAAAGAAAAACCAGCTCTGCCATGGCTTCATAATAGCAAGAAACACTGGATTATTTCAGATATATCGTAGGGAGATCCCTAGGCATCTCCCAAAGATTATAAATTTAAGAGAAGATGGTACCTGGCATTGGCAGGAGGGATTTCCTCAACTGGTCACTCTCTATACTAATAAAATCCTTTCCCTCAAAGCCTCCAGAGGTAGGAGAGTGGTTAATTTAATTTGTCTTTCCTTTCCTCATTGTATATATTTTTTAAACATAGCATTCTATCACATGCATAAATTCATAAATATCCAAATTCACATGCCTTAACATACATTTAAACCCTTACATGAAGGCAGGAAGAAACCAGATTTGTCTATTTTATTACCTTTGGAGTTTGCTACACCAGCTGCAGTTGAACCCAATCTGAGAAGAGACACAAGGTCCACAGCTATTAAACTGGAGACAAGCTAGAAAAAAGAAAAAGAAAAAAAACCTTGTAAAGATCATGGTTTGTATATTTTAAAAATAACTACCTCTCATGGCAAAAATTAAAAAAAATTCCTTAAATACATTCAATAGGTTAAAATATCCCTGGATGCCTAGTGTGGGGTTAGAAGGTGTTAATTTGATTTCTCAAACACCCCTGGGAAATGTCAGAACTTTGGATTTAACAATCTTTTTTTTCCCCATTCACTTAGCAAGGTAACTTACTAGGTAGTGGGGTCATCTCCACAGCTGAAACATTAGTAATCTTTCCCATCTGGAGTTCTACTCGGTGGTATTCATAAATTGTTCTCCTTCGAACATCTACCAGGAAAAAAAAAGAGAATTGTGAAAATAAAAAAGCAAACAACCTCTGTGTGTTTTCTCTAAGCAAATTATATCTCATGGAATAGTCAGTGAATATCGAAATTATACTAATTTCCATCTGTTATACATTTGAGTCAAATTTTTTTTTTAATTTTCACTGGATAAGATCTATTTCTTCTCTTTAGAGTTATTTCAGGAGCCTTTTCCCACTAAGAAATTTATGAAAATTCAGAGTAGAGTCTCAAGCAGCTCACTAACTCATTTAGGTAGAATTCCCATAGTTTATTTTCCTCAATCATAATTTTATTTCAAATTCCTGTTTTCTTAGATTTATACCTCCTGAAGATTTTGACAACTAAGGCTAACATATGATGACAATAGTTCTTCCAATCTAAAGTGGCTCTTCTTTTTTAATAGAATTTTATTTTTTCTAGTGTCAAGTAAAGATAAATTTTGAGATTCATTTAAAAATTTTGAGTTCCAAATTTTCTCCCTCTCTCCCATACCTCTTGCCTAAGATGGCAAGCAATTTTGTATAGGTCATATATGTATAACCATGTAAAACACATTTCCATGTAAATCATGTTGTCAAAGAAGAAACAGACCAAACAAATAAACAAAAAACAAAACCCACAAAAGTAAAGTGAAAATAGCATGCTTCAATCTACATTCAAACTCCGTGAGTTCCCCCCCCAGATATGAATATCAATTTTTTTCATGAGACCTTTGGAGTTCTTTCGGACCATTGTATTGCTAAGAAGAGAAAAGTGATTCATCGTTGATCAAGATACAATGTTGCTATTACTGTGTACAATATTATCCTGGTTCTGTTGACTCCACTCTTCATGTTAATGTAAATTTTCTTAGATTTTTCCGAAATCGGCCTGCTTATCTTTTTTTTTTTTTAGCTCAATGGTATTACATTCCATTCATATACCACACTTCATTCAACCATTCCTGAACTAATGGGTATCCTCCCAATTTCCAATTCTTTGCCACCACAAAAAGAGTTGCTATATTTTTTGTACAAGTAGGTCCTTTTTTTAAAAAAATTTAATTTTATTTATCTTTTAAGTAGGTCCTTTTCCTAAAATGGTTCTTCTTTAGGAAGATATTTTTGCTAATAATAGGCATTTGTATAGAATTTTAAGGCTCATAAAGTACTTTAAATATATTATCTCATTTGAGCCTCAATATAATACCATCAGGTAGGTGCTATTGTTATAGCCCCTTTTCAGATAAGGAAACAGTCTGAAAGATGTTAAATGACTTTCTCATGGTGGTGACACAAGGTAGTAAGTGCTTGAGACAAGATTTGAACCAAGGTTTTCTTGGGATCAAACCCAGCACTGAATTCACTGTACCATCTAACTGCTCCAAAACATGGAAAAGGAAGACTTTTTCACAGCTTAAAGTTTAAACAAACTTAAAGTTAGGCCAAATAGCATAATCTTTGCTTCAAAGTGTTCATGTAAAATAACTTTCTTCAAAATAAAAAAGGAGTTTAATTTCAACAAGGAACAAATGATCATTTCTTTAAAATAAAACGATAACACATTAAGGAGGCCAATGAGTATAGGAGTAATAGATTTGCAGGCTGAGAACCTGAGTGTAAATCCAAGGTCTGCAAAATACTCATTCATTCAATAAATATTAATAATACTGAGTGACTTTTGGCAAGTTATTTAGACTCCCTGAGACTCAGTTTCCTCATATGTTAAATGAGAGGGTTGAATTAAATTACCTTTACCACCCTCTCCAACTCTAAATAGATGATTTTAGGATATTCACGTCTGGAGTTCCTCTCATAGGGCCAAACTCAGTTTCTTGGTGATTGCATGCAAACTACCTTAGCAAACTACATATCCTTTTGGCCCCAGGTACCAGAAGATGTTTCAAATCCCATCTAGACAATCACCTTGGTGATTTCACTATCTTCCAACCAATATCCATCTTTTCCTTCCTACTGGAACCATCTGGATATGAGACCACCCACAGATCTTCCAGAAGTAATGCCTCTGTCTCTAGGGAAGTGAATCTACTTATCTTTGAAGATCTAACTCTAGTGGTCAATAAGTATACTCAAACTAATGTATTTCTCTCATTGTGCTGCCTGGCCCTAGACATCAGATGATATTTTAATTTCACATTCCATCCAGCCATGCTCCCAAGGCATTTGCATATCCCATCTCTTTCAACCTCCTCAGGACAACTCTTTCTGTCCTGATCACTAATATCCTATATGAGTTACTGTCCCATATTAACATCCTTGAAGAGAAGAGATGTTTTAGAAAGACATTTCTTTATTTTATTTTGTTTAAAAAAAATACTTTACACCCCACTCTTAGGACAAAGCCTGGAACCTAGTAGGTGCTTAATAAATACTTTTTCCATCCATTCATGGAATTTATGGGCCACTATACTAAAGCAATTACTTTCTGCAAATGCATTCACTGCAATTATTAAGTGAATTTAAACAATGGCTCAATGAAGAAGATGGGCTGTTACAGAGCAACAGAAAGCATCTTTGCTATTCTTTTTTTTTTTTTGGAAGGAGGAAACAGACCTGTAGTTTCATTGGTATAGAGAACTCCTGATGAGCTAATTTCTATCAAATATATCAATATATACTCTGCAACCTAGATATTTAAAAAGCTGCCAAGGCCAATGAGAAGCTAATGTATTTGTTCAAGGTGATCCTACTAGCAGGCACAGAGAAAAAATCTGAACCTTGATCTTCCTCACTATAAACCCAGACTTACTATAAATCTTTCCACTCTGGCCATGTTTTCAGTTGTATACTGATCACTATAATAAGAAAAGAGATAACTTTTTTCAAAAGCCTTAGAATATAGCTAAGGAGATAATTAGATCAAGTGTAGAAAGCACTCTATAAGTAATAATTCTGCTTTAAATGTCAACTATATACAAAATAATTTAACAGATACCCATAAATGCTTATAAATACAATGCAAATGTGGTTAATATAGAGACTGTCCCAAAGTCTTAGTGAAGTTTTAAGCCCTTAAAGTGTAACCCCACCTGAAGTAGGTAAGGAAACTTCTAATCTCAGACAGACAGAGACCATAGGTAACTAAGCTCTTGATGATATCACCCCCAAGTAACATCTTAAATGACATGCCTGGTTCAATGATTTCATTGGCAAAAGGAACTCTCAGTGAGGAAACTTCCCATATTAAAACCAATTACCAAGTATTCTATAATTTATAGTTTTAAAAAGTTGCCTAGAATGTTGAGGAATTATGGACTTAAATCTATGGCCTATGACCATGCAACCATTATGTGTCAGAGGGCAGGTCTGCCTGACTCTGAGGCCAGCTTGGTCTTCATTAAGCCAAATCCCAATTCTGAAGAAGTTCATTGGAGTCGGTGGCATATGGTAGAAAGGGATAATGTATCTGTAGTCCAAGGGCCTGAGTTAAAGCTTTAGCTGTGTAACCATGAATAAGTTAGTTTATTCATTTAGTCTTCAGTTTCATTATCTGCAAAATGAGGTCTTTGCATTTCCAACAATGTATAAATACATTCATACTTACTAACAAAAAGCTATCTCCATTAAGGCACTAACATTTCCTGAGGTCCACATTCAGTTGAATAAAATAGGAGGGTCATAAGTTCACTTGTACCTATGTATACATACTATTTAGGCACATGGATCATGAAATCTATTTTTCTTTTCAAACATTTGTCTTTGTGGGAAAAAAGACCAAGATTGATTAGCATCATTAAATTTCTCAGCATGATGAATTCCTACGTGTTGCTTCCCATTTATTTTGATAAACAAGAAAATTAGATGTTAAAAAATAAACATATTGTATGGATCCATAATGGGGATCCTATGATGATAGATTTAAAAACGTAAGTCCCCACTCCCAAAAAAGGCTGTTTGAGTTTACTGATCACATTCAAGGATCAATGAATGGGAAGAAACAGGCCTTTTGACTTTTTGGATATTATATCTATTCAGATATCTCAGGAATGGTGGCAGCCTGGGGGAGGGGAAGAATATATTTGCCCAAAGTGAAATTAACATAATGGTTTTTGGCTGTTCTATTGCTAGTAGCTAGTGTATCCAAATGGTCAATTCTACGATATTTCAGAGATGCACCTGCCAAATAATAGTGATTAGCAATGTGTCAGCTCTGCAGCCAAAACTGTAAGATTTCATTTGTCTTTATGCACACAAATAGTATATGTATATAGATATGTGTATGTATATATACACACGTCTATGTATGTATACACACATATATACATATCTGTATATGTATACATACACGTATACATATTTCTGTCTAAAGAAATAAACTCAATTAATTTAAAACCAAAAAGCTTTAGCTCTACTAATTCAAATGAACCCAGCTAAACTACTGCTTTCTCTCTTAGCAGAGGTTATACAATTTGGCCTGTTTTCTTAGCATCTCATTGAATCAGGACCTGCTCCAATACCCAGCAATTAGGGATCTGTTCAAAACCAAAATTTCCTTGTAACGCAATCAAACATATAAAATCTAATTAATTAACCAAAAAGCCTCAAGCTATGTGCTACAAAATGCTAATTTTAAATCATGGATTTGTGACCAGCATACATTACTGAATTAATTATAAGGCATAATTGGCAAATTCAGGAGATACTTTCAATAGCAATCATTTTCCATGGGCTCATATGGGAATACAAGCAGCCCAATTTAAGCAATATATAGTACTCTTTTATAACAGTTATTCTTAGCAATAAAATGTAAAAATGCTACTTAAATGAGAATTATTAGCATTTACTTCAATTCATTTAGTTTCTATAATTTCACTGGCATAGCGATTTCTTTTACCACCTCAGACTGTAATATCTCCATGTTGTGTTCTTTAACAGTTCTCATGGTAAAAATTTCATCACCCTGAAGCCAATGTAGTGATGAGTCCTCCAAAGTCAGGTAGGCTGATCATCCGCCAATAGTTCTTTACCAAGTCCACCCTCTGGCCTTTTCGGGAGAGACAGATATGCCAGTAGTTGCCCTTCACAGACACTGATTTCAAGAGCTCATGGTTACCTTCCTGACAATGATGAGACATCAGAGTAGCATTTTCCTGACAGTGATTTATTAGTATTAATAAATATTTAGATAACAGTGTTATACGATGATCCATATATCATGCTATCCATACCACTCCTCATCCTTTGGAAGGCTAATATTTAAAATACATTTAGATAGTCTGAGAGGTTGTTTTTTTCCTCTTGCTCTCCAAAATTTGGTCCTAGCTTAGAAATACATAAACACATTTTAATGTTCTGTGGCTGAGACAGTGCTGAACAGTCAAATAAATTACTTGCCAGTACTTCATTATTTACATAATTCCTCTTGCCTAATGATGAACTCCAAATGTTCACTACATTTTTCCAGTTCATCCTTCAGTAGTATTTACTGAGCCCTTATCATATGAAAAGAACCATATCAGACAACTACAAAGTTCACCTAACTTTCAAGAATGGAAAGAAATTTCTCTTGAGATAAGAGCATTCCAGAGACCATTCTGACCTTCCAAAAATATAGTCCTACATTTCCCAAAGGACAGTTGAAACAACTCTTTTGAGAGACAAAACAAAGCATCTCCAAAGAGAAGATGTCCAAGATGCTGACTGAAATGTTTTCTCCCCAGAACTTAGTACTATTTCTGGCACATTCTAAGTGCTTAATAAAAGCTTCTTAATTTCTTGGTTTTCTCCATTCCTTCACAACTTCTCTTCTTAAGCAATAAACTGGATAAACCTTAGGTCTTGTTTTCATAGCATGCAATGAAGATCCGACCACAGATCCAGTCTTTAATTCCTGCACATATAATGAAATTAATGTACTGATACACCCCTTGGCTTATGCCAATTCTCTTGTTCCATTTCCTTCAAAATTTATAAAAGAAAAAAAATATGGCTAACTCAATGGGCACCCAAATACCACCACTAGAATAGGAAGGAATGTGAAAATACTGCTTCAAAAGACACAGAGGAATGTTTATTAACAGAGACACCAACTAACCAATGTGTAATATAGAAAAAAAAAAAAGGGAGAGGAAGGAAAAAATAGTGAGTCATCAAAGCAAGTAAGCAGCATAGAAAAGGAACTTAATAAAGGAGTAGAAGCCTATGGTATCATAAATCATAATGTAATAGGCGTTAGACACATAGCCCATTAGGAAAAAGAGAGTCATTAAAGAGTTAAATTACCCAACCACTTAAACACTTCTGTTTCATAAAATGTCCTTCACAAGAATATTACTTCTAAATGATGGTATAGTCATGGAGGGAGAGTTCAGAAATCTAAGGATAATGCAAAGAGGTCTTCTTCTATTTCTAGACATGCTAACCCAGAATTTGGTGTAAGATATGGCTATTTAGGGTCTTTTCCAGTAGAATTTTCTTTTTAAAAATGTTTTATTGAGTGTTTAGTTTTCATATTACATTTGCAGTATTTACAGATACTCCATCTCTGATAGGTCTTTAGAAACAAAGTATAATGGGACTTCATCTGAAAGTGCATAGAATATTCCACATATCTTCTATCTATTAAAAAAAACAACAGAAATCTGTTTTTTTCTATTCTACCTTTTATCCCAATGGTAGAACAGAAATGGGGAACAGAAAAGAAAAATACATTTCTTGTAAAAAAAATGAAATACTAAACAAAATTAATTCCCTCAATTACACAAATTGTATACAAATATATGTATTAATTCTGTACCCTAAATCCATCGTTTTTCTGTCATAGATAGTTATGTTTGTCCTTTGTTTTCAAAGAGGACCATGGCATCAGGGAAATGATGATATTACATGCAGTTGACTTTGATTTGAGTGAGGGAGGGTCATGCAAGGTCACCAGTCTCACTTTCTCCTCCAGAGACATCTGGGTCTAGTGACCAGATTTTCATCATGATGATTTGAGATGACCCAGAATGCAATGGGAAATCCTGGCCCTTTTATGCTAAGACTTTTTCATGTACTCACTTATAGTATGATTTGCCACTGAAAGTACTAAAAGGATCCATATAACTTTCATATTTTTGTTGCCTGGGGATCTCACGGTAAAGATCTTCTAAGGACCACATTAGTATGGAGATATTTCTTGGAACTTGTTAAAGCTGATAAAAATGCTAAAATAGATCCAGTAAAGGGAGAAACTATTTCTAGTGGATAAAGAGAATGGAAAATGGACATATTTTTATTACTGTTATTTGGTTTTTATATCACAATCAAAATTAAAAGCTCTTGCAGATCCTTCAAATTTGGAAAATATGACATTAAAGGTTATGTAGTCCAATTCCTTTCCTTTAACAGATGAGGAAACTGAGGTAGAGGGAGGTAAAAACACTTTCCCAAGGTCACATCAGCAGAATTTGAGCACATGTCCTGTTACCATGTAGTGCTCTCTCCACTATACCAGATTGCCTCCAATTCATCTTTTCTGGCAGATGGAAAAAACTAAAGCTGCAAAACATTGAATGACTCATTCAAGGACAAACAGAGAGAAAGTAGAATATTCAGGAAGATTCAAACCCAGCAGCCCACTGTCCCATATTACTTTCATGAATTTTTTCAGTGGCAGATAGGCTCTCTATTGACTTGGGATTTCCCTTGATAAATTTGGGGAGACTTACTACCATATTGGCTGCAGGGTGAGGTTATATGGCCACAGAATCTCCTACAGTCATAGAATGGGTGCAAGTTACATCAGTCGATAGATTATATACACCAGTGAATTCATGGATCCTTGAAAGACTAAAGTGCATGTGTATAATCACATATCCCTAGGGTTCTAAAATGTTTTCCAACCCACTCACTTCAATCCTCTAGCTCCAAATTTCCTCCCACGCTCTCAGAGGATCTCATCATTTATCAAGAATATTCAGGTCCTCTGATATGAATGTCTGTAACATTCCTCTTCTATTCTGCTAACTCTCAATATTCTCATTTATTTTGTTTTACCTTCAATCTTAGAAGAAGAAATTGCCCTCCCTCTTAACTTACTTTGTGCTCCTTTATTATCTTTTCTCTTGACTTCTCCCATCAATAATTCCCTCCCACTATTATCAATCTCTTAGTCTCTAACAGCTCCTTCCTTGGAATTTACAAACTTGTTCAGATGTCCTGCTCCCTGCCCAAAACCCTTAAAAAAAACAAAACTTCTATACATTCAATATATTATTCTTTCTTCTTTTTACTATTAAATTCCAGAAATTTCCAACTAACTCAGTTAACAGTCATTTATTGTCTATCAAGTACCATGCACGTGCACATATGCACGTGTGCTTCTGTGTGTGTGTGTGTGTGTGTGTGTGTGTGTGTGTGTGTGTGCCTGCATATACCTGTGCACTCAGAGAGTTGAGATGTTAAGGGAGATATAAAAGTATAAGTAAACAAGAAAGTTAGGAAGCCCAAGTTCAAAACCTTCCCCAGACACCCTCTACGTGGGTGATCATGGCCATGTCACCTAAATCTTCAGTTTCCTTGCACAAAATAATTACAGCATCATTTACCTCCAAGCACCATTGTAAGGAAAAAATATAAACATTAATTATGGCTATCATATCATGAATTGTAGCATAAATTCTTTTAAGTGTCTTTTCTTCTTTAATAAGTTATAAGCTCAAAAATGGGATTTATATTGGATTAACTTCAACTTTTAGAATTCTGTAAAATAAAACTAAGGAAACATTGAGTGAGAGTCTGAAAGATTCTTGAGAGTAAAAATCAGGAATTTTACTGAATGGGCTTTGTGCTATTGCTTCTGATTGGTCAAAGGTATTTTTAACATTCTTTGAGTTCTCAGTTTTGCTCTAGATAAAAGAGAACATATAGCAGAATATTACCTAAATGAGGTGTTAATATATTACTTTAGAAAACTTAATTTTGATTTTATCACCTACTCTGATGACACGCTAATTTCCATTCCCTTCTGCTACTTCCTCTATGCAGTACCAGATTAATATAATTTTAGTGATAGATGCGGTTTTGAGATATTCTAATCCAAAATACTTGTTTTACACATGCATTTAATGGAGAAGTAAATGAATGACCCAGCTCTGACCCTATCTGTGTGAATTTGGGAAGCTTACAATCTTCCTGGCCTTACTTATCTCATTTGAAAAACCAGGGAGTTAGATTATATAGCCTCTGAGGTCCTTAGAGCTATGAGTTTAGAACTGTATAGAACAGTTTTCAACAAAGTACTAAAATGAGTTAACATAACCAGGATTAGTACATGCAGGAGCAATATACTGGTGACTACAAAGAGTTCACATTACATTTTTAATTGTTTAAATTTTAAAGTTTAAAAATTCAAGCTACATCATTAGAAGTAAAATTCATCATAATCCTATTTGTTAGGAGTCACAGAATCACACCCTTTTTCTAATTTCAAAGTTAGGATAAATAACTAGTCATATACTTTTAATTTACAGGAGGGGAAATTGACCTAGACACGTAAATGATTTTACCAAAGCTCTGTGTAAATTCATAATATATTCTACAAAGTCAGAGGATGTAAGTGGTCATTCTACCACCAGTGAATGGCTGAGAAGAAAACCAACACTGTCCATTCAGAATATGGCTTGATAATTTTTAATTATATATGTAATAGCTCATTGCCTAACATGATTATAGAAATGAAATATTCACAAAGAGAAAATCATTTTACCACAAATTCAAAAAGGAATACAATTATAAATATACTAATTCTCCAGGAAATATTCAAAAATGATTCAGAGACTTCCATCAAAAACAACAGCAACAGATCATTTGTTCACGCTGCAAGGTACTCCCCAGGACAAGCATGGAACAATCTTTCTTTAAAAAGTCCTTTAGACATTTATCAGTATCAAAACACTGAAACTTCAATTTGGGCAAATGCTATCTACCTTTGAAGTGTTTTATGATCTATCAAGGGAAGATATTTTATGGAACAACTTTATAACCTCTATTTATTTGTCCTTTCAGAGAACCTTCAGTCTGTGACGAGGTCCCCGAGAGCCTTAGTGCCCAAAGAAATACTGTTGGTGCAGTGAATTAAATATAGAGTCTCATTTTTTTCACTGTATTGGTCCTTGTTCCTCTTATTTATTTCAATTTCTTCTCTTTGACTTAAAAACTAGAGCAGATGCACTGTCAAATCTTCAAAACAAAAACTGTTGTGATTATCTTCTCTTTCATGAATTAGAATTGACCAGATTCATATTCTTAACATAGTTACTAGTGGAAAAGGATTCAGGAATATAAATCCTGACTTTCAATGTTAAACCAATTCAATGAATTTAATTTAATTTAGTAAACAAAAACACCAGCACAAAGGTTTTCTAGATCATTTCAATTTCCAAGGTGGGATTTTAGCTTTAAAATTGAAAATGACAAAATTTATTGCAGAAATTTCAGTTCTAACTAAACATAACATAAATTCAGAGAACTAAAATCTTTTGCCATAAAAACTAAGTTAATTTATTTTGGCAGTGATTGGCAAAAATCGTATTAAATAATGACTGTGAATAAAAAATTCCTCCCAGACTTTGGTAATATCCCTTAAAATTTTTCAGTTATAACAGTTATTTTACAAAAGTTACTAGACAACTGTAATAAAAATACTTTAATTCCAAATCAGTTTTTTCTTGTAACTTCAATGAAGTGAAACTATCTAGCTGATTTAGAACATAACTCTTTGAAAATCCTACATTGTCTTATTTTGCTTAAGATTACTTTTCTGTCATCTTGTAAAAACAAAAGTAGTCTGAAGACTTTAAAATGCTATATAAATTGGAGCTGTTATTAAGAAAGAAAACTTAATTTGTTTAATATAAACACCAATACGTGCATTTTGGAAACATTCATTTTAAAATTAAAGCTAATTCTGTCAAACTAATATTTCTACTGTGTAACAATGTGAGGTATTTCTGGTATGGACGTGAACTATTAAATTATTTGATTTTGTTTGTTACAAAAATATGAATATACTTTTGCTTTAGGTTTTCTGAAAATAAAGTCAATTAATAGATTTATGTAACACCACAATATAAATCAACAGCTACATAGCAAGCCTCAAAGCATTTAGGGAACCCCTAGTTATGTTGGAAATCTTTGTTCTACAAGTTTCAAACTTTATTTTTAAATGGCTAAATTTTCTTATCAATTCATAACTTGTCATACTGAATATGAAGTCACACTGCCTCATGAAGAAGGATGAATGATCAGATACTGGTTGGTAGGCATCTGCCACTAACCAGCCACCCTTCAACTGCCTATGAAAGCACAGATAAAAGATAATATCCTAAAGAAATCTTAAACTTAGTGAAAAGAATGTCTCCTGGGCTAAAATGCAGAGCAGTGAATGGTTTTCTGACATTATTTTAGAAATTACTTAAAATGAGTTTTGCCTCAATGTTTTTGAGGTCTTAAATCTAGCAGCTTAACATTAAGATGCCATATCTTTGCTATATAGTGTAGGCCTAAAATTAGAGGGACTTCCAAGCCTCAGTTTGTTATGGTATATTTTGAGAATTTCATTTAAAGGGATGAACAAGGTAAATCCACTGACTCCTTTGGCTTATTTCACGCTTCTTCCCTAAATGATGTCCACACTCTGATGTTTGTCCACTTCTTACTCACTCTTATTTTCATATCACCTCCTGCCCCCTCCATGTTTAGTATGTTGACTTCCAATAGGACCCAAGGTCTGCAGAAGACTTTTTCTACATCTTTGCCTCTTGAAATCTTTCATACCTTTCAAGGCTCAGCTGACATGCTTTTTTCCTACAAGAAGTTTTCCATAAACCCCTAGGATTAGTCTGAAATCTCCTATACATTTAATCCTATAATGATTTCAGTTTGAGCTATTTAATACATTTTATCCTTTCCTTTGGTTTTTCCATCTGCTATAAATTCTCTCTCTCTCTCTCTCTCTCTCTCTCTCTCTCTCTCTCTCTCTCTCACACACACACACACACACACACACACACACACTAGTATATTCTGTGAGAGTAGAGACTATGACTTTTTGTAGTTGTATCACATGTTAGGTGTTAAATAAATGTATGCAGATAGATATGATAAGTAGAATTTTGGTGCAGGTACAAGGAAACCTTTGAATATATCGTATAATTTGATCAGTTTGGCTTTTTTGCTATTCTTTCCATTTGGCATTGCATCTGTTGCCTTTGTCTTAGTACAGATCTTCTGTCTTCCATTCCTGGAATATAATTATTCTGCAATTCTACTTCTTCAGATCCCTACCTTCCTAGCTCACATACCACCTTCTATGTGAGTGAGGCCTTTCCTGAGCCCCTCCTTCCCTCAACTGTTACTGCCTTCCCACCCCCTGCAATGAACTTTTATGAATATTGTTCAAGTTTTGTGTAAACATATAAAAGTTGGTGCCAATGGCATACTGGTAGGAAGGAAACTCCTTAGAGAAGGGACTGTTGTATTTTTATCTCTGAATTCCCAGCACCTAGGACAGCACCTTTCTGTTTTCTGCAGAAAGACTTCCTCAGTCCTTCTTTATCTTAGTTCCTTCCTTCTGAGACTCTTCTCAACTTCTCCTCTATATATCTTGTTTTTATAATATTGTTTGCATATTGTCTCCCCCAATAGACCTTGAGCTCATTGAGAACAGTGATATTTTTGCCTAACTCTCTAACCCAGGTGCTCAGCCCATTGCCTTGGGCTATCAAGAATCATGGGAGCTTAATAAATACTTATTGATTGACTACCTGACACATATACTACTAACACATAAACCATTTTTCATTGATTGATCAATACTATTTTTCTTCTAATAAGTAACAAATTTATTTTTTTCTCCATGATTGTAAGTTATCATATAAGAACCATAACAAATTGATCTTGGTAGGTTCTAGGTAAATTAGGTCTGACATGTTCTAGGTAAGACTTGGGTTAAACTAACTTCATATGGATATTTCTGAAAATAAATTAAGATGTTCTTGTAATTTCTCATTCAACAAAAATATTTTCTGGAATTGCTAGAAATTCTACATTAAGCTCCGGGGGTGGGGTGGGGGTGGGTAGAGATTTGGTAAAGTAAAAAGGAGAAAGGTAAGTCTTCTAAAGATTAATAGTGAAATTGAAAATGATAGTTTGGAGACTAGGGAAGAAGGAACTAAAATCAAGATTAGTACAAATAAACAGCCTCTATTTATTGAGGAAAAACTCTGTACTCATATAAAAGTAAATCACTTGGGGAAAGATCTGAAGAGTAAAATGATAAGGAAGCTATTTAATGATGTTTAAAAAACAGTTATGATATTAAGATAAAAAAGTGAAAGCATGGGATGCAGGAAGAGCCATCCTTTCTAATATAGAGGACCTTGGTGCAAATCCCAGTTCTGCCTGTTGCTTTCTGTGTTACCTTGGGCACGTCATTTAACCTTTTTGGGTCTTACTTTCTCCATTAAAAAAGAAGGTAATTGACTTAGACAGCTTCTAAGGGCCCTTCTGGCTCTGAACCTCTTATTACCCAAGTATTGACTAAGTTGAAATGGGGTAAATTTTATTCACAATCTAGGACACTGAGTAATGTGTTTGGGAAGTGATATAGCAGGAGAAAGACTAAGTAGTAAAGAAAGAGTATCAGCTCAAGACTTTAGAGAGAAAATGGGGTAACGTATAAGAGACTAAGTCATGAGTCTCTACCCTTCTGTCTCTAAAAACTCTGTATTGATGATGAGCTTCCATGAAGAAGGCTTCCCAGTGTCCATAGGCAACCCCTTGCTTCATCTCTCCCTTGAGATCTAGTCCCACATTTCAAATTGCCAGCTAGTTATCTACCTAGTTGAAGAGTCCTCAATATTCATTACCTTTCTGCCTAACTTTACCCTTCATCCTAAATTCCAATTATTGTTGAAGCCACCATCATCCTTCCAGTCAGTCAGCTACTTTGGAGTCTCCCTCAATTATTCACTTTAATTTGGCCCCACATATCCAATAAATCACCAAGCCTCAGTGATGTCATCTCTTCACCATTTCTCCCACCATTCCCTCTTTCTCTACCCACAATGACAACGATCCTAATCCAGGCCCTTAAAATCTGGACTATTGCAGTAGCTTCCTAATTGATCAGATTAACATGAGAATACTCCTGGATTTCTTGCCTAGATGCCTATGTCTAACCTCCACAATGGAGATTAGTAAGAGCTGAAAAATGTTTCCATTAATACGATTAAGAGGTTGGATGATAGACCCTATGGGAGATGGTTAAGAAACTATAACAGAGTACCTTAAAAAAGAGAATTATTTGAATAGGGCAAGTATGAAGGAAGGCTTAAGCAGGAAGGTGGTATAATGGAGATCATGCTGGCCTGAGTGGTGGTGAGACCTGCAGGCTTCAGTTCATGTTTCAGGCATTTCCTAGGCAGGGGTTCCCAGAGTAATTGACTTAGCTTCTCTGTCTTATTTTCCTTATGCATTAAATGAGAATGTGAGACTTAATTAATGGCTTTTAAATTTCTTTGAGCTCTACACCTATGATTTTACAATCTTTTAATATAATCAGTTTTTTTCTTTATTTTCTCTATTTAGGTGGCAAAAAAATAAAAAGAAAGCTGAGGACACCATAAACCTTAATTTGACAAAAGGATGGATTTCCTGATTATATTCAATGCTATATAATGGAAAAGAAGGAGACCATGAAACCACTGGCAATGGGCAATTTTACACAGGATACCATTAGGAACATAGGATCTGTTAGTTCTGATCAAGGGAATTGCTAGATAAAGGCAAGGGAATGAACTAGCATCTCTCTTAGAATCCTTTTGAGACACACAGTCATAGTACTCCAGACCCCCATCAGCTGCAAAAGTGACTCAAGCATATGGTCAAATATTGAAGTTGCCACCATGAAGACATATGAGATAGAGAAGAGTTCTTCAGCACTTCCATTCATCACAAGGCACTTAGTTTATGTAAGTTGTATTTTTTGATTATTATGGAAAAGTAAGGCATAAGTCTAAGTGACTCTGTATGTTTGTGTATGTGACCAAGACAGAAAGAAGGAGAATGAATATGAAATGATTGCCTCTTAATTATCAGATAAAATTTGCATGCAAATTCACATAAAATCTACGAACAAATGTAGTCAAAGTTGAGCCTTTAGAATGAGATATTTTTCTTCCCAAAAACAACTTATGTTCCTATAAAATGTCTAAAAAAAACCCCAAATATAGAAATAAAGACAAATACAGAGACAGATGACAGATAATAGAGAGCCAATCAGAAGGATAGAATGATATATAATAGGTAATGATATAGAGAAACAAATATAGAGATAGCAAACCAGTTTTGATCTCGGTACAAATTCATTATGAGACATGCAATAAAAACGATATTCATATTACAAAATACATCTGCATTTTTTCATTTTGAAATAAAAATGGATCAAGACAGAAAAATATTCCCTAAATTGCAGCTTTTATAAAATAAATGCAACAGATAATTGTCCCCTTGAAACAGACTCATAAAGAGCTAATTTCATCCCAAAAGCTAATCAGTTCCCTTAAAAATGACTAGACACAAACTTATAATCTTGCTACAAGATCTTTGAGGTGCCTTCTTAGAAGACAAAGCAAACTGCAATTGAAATTCTTTCTGTGTCCTGAAGAACCAACAAATAAACCGAAACAACTAGTCTTTCATTTCACTTTTGCTGTAATTGACTGAAGCCATGGTTGATTTAACACCCCGAAAGACAAGAATGGAAGAACATGCATATTGAAAGGGAAGCTAACATTGGCTCTCCATGGGCTAACATTATTTAACAGCTCTGTCAGGATGCTATTATATTGCCTACACATACTAATATATTCCTGCTTTGTTGAAAGGACAATTTAGTTTCTTGAAAATCCGCCTCATTTTAGCAGTTCCCTTGAATAATATTACCTCCCACAAACTTAGAGCTAACAAGGAGAAAACCCTTTGAGGATTCCCACCCTGCACCAAACAGAGCTCTGTCTAGTGTAGATACTGAATCCTAAAAGAGTACAGTAAGGAGTGACATGAGGTTAGTCACTCTAAGGACTGCAATGCTTCTATTGCCTGGAAAACCCCTAAAGAATTTCCACTCCATTTACCTGCCGCATTCTGGAGATGACATAATGAGGCAGAATGAGTTTCAGACAGGACCACACAGCCTATGCTTGTGACAAATTATACCTACCATTAAGAAGAAAAAGTCAGAAAAAAGGGATATACATGGTTGAAAAGGAAAGAAATGTTTTAATCATGAGCTGAGTTTCATCATTATCATCTATTGCTCAAATCAAAGGCATCAAGAGAGAATATTCTTGAAGAGGGGGTTTAAGGTACATCAGCATTTATGAGATGGTAGCCTATGTTATAATATCCAGTGTATAGTATAAGTGAACAAAAAGATTCAGGTATGTCTGCATGGTACAATATAGATTATCAAATGGAACTGATAAACTCCACTAAGTTGAAGTTTGAGAAGAAGTACTGTAACTTGTTTCTAATCACACAGGACATTTACTTAGCTATGAAGAGCAAAATTGTGTCTGTCACATGAGAACAAACCAATGATCATGTCATCCCTTCCCCACACATATTCAATAAGCTCCCAATGGCTTCCTATTGACTTTAAATACAGAATGCTCTGTTTGGCAGCCCTTTATAACCTAGCCTCCTCCTACCTTTCGAGTCTTCAAACACTTTACACATTGACACATACTCTTTAATCCAGTGACACTGGCCTCTTGGATATTCCAGGAACAAGACATCCCACCTTTCTGTCTCCACTCCAGACATTGTCCTTAGCTGTCTCCCATGCCTATAATGCTCTCCCTTCTTGGTTTGACTAACCTCTCTGGCTTCTTTTAAGTCCCTACTAAAACCCCATCTTCTATAGGAAGTCTTTCCCAAGCCCTCTAAATTCCAGTGTCTTCCTTCCTTCCATTAATTATTTTCTATTTGCTCTGTACATAGCTTGCTTTGAATATGTGTTTGCATTAGACTGTAAATCCCTTGAGGACAGACACTTTCTTTCACCTCTTTGTGTATCCCTAGTGCTAAATGCCTGGCACATAATGGGTGCTTAATCAATATTTATTTATTCCTTTTCAGAAATAAAAGAAACACCTAGGCAATCAAGATAGAATGTCCTATACAGTGTGTGTGTGTGTGTGTGTGTGTGTGTGTGTGTGTGTGCATGTGTGTGTATGTGTGTGTGTATGTGTGTATGTATGGGTGTGTGTGTGTGTATGTGTGTGTGTGTGTGTGTGTGCGCGCGTGCGCCTGTTCTGGTTAATTTCACTTTACCTAAATTATTAGTTCAAGAGAAACAATGAGATAGAAAGTCACAGTGGGAGTTATAAACTAAATACAATTACGTTTTAATTAACAAGCCAAAATTAGCTAAGTGATTTGTTGTTCAAACAGTTAAAGCAGCCTTAAGTTCATTTCCTTCTTCCAAATGTCCCCACAAAAGACCCAAATTGTGTCATTACCCTTCTCCAACATACATACTGGGAATCTGTTGAATCCTGTGGACAACTACAAATGCATCAGACAATCCCACTTTCACTGGATGGTTGGTTGTACTTATCTGGGTCACCAACACAGGAATCTAGGGGGAAAAAGGGGAAAAAAACAAATTGATATGAGTTAGTCTTGAATATCCTGTCCAGCGACAAAAATAAAAGCAATGCAATGAAAAACAAGTGTGATCCTTGCTGATTATATGTTTGTAACTGAGGGGAAAAGAGTACTGATGACTAAAGATACAGGGATAAGAATAGGGACAGAAACTGTGATTTCACTGGTGTTTGAACTCCCAGTGAGGAATTACCTCTAGCACTGCAAGTTGATACCATTTCTGAAACTTATTATCTTAGAGAGTTAGTTAAAGCAATTATAGGCTAAGTGACTTGCTCAGGACCACACACAGTATATGCCAGAAGTGGGGTTTGAACCAAGGTGTTTCTGGCTTGTAGGTCAACTGTGCTAAAATTAATGTAAATTATATCTTCTATGAGAAAAATGATATAAATATATCATTTATATATTAAAATATATATAATATAAATATATCATTTATATAAAAATGAATATAGATTCATATAACATGTCATATGTATAGATACATATATATGTGTATACATGTACACATGAACACACACATGCATACACATGGGAAAAGACACTATATTACAAATTCCACAACTGAACATCAAAATCTTCATAAGAGTCTTTCAGTTTTGATTTGTTTGAAATATTCAGAAGCAACACATTTTGGTGAAAAGAGCTTCAGATGGGTAATAAGAGGATCTACTGCAGACTCTTCCTAGCTACATAACCTTGGACAAGTCACTTATCTCTGGTTCCCAATTTGCTCATCTGCAAAATGCTTTTGACATTTCTATCACTTAACCCACAAAGCTGTTGTGTGCAAAGCACAATAGAGTCTTAAAGCTTAATATGAATAGAAACTGTTATCGCAAATGAAATGAAAGCATAAAAGCCGCCTCTTGACCTAGATATTGTGGGCATGTATAGAGATGGCACTTTAAGGTTCACCAATTATTTTACATACATTATCTCATTTGCTAACCACAGATGTTTGATAATAAAGAGACCACAGAAGACCATAAAAGTGAATCAGCAAGCACCAGGACTGTTGAACTTGCTTGTGTTGTTCAGTTGAAAAATAGTACCACATACATGTAGGGGACTCAATAAATATGTTTGTTGATGCTAAGCAATTAAAATATAAATGTAAAAAAAAAACACCAACCTTTTTTCTGTCTCTGGAATCTAAACACAAATGGGGTAATACAGAGGAAATATATAGAAACCGTTTTATTTAAAGGAAAGGGCTATATGATATAAGATGGTATTGTCAATTTTGGGAGAAGAAAGGACCAATTTCTAGGCCTTTGATGTAGGAAACTCACAGTATGGAAACACTCTACCAACATAGTTCATCACATTTTTAATTTTTTTTAATTTTCTTTATCTTTTTTTTCTCTGTCTTTCCCTTCCTTCCTTCTTCCTTCCTTCCTTCCTTTCTTCCTTCCTTCCTTTCTTTTTCTCTACCTATGTTTTATGTAGTTTATAGTCTTAGAGAGTTATCCCAAAATCACTGAGAGATTCAGTACCTTAGCCATGGTCACACAGTTCATATGTGCCAGGAGCAGAATTTGCACCCAAGTCTTTTTGACTTTAAGGCTGCCCATTAAGTCACTCTATATCATTATCTTTCATTGATTTACTTTGTTATAATGAATGACACATTGAAGGTCAAGTGAAATACATCAGGCTATTTGTCCTTACTTTAAATGTCCCCAGACTGCTAAACCTTTTCACTTATTATGTCTGCATTTCACAGTTTTTTTCTGTCTCTTTTGTCACAGTGACAGTCACAGCTGTCACTTTAACTGGAATACTCAGTTATCCTAACTCCAAGTTAAGTGCTCCTTCTTCCTATCCCATGATAACTTTCATAATTACTTGTAAAATGAAAGAGTTGAATTAAATTCCTTTTAAGGTCTCATCCACTTCTAAATCTGTGATCCTATATTATCATCATTACTTTTTCTTCTTACGATCTTGGTTGTAGAGAAAACTCTTAAGAATGACAAATAATACTACTAGTGAACAAACATTTGTCAAGTGGCCTGAAACAACCCCAAAGAAATTCTTTTTCTATTGAGTTAGATTTAATGACTTATAAGTGGCAGCATTTCCTAGCAACACTGAAAGTCAAGCCTACATGTTGAACTTTAAAATTCTAAACTAAAACTCCCACTAAACACCATGAAGACAGAACTCCCAAGGGCAAATTTTGTTTTCTACTTTCACTTCCAATTGAAAACAAAATTTTCATATCCTGGAGCATTTGATTAAAAAAAAATATATGTGGGAAAATGAGACTATATGAACAAGGAATGCACTTACATGAAAGGCATATAAAGACCAATTGCTGAAACCAAACAGACTCAGTTTGGGAAAGGTGAGGTGGGAGGTATAATTACTCTAATATAAACAAAAGTAGGGATTAGTCTTTCTCCAAGAGATAAAAGGACAATTTTTTTTTAAAGTTTCGGTTGTGAAGAGAAATTTCTACTGGGGAGGTAATCAAATTGTGGGAGAGAAGATTCACAGCAACTGTATTAAAGAACACTATCTTTTCCATTCAATTATAAGGAAGGAGTATTTTATTAATATCGATAAACAAGGAGAAATCAAACTGTGCTTCAAGCATTATTTTCAACGAGCAAAGAGGAACTTCAAACTTTTCCTACAGGCATTGTTTTCCTTTTAAAATTATATTTTAAATTGGATTGCCATTTTCTTTGAAAATCCCAGTCAAGTCAACAAGCATTTATTAACTGCATTGAATGTGTAAGTGATGGGGATACAAAGAGATGCAAAAACTGTCCTTGCCCTCAAGAAGCTCACATTCCAATGGGTGAGACATGTAAAGAAATAGAAAAATAAAAGATTTGCAAAGCATTTATTAAATACTTATTATGCTCCAGGAACTGTGTTACATACCTGGCATACAAATATGATCAACCTTCCCTCAAGGAACTGAGAAAATTACATTGATTCTGTATCATTTTAATGGATTCCATTTACAGTCAATTGATTTTGTCCCTTAAGTGCTTAAGTCATGGTTCTTTGTCTCTGAACTTAGTTCAGGATGCAGCTCACCTATATTGAGTTAATTTTAGAAATCTAGTGCTCCCCCTAATCACTGTTCTATTCTTCCTCAAAGAAATCTGCTGTCATTGGGGGATGTGGAGGCACTAAGCTATCGTTCCAGGATGTCTGGTTTGCAATCCAAAGAAATCTTACCCACTATCTCTAATCTTGCAGATGGACTCCAATAATGAATATTTCTTAATCAAAGGAACGAAGAAAGGCAGTTATTACTAGCCCACCTTCTCGAAACTTCAGACAATTATATTGTGCTCCACTTCTTAGCCATGTAACCAAGGATGTTGTCCTCAACCCCAACCAACCTTATAGCCAACTGCATTATTTACTCACCTGTCTTGTCCTGCTTTTTGTTCTATCCTTGTAAGAATGCTCTTTGTTTGCTTATTAGTGTCTTTGGCTTAAACTGAAGCCAACCACCAATCCATTCTATTTTTAGGTTCATGCCCCTTTAACAAAACATTATATTGCTTGGGAAAATACATCTTAATCTATCTTTGTTGAATTTTACTCATGACAAAACTTAAATTATAAAGGGGGAACTTTATATATGAAGGGGAAGTAGAGACAAAGATGGTTAATGGCACCACGATGTGAAGATGTCAAAAAGTGGCCAGACTACCTGGCTATGAACAACATAAGGCAAAGCTCACACATGAAATTCCAGTGTTCTTGGGCCCAAAAAGTACTGAAAACTAAAAGACAATCAATGAATCATTGGTCAATCTGAATTAAGAGAAAGGTGAAGGAATGTAAAATTTCAAAACTCAAAATAATAAGAGAAATTCATAACAAAAAGGAAATTAAAAGAATCATTAGAAATGACTGTGAAATTACAGATTGGAAATCCTAAGAATTCAAAGGAAGAGAATGACATTAAAAACATAATATACCCCCAACTAATAAAATAAAAAATAGAGATTTTAAACAAGTCAATCTCAGAAACAAATCAAATAGAAAACAAACGAACGGCCAAAGGTAGGGAAGTGGGAGAAAATGGGTCAGATTTATAAGTAAAATCTGTCAAATATTGAAAGGCCACAAAAAATGATTCCTCAATTTATCCATATGCTCTATGATACAAAAGTGATCCCAATATAATGAGAGCCAAATAAAAAGAACTATAGAGAAATATTACTAAAGAAATGTGGTACATATATTTTGCATAATACCTTTGTGATGAGACATCAGCAATAAATCCTGCAAATAATTCAGTGGATTCATACAAGATTGTAAGGATGGCTCAACAGTAAGAAAATTATTACCATATTTAGTCATATGAACAATAAATTACAAAATAATTTCGAGATGGTTTTTTTTTAATTGAAAAAACATGACATTCAATTATGGTTAAAAACTCTACAAATATAGGTAAGGCTGAGATTTTTCATTATTATAGAAAGTATATTTCTAAAACCAAGAAATATCACTGTTTACAATGAAGAAACACTAGATACTTTCTAAGTACAAAGAAAAAAAAACATGGGTTAAGCAAGGACGTGATCCATCTTCACTATTATTTAACACAGCCCTAGAAATGTTCATTGTTACAATAGAGAAAAAATTAGAAGCATCACTGTCTGCAAAGAGGAGACAAAATGATACACTTTTGCACTTGGCAACTTGGTATACTTAGTTTGTGCTTCACTTAAGAAGGCGAAAATTACTACTGCACAATTTCCCAAAGCCAATCCAGGCAACTCTCTTCCTTAGCTCACTAGCTACAGTGTCTATCCAAGGTGTATGGGCTGAGGGGTTGGTAAAATAGTCTGGTCGTGCGATTGAATCTCATAATATGGATCACAGACATTCTTTAGCCGCTTTGCTTTTCTTCTGTGAACTATTTTGATTAACTACAGTTTGCACTTGGGAGGCTGTGCAATATTAATATTACAGGACTTAGTGAAAATGGAACAACGTCTTCTGAAAAAGAAACGGAAACATCTGGAGAAACTCACTATCTACAGAGAGTTGTTCATATGTTCTCAGTGATGCACCTCCTGTATTACAGTGGGAAGCACCTTTGGGAAACTCCCTCTGTCTTGCTTGATATGAATAAGCCAACAAAGTTATTTCATGTTATATTTATCAAAGTAATCTTATATGACCTTAGACACCTTGTAGTTCACAAGTTTTTTAGTGTATGTTTGGTTCTTTGAATGGCATGAATTTAAGAAAAATAATTCTCTATAGCTTTATGTTAGCTATATGCCTGATCAGAAGTGGTCTGTGGTAGAATACCATTTGTGAAACCTGTCCCCTTATTATATTTTATTAAAGTATGCATTATAATAATCAATCAAGAGTATTTATTAGAGGTGATTTGTTCTGAAAGAACCCTGGTTTTGTCAAAGGACCTGAGTATCAATCCTGTCTTTGTCACTTACTATCTACTTTGGAAAGTCATAGTACCTCTTTGAGCCTCAGTAAAATGAGATCATTGGGGTAAATGTCCTTTAAGAACCCTTCTGACTTCAGCTCTATTAGCTAATGTTAGGCCCTGGGCTACAATTAGTATTTTGTATTGAATAGTCTCAGAGCTTTTTGTATAGGTAAAAGGGTAAGGGCATACATTTACAGTTATCTCTGATTATTTTTTTTTAAGTAGAAATAAATTTTTCAATTCTTCCCCCAATCATTCAAATTCTTTCTTTTTTTTGAAGACATCTAAGAAAAGATCCCTTAATACTCTCAAAATTGTGTCACTTGCAGCACAGACTTCCTGTGTGTGTATGTACTTTACTCCAGCTGCCATTCCCATCTTTGTCCTCTTTAGAGCCTTTACCACTTCCTCCTTTAGCACAGCATGGTCTCTACTGTTGAGTCCAAATATGGATTTTCTATTAACAGTGATGACGAAAATTATAATAGGAAAGTCAACAGAACTTTTGCCTTTACTGTTTTTTGTTTCATCTGTTTGAAAACATTGGTGACATCCTTGATCTATATTTATCTTATGTTTGGATAAACACGTTCTCACATAAAACTTTCCCAGTACAACCTTCTCTCATCCTCAGCGTGTATTTCTTCAATGTAATGGACAAATGCAATGGATGGAGTTTAAGATTTCCTGCAAAATATTAGAGGAGAACTCTAAAGCAACTCCTTAAGTATCCATCAGTAATGAGTGGTCATGATTCCAAGAATTATAGTACTAAACCTTCAGCTTTCTGGAGCGGAAATTGGTAAAGTATAGCGTTATCACAATGAACTTTCAACTACCAGTAGAAACAACTTCTTATTATATAATCTAAAGGAGTCGAGAGAATCATTTCTCAATTCTATCCTGTACTTACCTACTTTTGTCCAGGTAATGATACTGACTCACATGAATCAGCTGAAAGCCTTCTAGACCCAGTTAAACAGCAATATCCTCCTTGAAGTCATTTGTGCTTCCCCAAGTATGATATCATCTCTGTCTCTTCACATTTTCCTGGAG
Organism: Pseudochirops cupreus; assembly: GCA_028627135.1. NCBI lineage: Eukaryota > Metazoa > Chordata > Mammalia > Diprotodontia > Pseudocheiridae > Pseudochirops > Pseudochirops cupreus. Next base: position 538,440,247 of record CM053581.1, read on the forward strand.
AAGTCTGTCTGGATTTCTTTGACTACATCACACTCTACCTTTTATAATATTATTTATGATGATGCCAAGTCTCCCAAGGACTATGTACCTTAAGGGCAGAGCCCATGTCCTTTCTGTCTTTCTTATACCCAACATCTATCATTGTGCTTTTCATAGGCAGTTAATAAAGAAATAAAATTGAATTGGCTCGAATGAGTCTTTTCACACTCAGCGCTTTCATCCTAAGACAAATTTCCCTTACTAAGCCTACCCACTTGTTCTCAAGCATGGCCTATCCAATGTATTTTTGCGTGCGTGTATTTATTTATTTATTTAAATTTGTTTGTTCCTTTGTTTATTACCTTTGTAAGACTTATATGAGCTCTAGATAAACAGGCATAGGTCTCAAAAAAAAATTGAGTTTGTCTCCAAACTAGGCCAAGGGATTGCAGAAGGATTTTAATCAATTGTTCTCTCAGGAAGCATTTATAAATTGAGCAGGAACTGTGCTTGGCACTTGGCAAACAAAACAAAGAACAAAAAATTTCTTGTTCTTGAGGAGCTTGCATTTGATCAGAAAAAGCATATATTTAGTGTAGCTACAAGAGAATGAAGCATAAAGTAATTGTAAGGGAGTAGTATGCTAACAGCAAGTGGGAAATGAGGGACTTGAGGAGACTAGGACAGCAAATGGTTAATTGTGTGAATTGAGTGAACCACACTTACTCCATCTTGTGACTCAGTCCTGGAGCTAGCTCAGTTCCCTTTTTATTCAACTATGGGTTTGGTCCAACTTTTGTCTTATGAGAAAACTTTATTCAGTTGTAGGAGAAAACCTTATTACATTGTTTGAACATAACCCTGCATGGTTGGGAAGCTGGACCACCTCTACTTGCTTCTTAGCGACCTTTTACTAAGGACTGAGTTTATATTGACCAGAAACCCAGTCATAACATAAGAAGAATGCATGAAGTTTACCGACAATTATACATCTCAAAGAACCCACAGGAAAACCGGTCCTATACTGATCAACCAACCCATTATTGTTTTATGCCCCTTTGATTGTTCACATACACTTGGGGGAAATGGGAAACCTCTTTTTTCTGACTTCAGGAAATTACATTTGTTTCTTCTCCCACTCCCAACTTGGAAGGTCCCCAATCTTTTCTTCATTTAGAAATCAGATTAACTAATATTGTATCCTTTTAATTAATTAGTCTTATTTATTTAATTGTAATGCATAAAAACCTCTCTCCCCCTGTTAGGGTTCAAACCTAAGCTGAGGAAGGGGACTGGTGCCAATCTGTTGGGCAGTTGGCATTCCCTGCTTAATATCAAAATGCTCCGAAACTAAAACCTTGTGTCCTCAGTCAACTCTTCTTTCACTCACCATAAAAAGGAAAAAGATTTGCTCAGAAAACAATGCTTGAAGTGTTGCCTAAAGAATGAAAGTGATTTTCTGATTTAGAGGTGATTAGGCAGTACATTCCAGTACCAAGCTATAGGGATGAATAATGAATTGGTGGGTGGGCGTGTGTATTCGTGTGTACATATGTAACAGAGAAAAGGCCAGTTTGGCTTGATCACAGAGTATGGGAAGGGCAATAACATATATACTGAACCCAGAAATACAGGTAGGCACCAATTGTGAAGGACTTCAAAAGGTAAATAAGGGAGATTATATTTCATCCTAGAGGCAATGGAGTTTATTGAGTAGGGAAATGACATGGTCAGATCTATGCTTAAGGAAAAACACTTCATCAACTATACGGGGGATAGAGTGGTATGGTGACAGATTTGAGAAGGGAAGACCAATTACAAGACCCCTACAAATCATATTTTGTGACTATGAATTTATCTAAATAAAGAAAAGCAGATATCTTAATGATTAACATTAAGTGGATAAAAAAAGTAGTGAGAATATCACCACTATTTAACATAGGCCTTACCTTAGTTTCATCTTAATGCTCAATTCTTGGCTTAGTAAATTATTTTTCCTTACATTTTAGAACATATATGTCAACGACACATTTAGGACGTTTACTTTGAACAATGAAACAATTTTTGAATAAAAGCAGAAAGACTCTGACATAGCTTGAAGGCATTAGGAAATTAAGGCAGAGAGGTGATGAAAAGAATGGGGAAAGATGACATATATGACTGATTTTCTGACAAAGCAAATCCAAGGCCACAACAGAAAATGTTTTCTCTATGCTGGTCATGCTGATTCCTAAAGTTCCCTATTCTCCTTCAGAGCAAGGTAAAAAAAAAAAGCTTCCACCCAGGACTGCCAATAAATACACGTTTTCTCTCAGTTCTGCCAGTGGGCAATCCTTTTCCTCCTATCACCCCAAAAGCAAACAACACTCATCTGTTCCATTACAGGATCAGTTCTCTATTATATGCTACAGAGAAACTCAGCATGAGCTATATTGTTCAATGAGAGCTTTGCAATACAAATTATGTGCCAATCCAAAAATAATGTGACTCAGAGCAATAGCAATGACAACATTACTTTACGTGTGATATTCAGCCACCTAATTCTGCTGATTTTCGTAGGTGTTTTAGTACCCATTCACAGAAGTTATATGGGTTCAAATACATACTCTGTCATTTACTACCACTATGGCTGTAAGCAAAGATCATTTAACCTCTTTGTTCCTTAGTTTCCTCATCTGTAAAATGGGGGCATATTCTAGATGGCTGCTGAAAAACTTTCCCATTAGTGATCTATGATTGCATGATCTGTCAGTCAATTCAAAATTTGTATTGAATGAGAATTGCTGACAAGATGGTAGAGTAGGGGCAACAATCCAGCTAAATCTCACAACATTCCTCTTCAAATAAATTAAAATAACACACTAAATTGATTTCTGGACTGGCATAACCTACAAAAGTTGAGGTGAGACATTTTCCACTCCAGGACAAGTTAGGAGATTAGCAGAAGAGGTTTGTGATGCTGGAGTGAGGATAAACCTGGAACAAACACACTAGCAACATGAGTAGCAAACCTTGATAGCAGGTAATTCTCAGCCCACAGAGGGCAAGAGGATTGAACAAGAGATGAGAAAGATATTACAGGGAACCCTGAATTGGCATAGGGCTCAGGACTATTTGTTAACTGCATTGTCAATAGGCAATTTAACGTCACAGTTCCAGGGCAGAAAGATCTTTTGGGAAGTTATCAGGGAGCAGGACCCTGGTCTCAGTTTCAGGATAGAGGGGGACACTAATGCTTGCAGCTGCCAGAGAACAGGAGCCCTTCCCAGGTAAAGAGCACAGCATAGACAAGGAAAGGTAGGAACTACACTTCTACCAGAATAACCTTGCCTTGAAGGCACTTAAAACTTGCAGAGGCTCCAGACTCAGAAAACAGCAGCATGAAAAAGCCTAAAGTCTGAAATAGCACATCCTCACTGTCAGATGAAAGACCCAACATTAACACAAAGTTCAAAAGAACAGACTGGAAAAATTAACAAACAACAAAAAAGTAATCTGACCATAAAAAGCTACTATTGTGACAAGGAAGATAAAGACATAAATTCACAAGAACATGAAAACAAGCAATGCTTCAAAGAAACATGCTAAGTGGAGACAAACCAAAAAAAGAATTCCTGGAACAGTTAAAAAAATAGATGAAAGTGATAGAGAAAAGTTGGGAAGAGAAATAACAGTGAAAAAAATTATGAAAAGAAAATTAATTGCTTGGTAAAAGAAACAAACATACCAAAGAAAATAGTGTCTTAAGAAACAGAACTGGCCAAATGGTAAAACTGTGAGTGTTAATGGGATGAATTCCCCCATAAAACAGAAGCAGAATAGATAGAAACCAGAATCCGACAAGATGGTGTTTATAATAAACACACTTGAAATAAAGATATTGAAAAAAGAAGTGAATGGATATTATCACCACTAGTATTTAATATTATATTAGAAATTCTAGGCATAGCAATAAGACAAGAAAAAGAGGTTAAAGAAAATAGAAAAGGCAGTAACAAAGGTATCAAAACGATCACTCTTTGCTGATGGTATGATGGCATAGACATAGAATACTAGAGAATCAATTTCAAAAAATAACTAGTTGAAATAATTAACAACTTTAGCAAAAGGTCCAGGACATAAAATAAACTGACATAAATCTTCAGCATTTCTATATATTAACAACAAAGACCACCTGGAGGAGAAAGAGAAATCCCATATAAAGTAACTGCCGATAATACACAACATTTCGGAGTCTACCGGCTAAGACAAATCCTAGAACTATTTGAACATGACTGTGAAACAGTTTTGACACAGATAAAGTCAGATCTGAACAATAGAAATCTTAATTGCTAATGGGCAAGCCAACCCAATATAAAAAAAGAAATTCTGCCTAAATTAATTTATTCAGTGCCATACCAAATTACCAAAATTTACTTTGTGGAGCTAGAAAAATAATAACAAACTTCCCTTGTAAGAACAAAGGTTAATAATATAAGTTTTGAGAAGAAGAAAGCAAAACTATCTATAGTCATGTTAAAAAAAATGCTCTAAATTACTATTGATTAGAGAAAGGCATATTAAGACAACTTTGAGCTACCACTTCAGAGATATTAAATTGAATAAAGTAAAAGAAAAGGAAAATCACAAATATTGGAGGAGATATGAGAAAAAATGGGACACTGATGCATTGTGGGTAGAATTGTGAATTCAACCAGCCATTTTGGGGAGCAATTTACAATTATGCCAAAAATAGTGGAAAACTCTGCATATGGCCTTTGACCAAGCAATACCACTTCTAAGGTCTGTATCCTAAAGAGATAAAAAAAAGGAAAAGTATCTATATATGTACAAAAATATTTGTAGCAGCTTTTTTACTGATGGCAAGGGACTGGAAATTGAAGGGATGCACAACAAGCTGGGAATGGCTAAACAAGTTGTGGTGTATAATTGTCATAGAAAACTGTAAGAAATGATGAGCACGAGGCTTTCAGAAAAATCCCCAAAGACTTATATGATTAAATACAAAGTGAAGTGAGCAGAACCAAATGACTATTGTACATAGTAAAAACAATATTATGTGATGATCATCTGAGAATGACTTAGCTATTCTCAGCAATGTGAAGATTCAAGACAATTCTGATGAATTTATGATGAAAATGCTATCCACCTCCAGATAAAGAAATGATAAAGTCTAAATGTAGATTAAAGCATAATATTTTTAGTGTGTGTGTGTGTGTGTGTGTGTGTGTGTGTGTATGTGTTTGGGGGGTTCTGTGTTTTCTTTCACAAACTGACTAATATGGAAATATATTTTCTATGACTGTACACATATAATCTATCTAAAACTGCTTGCCATCTCAGGAAGTATATAGGGGAAGAAGGGAAGGAGAGAATTTGGAATTCAAAGTTTTTTTTTTAAGTGCTAAAATTTATTTCACATGTAGTTCAAAATATAAATACTTTAAAAATTAAGGGACTGGAGCAGAATCTACTATGTTTCAGGCAAGATAAAAAATAGCAGGGGTAGCAATCATGATCTCAGGCAAAGTAAAAACAAAAATAGACATAATTAAATGAGATAATAAGGTCAACTACATTTTGATAAAGTTACTATAGACAATGAAGTAATATCAAAAATCTTACAGCAAGTTCCTCTGATGAAAGTCTAATTTCTTAAATATATCAGCAACTGAGTCTAATTTATAAAAAAAAATAAATATTTTCTAAAAGAAAAAATGGTCAAAAGATATGAAGAGGCACTTTTCGGAAATTAGAGCCAATAACAGTCACATGGGAAAAATCCTCCAAATCACTACTGGTAAGGAAAATGCAAATTAAAATATTTTTAATTAATGTTTAAATTAAAATTAAAATTATTAAATTAAAATTAAAACCTATCAGATTTGCTAACACTACAGAAAAGGACAATGACAATTTCTGGAGGAAATGTGGGAAAATAGAGACCTAATGCACTATTGATAGGGTTGTGAATGATTTCAACCCATCTGGAAAACAATTTGGAACTAGATCCAAAGGACTATATAACTCTGCATACCCTTTGACATGGCAATACCACTGCTAAGTTTGTAGGCAAAAGAGATCAAAGGAAAACAAAAAGAATCGGTATGTACAAAAGTATTCATAGCAGCTCTTTTTCTTATAGGAAAGAATTGAAAGTTGAGGGGATGTGCATCAATTGGGAAAAAGCTGAACAAGTTGTTGCATATGATGTTAATCAAAGACCATTATGTTATAAGAAATGATGAGGGGGTGATTTCAGAAAAAAACAGACAAAACAAAACATGGGAAGACCTATATGAACTGATATGAAGTGAAGTGAACAGAACCAGGAGATCATTGTGCACAGTAACAGCAATACTGTAATGATGAGCAACCATGAAGACTTATCAATTCTGATTAATACACAGATCCAAGACAGTTCCAATGGACTCATGATAAACAATGTTATCAACCTCCAGAGAGAACTGATGAACTCTTAGTGCAAATTGTAATATATTTTAAAATTTTTCTTTATTTTTCTTGCTGTTTTGCAACATGGCTAATATAGAGATGTGTTTGACATGATTTCACATGTATAACTGATACCAGAACGCTTACCTTGTCAATGGGTGTAGAAGGAGATGGAGGGAGAGAAAAAATTTGGAATTCAAAACCTTTTTTTAAAAGAATGTCAAAAACAAAGAAACAAGGCATTTGAAAAAGAAAAGAGAGGTGCTTTCAAGTTAATCACAAGTTTTCATTTTCAGAAATTACATTTGGATAAAACTTTGACAGGGCATTCAGCTGCTAAAAACATCTTTGCTGAGTGCCCTTGTATCATGTTGTGTTCTCCATCTAGGACAGCTGTTTGGGGATTGGGTTAAAGTGATAGTGGGCTAGATTTAATTTAGAATGCTTAGACCTTACACTTTGTTGCAAAAATAGTAAATTTGAACTTCACAAATTAAATTTATTGCTTTTTAAAAAAAAGGATTCTCATATACACTGCCATATGAGACAAAATTGGACAAGACAAAGTATCTCAGGGGGAGGAGTTATTTTCTTCACTCTCTGTAAGAAACAAATCATTTTTATTATCGGCATCTGAGGTCAAGGTCTCTAAAAACTATGGAACCTTATTTCTTCCCAATCTGGACATCACCCAAGTTTTAAATGAAGACATATATCCTGCCTAGAGCCTGAATTCGAAAAGCAATGTCTATTCTTCCTCTAGCTTCTTTTCTCATCATTTCCTTCCTCATTTATCAAAATCCTTCTATGATAACTTGCAAGATGAAAAAGTTTCAGGACAACTTTAGTAGTACCTTCAGTTAAGATTTAGTAAGGGGACAAGACCCTTCCCTTTAGTCTTTGTATAGAGGATCAGTGACCCACAAAAGGTGAATAGGTAGAAAAGAGCAACTTAAACTAATTATAATGAAAATAATTTATACTACATGATTTATAAATATGTATGTATGTATTCACATGCACATATATGAACTGCATACATGTATACATGCACTAGTCAAGAATAAAATATAAAATGTTCAACTTATTTTTAAATGTAAGATTAAGGAAAATAAAAATTTATTTCATGAGTAATAAAATATTTGCACAGAAGGGGGTATAATCTAGTATCAAGACAGAGACTGAAGATCAATGAGAGGGAGTTTACAGAAAGAATCTTTGTCTGAGGTCCAAAGGATGAAGGATAGAGTATGTGAGAAGATGGAAATTTTGAAGTGTGGGAGGGAGAAGAAGTAGTTTTAAGGAACTCTTCTAGCATGACTTTAATCTCAGTCAAGTAAGATGGATGTATTCTGAGATGAAAGGGAGTCATGGTTTTAGTTAGGGAAGATAAGTTTAAAACAATTTGCCAGGAATGAAGATGAACTAATAAAAGAGGATCAATGGTATCATTACATGGATAACACAAATTTGTAGTGGGCAAAAGCATCATGGCTTCTCTGATTATTTCTAGCAACATAATCACTTGAAAGGAAGAAGCAGATCACAAAATTTACCTAAGATTGAGGCCTAACAGGCAGTAATTTGGGGATATACAGAAGTGAAGAGATTTAAAGGTGGATGAGAGTGCATTATTGCAGTGGTCAAGATGGGGGAGAGAAATGAGACTACATGAAAGCTGTCAGTATAACTGGAGAACAGCCAAGAAATGAAAAATCAAGCGTCACAGTAAGGGGAAAAAATGGGCACTGAGTTATTAAGGCCACAAGAGAGGAAGAATATAACATCCATTTCAATGAATAGAACATCAGAGTTCAGAATTTTTTGTAGAGCAGCTTTGAGTGGTGGTAAAATACAGCATGGGCAACAAGATGGCACAGCGAATAGAGTGCTTGTCTTGGTAGTCATCTTCCTGAGTTCAAATCTGGCCTCAGACACTTACTAGTTATGTGGCCCTGGGTAAGTCACTTAAACCCATTTGCCTCAGTTTTCTCATCTGTAAAAATAAGCTGGAGAAGAAAATGGAAAACCACTCCGATATCTTTGCCAAGGAAACTCCTAATGGTGTTATGAAAAGTTGGACACAACAGAAAATCACCAGAAAACAAGCATAACAAAGTATAGGATACAGTCATCTTAAGAAAAATGTGTGTGTATATGTCTGTGTCTGTATAACAAGAGATTAAAAAGTTGGAATGGGGCAGTGTGGTGTAGTGTAGAAAGAGTACTAGTGGTAAAGCAAGAGGATCTATGCTCAATTCTCAGCTGTGCTACTCACTATCTTTGTGACCTCTGGTCACTCAGTCATTCTGGGGCTCATTTTTTTCCACTATAATCAATGGCTTGAATTAACTGGCCTTGACAATCCCTTCCATATCTAAATCTATGTGCTTATGACCAAAAGAAAAGTAGATTGATAGATGGATAAATATATAGATATGCTGTGTATTCACACTGATAAACTTTGGGCAATATTTATATTTATAGATGGATAAATATACAGGATCCACATACAAACACACAGATATACACATATTATATGTGTGTATATACACACAGAAACATATGTATGTACATGTATTCTATGTACACATGCGTGTATGTATACATGTATATATAACAAATATGTAAAGCCTCTCCTACACACTTGCTTTGATACCTAGTTGTGATGTGGAGATCACTGTTATTCTGGAATGGAATACACAGGAGAGTCCAAGCTCTGGAAGGATTTTCTAAGTTGTACACACTTCTAGGATCACCTCGGTTCCTGATGGCATCTCACTCACCAGAATCAGCATAGCTAACTACAAAGAGGCCCATTTTCAGAAGATTCACAATAGGTTACATCTTTTATTGATGGCAGATCACATATTACATGTGAGATAGAAGAGTGTATTCTGTAATTTTGGCAAGACTACATTTATTTCTGTTCAGTTGTGTCTGGCTTATCATAACCATGTACATCATATTGTTTGTGGGGTTTCTTGGCAAAGACTCTAGAGCAGTTTGCTATTGTTTTCTCCAGTGGCAAACAGAAGTTAAGTGACTTACCTAGGTTCACCCAGCAAGCAAATGTCTGAGCTCAGATTTAAACTGAGATCTTCCTGACTCCAGGCCCAGTGCTCTATCCATTGAGCAAAACTGCCCAAGAATAATTACACTAATCAAGTTACAAAACTTCACTAATATTAAAGACTTTTCTTTCTATTTAAAACATCCAAGTTACACTCTAAAGAGGACAGTAAGTCTTTTTTTTTTAACCTTGTAACTGCACCTTTCTTTGTGAGAAACTGTGTTGGCCTTCCAAGACATCCTGAGGTTTATATGTGTTTGACTTTTATAATATTATCTGGTTGATTACATGAGATAAAGGGTCATTATAATATAATGAAGAAGAAGCATCATCAAGTCAATGAAACTTTAAAAAGATCCAAATCAATTAAAGGTACCGTAGATAACTAGAGGTATTTGGCAAAGATCGTTTATTAATTACATATTGTTAGATACTGCGTGCTAGATTAAGGAACATTAGGCTTAAGTACTAAATAGTAGAATAGATTAAAAAACAATTTTCTTTAACAAATTACAATATTTTTGCTATATGACCTCCTTAAAGATTTGCCAATGAAATAGATGGTATTCATTACCAGAAAAAGTACACACTAACTCCCTTTGGAATAAAAGAAGTCAATAGCCTTTTTCTACTACTTCCCTCTATTGGTCACAAAGTAATTCTTATATGTTTCTAATTTGGTCCTCTTTATCCCTCCAAAAAGTCTATGAATTAGAAAGGAAAAGCAGGCTAATGGTGATCACAGAGTGAGTAAGAAGTAACTCTATCTTTTAGAAAAAATGAGAAATCTTTAGGAGATGGGATAGGTGCCATCATTAGAGTGCTATTGAATTCTATTAGGAGATATAGAGATTTTTTAAAATATTTTATTTTATTTATTTTAGTTTACATCATTAATTTCCATGAGATTTTGAGTTACAAATTTTCTCCCCATCTTTCCCCTACCCCCCCTCAAAACAGCC
>CM053581.1:538451213-538499651 GCA_028627135.1 Pseudochirops cupreus
CCTCCCCTCCATCATCCTACCTCTCATCCACATTCCCCCTATTTTCCTGTGTGGCAAGAAGATATAAAGATTAAAGAGAGAGAGAGAGAGAGAGAGAGAGAGAGAGAGAGAGAGAGAGAGAGAGAGAGAGATGGGAATTACAAATAGAAAGCAGTTTTATAAAGGAGTATTATGCACCATCACCAATTCCGTTTAAGTCCTCTAACTTGGTTCTGTAATAACTACAATCCCAGAAATGTTTGATGCCTGGTCACTGAAGCATCTTAGGACCCACTTTTTATAGTCAAAGCTATTTCAATGAATCATGGGAAGTGTAAGGATCCTTAGATTAATCTATTTCAGCCTCCTCATTTACAGATGAAACAAACTAAGGCTTAGAGATATTGTGACTTATCCAAGGCCATTCAAACTCAGTAGTCTGAAATAATTACCTAGCTTTCTTAGACCCTCAGATGTCATCTTCTTTGCATTTTTCCATAATACCAACATCCAAAATGAATACTGAGGGCAACAATAGCCATTCTTTCTTCTTATTAGACTTTACAGCAATGAAAATCAAACATAGACATTCGAATGTACATAAAACTCTCTAGGCTTTCCCATTAAATAGTGAGCTCTTTAAAGGGAGGGGCTGTCTTTTGACTCTTTCTGTACCCTTAACATAGCGCCTAGCATTTAGTAGGTGCTTAGTAACTCTTTATTATTTGATTGATTTGGGTGATTAACCCTAGCCCTCTAGGGTTCATCACATAAAGACAGTTAGGAGACTCTGGCTGTTAGAGTAGGCATACTTACCAAAAAGAATCTGCTTAATTGTCTTCAGTTAACTCAAGAAACACATGGATCACATAAACCATACTGTACTGTTTCTAATACCTAAGCTTAAAAAGTATCTAAAATCTACTGTTCAGGTAGCATACACCAGGTAATAGTGAATGGCTACTTGTATCACAATTATAGGAGTCAAGTTTCACTTGAAGCAATGGTGAACATAGAGACTAGAAGCATCATTCCCAAAGCAGTAATCCCTTTTTCTTATCAATAAATGCCTTGTTCTGCTTTTGTCCCTTTTGAATGTATACACTCCAATCTCTCATTATTGTTCCTAAATTTCCAATTTCATTTATTCCTACCCAAATGAAATTCCAACAACCACTTATTATCTACTGCTTGTAGAGCTAAGATACACAATCTCTCTTCATGGACCTGGCATTCTATCAAGAGAGGGTTGGTAAATCATTTGTTCAACCAAAATATTATAAGTTCACCATATGCCAGGCACTGTGCTAAGCACTAGGGATACAAAGAAAGGCAAAAACACAGTCCTAGCTTTCAAGAAGCTCACAGTCAAATGAGAAAGACAACACATAAACAACCAGTTATAAGCAAACTACATACTGAATAAACTAGAGAAAATCAACAGAGGGATGACACTAGGATTAAGAGAGACAGGGTCAGGGTTATGACATACATAGGACACTATAATACAGAATTGTATATGTATGTGTGTGTGTGTGTGTGTGTGTGTGCGTGTGTGTGTATGAGATAACTGCATCAAAGAGACACAAGTTAAGGGAAGCTCTTGACTAACTCAGGGGATTAAGAAAGGCTTCACAAACAAAATGACACTGGAATTTGGCTTTAAAGGGTGATGGGAATTCAAAATAAAGATGGGCAAGGGAAGACATTCTAGATATGGGAAACAGCCAAGAAAAAACTATAACTGCAAGAGAAAACCAGGAATGGCAAAGATGCATCAAACAGTGGTCTGACTGTAGCACACAATATATGGCAGGGCCTGCTGTAATTGTCAAGGTTTATACTGGGTGGCACCAGCCTTGTAGCAGGTCTTGAACATGAGGTTAAGGAGCTTGGGAGGTCTCTTTTTGATTCCTGCAACACTTTCTTCCTTTTCTTTAGATCCCTCCTTATAACCAAGGCCATCAAACTCTGGGGTGACTCTTAGTATCTAAATGCAGGGTGGCAATGTAAGCAACCTCCTTGAAGTGCCAATGGTAACTGCCCACATTTGATTTCTCCTAACCCTTACCCTAAATGTTTGTGTCTTAGTGGAGAGAATGAGGACTTGGAGTCAGAAAGATTTGGCTTCAAGTCCTATCTCCGACAAATTACCAAGATTCTTATCTTTTAGTATTGCCCCTCAACATACAATTCTTTTAGAGCAGGGTTTCTTAAACTTTTTCCACTTGGGACCCATTCAGCACAGTTTAAGAAGTGCTATTAGATGATCAATTACAGAATGGTTCATCTGCACTGGTAGAGGAAAATTGCCTATGTTAGTGAGATCATAGATGTAGAACAACAGCTGGCAAAGACCTTATCTCTCCAATATTGGGTTATTCCTCACTTGAGTTGAGAAAATATTTTCATCTGCCTAGAGTTAATATTCATCTTCAAAATTACCTGATAAGAGAAAATGGTTTGTGTGTAGATAGTATTTTATATTTGTGGTGTTGTTAACATGATTTAAGCACCACAAATCCTCTATTCTTCTTTAATATTTTTTGAAGGGCTAGTCCTGTGATGTAGTCCAATATGTGGACACTTTCTCCATTGACATAAATCCTCAAACTCACTGCTGATCATGGTATTATTAGAGAATGGTCTATGGCCCTACCTATGATCACACTGCCTACATGTATTAAAGGCAAGAGCTGAACCCAGTTCCCCTTGACTATAAAATAATTTTATCCATTATGGCACACTTATTCATTATGTCCTTTCCAGATTGATAATCTGGGACTTGTAGAACATGTGATTTACCTTTCCAAGATCACATAAGTTTTTAAATTGTGTGGCCAGGAATTAAACAAGATCTCATTATAAAACATATACTATCTCTATACTGTCACCTATTATATAGAGATATAGCTTCCTACACTCAGATTAAATCATTATAGATAACTGATTTTTCCCTTAAATAATATCCTATCATTAATTTTTAATCTTTGAGTTCTTCCATAAATAACATCAGCCTATACAACAAATATTGCATGAACATACTGGAAACTGCATATAGTGAATGAATAGGCTGATGTCTCCTGAGAAGCTTCAATTTAGATCAGTTGTCCAAGACTAATTTGCTGTTTTCTTCCTGATTTAACAAATCAGCACAGTAGTGGTTTACAAAGCTTCATATGCTCTAAGGAAGACAGGATGGAAAGAGCAATGACATCAGTTCCTAGGGTAAGCCCTTGATTTTCCCATCTAGAGAAGCCCAGGAGGATAGAATTCTGTATACCATAATTAAAGGAAGTGGGTGGAAACAGATCCCCACCAATGGAGCATGAGAGACTCAGTGTCATTGTGAGAAACTGACATGCAAAATGGTAAAGAAAAAATGTAAGCTCCTGAAATAAACCACACAAAGACAACAGGAAATTAAATTTGCATCAATAACTTAACATCAATGTTTTTCTAATTAGTAATTTGTGATTTGGTCTTCACTTCTCCAAACTAATTCAATTCCTAAATTCAATAATCATTCATTATTCATATTAATAATTATTACAGTTACTATCAGTGACCCAAGTTAATATTGCCCTAATGCAGAACACCTTCTCTTAGTAATCTTCTGATGCAAAGAATTCGTATTTAAGTGGTTAGGAAAATAAAACATTTCTTGACAATGACCCTCTTAAAACAGGAAACAAGTATGATTGCTGCCCCATTTTATGATGGAAGAAATTGACACTCAAAGCCATTGGCTTGCCTAGTGTGTCTCACAGGTAAATTGTTTCAGAACTGAGATTTGAATGTAGATCTGATACTAAAATTAGTGCTCTAAACATCACACTATACTGCCTTTTTAAAATATGTACTTCCTACATTCACACTGGAAAAAGGAATGAGAGATATAAAGATGAAAAATGATATTGCTTTGTGGGTATGAGCTCATTCTCCAAAACAACCCCCAAAATACTTTCCCTTAAAGCCCAGTGAAAGAGAAGACATAAATATGTGAAATTATATGAAGCATATACAGAATTGTAACAAAAGTTAAAATCTGATTAAACACACAGAGTGGATGTGCTAGATTGAGTAGTATGAGAGTGATGTGAGAGATTTGAAGAAGGAAGTAACTCATTTCTGGCTGAAGGCAAAGGGAAGGGAAAGCTTCATGAAGGAGGGTGTGATCCTTGAAGGAAGGACAAGTCTTAACAGGAGGAAATAAGGGATTACAGGCCAATCAAATCATAGCTTTGGACCTAGCAGGAACTTCAGAGGCCATCATGTCCCATTTCTGCATTTTAAAGATTTAGAAACTGAGACCTAGAAAGAGTTTCAGTGACTTTCTCAGTGTTATACAGTTAGCAATTAACCAAGTAGGGATTTGAGCCCACATTGATAATGGATTGTGTGGAGGGGCGGAGCCAAGATGGCGGTATAGGAGCAGCAAGGTTTGGCAGCTCCCACACAGCCACCTCAAAATACCCATAAAATACGACTCTAAACAAATTTTAGGGCTCTAAAATGCACACAGATATACTTCCCACTGAAGGCAGCTTGGCTAGGAGGGACCATCTCAGTGCTAGGAGCCAAAACCAGCCCATCCTGAAATGGCGGCTTGGCCCTGGAGGCTGCCTCAGGAGCCAAGCCAAGCCAAGCCGCAGCTGGCGCTTCAGGAGTGAGGATCTGTGGCAGCTGTGGCAGTACGTAGAATTATCAAGCCATAAGAAAAAAAGGACTAAGTGAAAGGTCAGTGGAATTGGGAGAGATAAGTGGGTCTGGCCAAACTGCCTCCAGGGCAAGGAAGCGGCAGAAGCGGAGGCCCTGCAGCCACCTCCATATTGCTGCTTTGAAGCTCCCGGCCTGCAGATTGCAGGTGCTCTTGTGTTGAGTGGCCTGGATCCAGATCATGGTCTTGGGTGGCAGTCCTGGGGTGTGTTTTCAGTAAGCCAGAGCTGGTGGGGGCTGCAGCAGCTTCCTAAAAGCATTGGCAGCTGGGAAAACCCCAGTGATGTGGGACAGAGCTTTCCCCTCTGGAAGCAGAGCACCACAGAGCTAAAAAATCAGTGACTGGCCAACCATGAGCAAGCATAGGAAGCAAAGTAAGAACAGCAACCAAACTCTAGATTCCTTCTTTGGGGAAAAGAGGGATCAAAGCAGGGAACGGGAGAAAGACAACATAGTCAGAACTCCCACACCAAAAGCTTCCAAGAAACATGAAGATTGCCAAAAAGCTAGAGATCAGCTGAAGAAAGATTTTGAAAACCAAATGAGAGAAGTGGAGGAAAAATTGGGAAGAGAAATAACAATGATGCAAGAAAATCATGAAAAGAGAGTCAACAACCTGACTGAAGATAATGGATTGTGTGCCAACATCCTCAAAGATAAGAATAAGAGAGACAATATTAATGGATAGGAATCCCACATTTTTTGTACAACAGAAAGCATGTGAAAGAGAGTAACTGGAAATAGCATAGAGTGGTAAAATACAACCAGACAGTAAGAGTAAGCAATTTACGTTTTACCTGTTGTCTCTATTAAATAAAACCTTCCTCATTCCAGAAGCAAGCACTTCCATTATTTTGCTGAATAGAGGCCCTTTCATAATAGATTTTTCTCACCTAATTCTTAAAGATTTGGTACTGGATTACAGAGTATTGTGTCTGCCAGAAGAAGAAGGAAATCTACTCATGACCATTTTTCAACCCAGTTGTTATATTTTCACCTTGTCTGGTTAGCTCTACAACTGAAAAACAAGCAATTTCCTGTTCATTGCTGAGATTTCTCACTCAACAATTCCTAAAATCAAGTCAGTAGGTGAGAAAAATTGAGAAAATCATTGACATGGGGCACTAACTACCTTCCCATGACAAGAATAGCTCTAGGACTGATCTAGTGAGGGCAAATGGGAAACAAACAAATACCAAGAAGACCAGCAACCACTGGACTTTGAGTCAAGATACTGAAATTCTAGCCCTGCCTATAGCACTAATTAATATTATGGTTCTAAACCTCTGCATCTCTTTTTTCATTAGTAAAATGAGATTAACAGTGCATTCTGTCACCACTTGGAATCATGAAACACTGGAGTTGGAAGTAATCAAAGGTCATTCCATCTAATTCTACTATCTCTCAAAAGAGAAAAAAAATACTATTTCTCAAATCCTCTCCTTCATATATTTGAAGCAGGAATTCTGTCTACACTATATTTACAGTGTGGTAATTCAGTTTCTTAACAACAGGTCTGAGGAACACCTTACTTCCATGCAGGATTCTTGGGGAAAAAAAAAAACAATTACTAAGATCTTTTTAGGTAATAACAATTCTACTCCTTCTTGTTCCCTCCTTCTGCCCTTGGAAGGGACACAAAATGACTCTAAATCTCTATATCACGTATTTCATATTCAAAGAAGTTATGATGTTTTGTAGCGGGAGTTCTTTTTTTAATGTAATCATACCCATTTTTTTCAACTATTTATCATATAACCTCTCTTTAACAGTCCTTATCATTATGGTTCTCCTCATCTTGATATGCTTGCAAATATCCCTCCTAAATGTGACATCTAGAATGGAACATCACAATCTATGAATGGTCTAACCAGATCTCAAACATAATATATCTGGATGAGATATTAACAATTATGCACCCAGAAATCACACTAGCTGTAGAGGGCACTCACATAAACTGTTAAATCAATTTGAGTCTACAGTTTACTACTGGTTACTTACCCAGTCTTCTTTTTTTAAACGTGAATTACAGTTTAATTGGTCTCCTCTAGTATTGTTGCCTATTAAAATTTATCTTATCAGATTTAACTCATCCTTCAAATCTGTCCATAACTCATGCACGGAAGATACCTTGCTAGAAGAAAGTTTTTGATACTGTATTCTACTCTACCAAATCAAAAACTCTTTCGAAGTCAACAATAAACAAAGTAAGATTTTGTATTCTCTCCTCATATGTTTTAAATCCAAACTAAAGAACTACATCATTTAAAAAGCCTTCTATTTATCCTCCTCTTAGTAAAAATCTTGACCTAAGACCTAACAAAACATTTTTTTTCCGTTCACTTTATCAGATTTATTGGTGCCTGGGTCCCTTTCCTCGGCAAGACTGTCATCCTCATGAGACCAGGGGCCAGATTTTAACTAATTTTTAGAGTTGCCAAGGCCTAGCGAAACGCTCTACAGAGCAGAGTCTTAATAAAGTTTGTTGAATCCACAAATTTGATCAGCAAGTTCATCTATATCTTTATCAAAGTCACTGAGAGGCATGACGGATAAAGCAGGGCAAAACACGGGGAACTGTGCAGACCATTGAAGAAATTCCTCCATGTTGAGCACCACTACTCCTGACCTCTATTCATTAAAGCTACTTTGTAAATGCTATTGGACTTCAAATTAATTTTCAATACTATATTAATGAAAATAGGTAAAGACAAAGTTGTTCAAGAATTTACCCCACTAATTTGAGGGGATTGAGAGATGTGTAAGGAGAGAAATAGTAAGAAGTCCTGATCCAAACAGGGCTCCAGCACGCATACTAGCCCTGATAATTGCATTGATGGTTTCTTCAATACAGTTGTTTAATCAGAACAACAACTAAGGTTACAGAGTTTCCATAGGTCACAGCTATGCCTAATCATCATATCCTTCTGCTCCCCCATCTTTATCATGTCCAAAAATCATAATAAAAGACTTCATCAAAAATTTTGCTTAAATGCAGGTGTAATATCTTTGGCAATACTGTTCTGTGGTAATCAGCACACTGGTGTAATAAGTTGGAAAAAAAAAGGAAATCATGCTAGTCTTCTATAACCTTTTGTGAATATATTCTGGCCCCAAATAATCAACTTTGCTATAATAATTTAACCTGATAGTTAAGTGCAAAGTAGAGAATGCTTTCTTATTAGCTTTATCTTGGTACCACATTTCTTCTTTACTCTCTAGATCAAGAGCAATAATGGTGCCTACATATGCAGAATAATTAAACTCCCTCAGTAGCTATAGTTCCAGATGTAACCTTGTTTTCTCCCCCCAAAACATCTATGTAGAATTTTCAAATAGAAGGAAATCATTAACCCCCAGTAATAACAACACATAGATCAACTGAAGATGAAATTATTTTCTTGTTCAAAATGAGTTAAGGCATATGAGATGAAAGACATAATCAGATTACTTCTGTAGGGACTTTAAGTGCAAAGGAGAGGTATACAGCAAGACAAGAGAGAAAAAAAAATCAAGAAAATATCCTCTCTGCACATCCACTTAATATCAAATGACAAAATACAGGAAAACCACAATGGAAAATTGCTTTTGATAAAAGCAGACTAGTATTTTACTTGGAAAACGCCAAACCCACAACAAAGGGGAAACAGAAATACTAAACTATTAATCTGCCATGGGAGAAACTTATTGGGAACAGAGTAAATAAAGATGACAGCATTTAGATAACAGAAATCAGAGGAAGGCCATAGTTACACTATGAAACAACATTTTGACAAAGCTTGAAGTTATTATGTTTTAAAATTGCAGACCATGTTGACCCTGGATCTAGATGTCAAGAGTCTTACCACTGAAGCTAAAAATGAAGAAAAAGAATAGTTTTCATTCCAAAACAATCACTGCCAGTCTTTAATCTCTGTATGAAACATAACTAGATTGTTTTCAAAAGCTGCAATGGATGGATTTATTTAGCCTATATTCCATTTGTCTACTAGACTTTTCTGTTTTACAGGAGTTGCCGTTTTGTTGTTTTGTTTTTTTTATCAGTATAAAGAACTCCTATTGTGAGACCTGCTCCAGGACTGGGGAACCTGTGATCTTGAGACCACATGTGGCCCTCTAGGTCCTTAAGAATGGCTCCTTGACTAATCCAAACTTCATGGAACAAATCCCCTTAATAGGATTTGTTCTATAAAACTTGGACTCAGTCAAAAGGCTGCAACCAAGGACCTAGAAGACCATATGTGGGCTTGTTACTGCAGATTCCCCATCCCTGAAACCAATACAGATCAGCAACATAGTTCCAAGTTCCAGTCTTCCAGCCCCTTAGTGGGACACTGAAATATCAGAAAACTTGTCTATGGTTACACAAATAGTTAAGAGGCAGGATTTACCTGTTGTGTTCCTGACTCTGAAGCAGATACTCTTCCTACAATGTTACACATCCTCTCCTCCCAAATGGAGAAGGGAAAGAGGATAAAGCATATGCATTACTTAAGTACCTACTATGTGCTAGGCATTGTCTTAAGCATTTTGCAGATATGATCTCATGTGTTCCCCACACGTTCCAGGTGGGTACTATTATTATCCCCACTTTACAGTTGAGGTAACTGAGGCAAGAAGAGATTAAGTGACTTCCCCGGGGTTATACAGCTAGTAAGTATCCAAGGCCAGCTTTGAACGAAGGTCTTCTTGACTCGTATCTACTCTGCCACTTAGCTAGCTATGATAACCCTTGAGCTAATTATAGGTTTAGATGAAGATGGTAGTTATACCCCCTCTATAAAAATGAAGGATTACAGAATCAAAGATTTAGAGCTGGAAAGAATCTCAAATGTCATCATGCTTAACTCCCTATTTTAGAGATGAGGAACCTGAGTGAGGCACAGAGAAGCAGCTTTCCTAAGACCACATAGCTAATAAAATATCACAATGAGATTTGAATTCAAGTCTCCTCAACTAAGAGAACAAGTGGTTTTTCTATTATACCATCCTACACTTACTGGACAAGCAATGCACCTTATATATTTAAAAGTCACACAATGGCTTTTTCTGTGGAAATCACTCAGTCTTGCATAGCAGAGAACATAAGAAAACTTACAAGGAAGTAAAGAAAAGGACAGCTCTCAACACAACGTGTAGTATTTATCTCACAGGTTTTCTTGCAATGAAAATTTATTGTCATATATTTTGAATCCTCTCCTATGTTCTGCTATGAACATGACATGCTTTTTTTTTATTTTTCTTACTTTGGGTATGTTTTTTTTCTTTTCTCTAATCTATATTTGTGTTCTGGTATTTGAGTCTAAAATAAAATTTTAAAAAATTAAAAGAAACAATCACTCAGTCCTACACTTGACATTTTCAAAGCAGAGGAGATTGCTCCTACAAACTATGAATCTTTCCAAAAGTGATCATTTTCAACTTTAAATATATTTCCCTTCTTTTATCAACTCTGCAGTTTAAGGGGCAGCTAGGTGGTGCAGTGAATAGAGTACTGGCCCTGGAGTCAGGAAGACCTGAGTTCAAATCCAGCTTCAGACACTTAACACTTGCTAGCCATGTGACCTTGGACAAGTCACTTAACCACAATTGCCCTGCCTTCCCCTCCAACAAGCAAAAAAAAAAATATCTCAGAGCATGGACAGGAGGAGTCATGGATCCTACTTACAGCATCCACAAAAAGTAATTAGTGATCACTTAAGGAACTTCCTCTCAGCTCGGATATAATACTGTATTTTGGACAGCTTCCAATTGTAAGGAGTTGTTCTTTAGGGAGAGCTAAGATTTACATGCCTACAATTTCCAACTATAATCTAAGTTTTACCTCCCAAGGCCAAATAGGATGATTCTCCCATCTATCAACCTTTCCATCATGAAAGTAGAGGATTCCCATAGAGAGACTTTCTTTGGCAGATCAAGTTGAAAATTTTTGGCAAAGAAAATTTTTGGAAAGCCAAGATTGCAGTAAGATGATTATGATATTCTGTGTCAGTAATATTCATCCATCTGCATTTTATGGTTCTGGAATTTAATCTTCTGTTATTATTTACAATGCAGGTCATTCATAGCATCTCAAACTACTAATAGATAATTATGTATTCCAATCTGAAAGTTACATAACATCAAGGTTTTAACTTATTGCAAAGCCTAACCTTTATACTCTATCCCTTTTGTCATATAGCTAGATAGCTAGATATAGATATATGGATGGATAAATGGATATGGATATGTGGATATGTGTGTATATATACACATACATACACATACACATATATATCTGCACACGTGTATTTGCATGAATCTATAAGCACACATTCAAACATACATATGCACATATGTGTGTATGTACATATGTATGTATGTGTGTGCCTAATATATACATATACTAGCTCATAATTATATTATTTATTACTTTAAGCTTACATAAAGTTTTCATACATTTAATGTCATTGTTTCAACCTTCACAAGAACCCTGTGCAACAGGTAATACAAGGATTATTAGTGATATTTCTCATATAAGGAAGTTCTAGGTGACACAGATAATAAGAGGAGCCAGGGTTCAAGCTGAAAACTTTTGACCCTAAGTCCAGGGTCATTTCTATTGGCCTATGATAAGAGACAGTCAATTAATTCCATAGTTATTGGTTTCATCAATGAATCTAGTCCCATATGTTATTGTGAAGTATGAACCTTATGATGGCCAGTATCCTGTTTCCCAACATAACACACTATCTCTTTTATTACCTTCTCTTAATACAGAGACATGCACATATGAACATATTAATACTAAATTTTCTCCCTTACGTTCAATTATTTCAACCTAAGCCTCCAACTAATATTGCAATGAAGGTTTGTACTTGTGGTTGCTACAAAGTCTATGGCCAATTTTTCCTGTTTTCTTTTGCACTTTGAAACACAGAATTTCACAAGAATCCCTTAACCCTAAAATTGACCTTTTGGTAACAAAAAACAAGAAGAAAAAGAAAGGCATTTCTTTATTAAATATTTCAATTGGCCATGTGGACAAGCCCAGGTCAGTAAACCCTTTTCTTTTACAGAAAACAAATGAAATATTGACAACTAGAATCTAATCATTAAAGCCCAATTGAATTCATGGGTTATGATGCACTCTATGGCCATCCTATTGAAAACAGGTATTTAATTTTTCAGCATAACACAGGAAAGACATTTATTTCATCTAAGAATGATTCAATTTTATTGACTTTGAAGAAAAGAAAAAGAGCCAACAGAAAGATAGGAAAAAAAACTGAAACATAGAATTAAAGTGGTGTGTGTGTGTGTGTGTGTGTGTGTGTGTGTGTGTGTGTGTGTGTGTATAGGAGAGAGAGAGAGAGAAAGAGAGAGAGAGAGTATGTATAAATAAAATCTGTCAGGGGGATGGGAAGAAGAATTCATTTTGTTTCACTTACTTCCTTGTATCCAAAAATGATCCGTCCATCATTGAGGAGGGTAGCCTGGAAAGTGAAACTGCCTAGGTTGTAATTATCCTGGAGGTGTACATGGTCCCACTGGACGACGAGAGCTGTACCTATAAACCCCATTGGGAAAAGAAGGAACGATATAAGAACAACATACTAACCAATGATCTGGGAAAAATTCATTCATTTTGAAAGAAATCTCTCCAAGTCTAGTAATTGTGTCATTTGGTTATATACAATTAAGTGACATGCTAGTGTTGAAAAATAAAATTTGTCTTTTTTCAAAGGAGAAGAATTCAATATTATCTATTTAACTATTCACCAAAACAATAACTGCAGAAAGAGATTAACATTGAGCCCAAAGTAGGTGAATTTGCCTTAGGAGTCTTATTAATGTTAATGGGTGCTACCTCTGTAAATTTCCCAGAGCCACTTTCATAATATAATCCAAGTGAGTTAGGAGGGACTTCAAATAAACGTGACAAATGCAGAAAGATCAAGGAACACATTAAAAGACTAGAACCATTCAGGAAAAAGAAAAACGTACACTAAAATATTCTTTCATATCTAGATTTATGCCGTTCCACAACACAGACATTTCTTTACTATTAATTGAAAGAATATTTTGTGATTCCTAATGCCTGAATTTTTGTGTTTGTTGTACTGCTTGGAGGCTGATAGAAAATGGCTCAAAGGATCTCTGGGCTGAGATTTCTATGGCATCCTTGAAGTAAACTGGCATGAGCCTTCAACATCAAACCTTAGATTTTGATGATAAATCCAAGCAGAGTTTACTAGAAACTATAAACATGGAAATCTGAGTTGCGAAACATTTTAATGAGCCCATACAGCCAATAAGAATTTTATACTCTCATTTTAACTGATATTATGCATACTTTGTAAAAAAAGGTAGATTTTTTTCTGACTGCATTCTTCTAGTTTTATAAAACATATTTTTTCAAAATGTAGCTTACAAAAGAATTAATATAGCACAACTCATTCTTGCATCCAGGAAGAATGTATATGAAAAACAAACTAGTGTGGTAGAGGTTCTTTTAAGGTTCCTATTTTCTACTGTTAGTAAAAGTTCTCTGAAGCAAACTCAGATTTTGAAAAATAAAAACTAAGTTAGACATTCTAGATGCCTGACACTCCTAAAAAGTGTGAAATTTTAGAAATGTTTCTTTAACTTCATGGGTCAAAGCAATACTTTCTTGCTTTCTCCCTGTATGCATGTAATATTGTATCTCAGAGTTGGAAAGAACCAAGAGAAGTCATTTTGTTCAAGCCATACCTGCATAAGAATCCTGTCCAAAAGGTGGCCAAACAATGGGCATCAAATTTTTGCTTAAAGATCTCTAGAAATGTTGGAACAATAACTTCTAATTCAACTTTTCATGGAAGCCTATTTTACTTTTGGATAGTTACAATTGTCAGGAAATTCCACTAAACTCATCTATATTAGCTTCCCTGCATCTTCCTCATATTTTCATAAATCACAGCCTCTCAGAGTCAAGCAAAATAAGTGTAATTCCTCTCCAATATGACATTCTTCAAATACTTTAAGAAAGCTATCAGGATCGAATATGTCCTCTGTTCTCTAGCATAAAAATCCCTAATTCCTTCAGCTGAATCTCTAATGTTTATGAATATGAGCTCCCACACTCTTCTAGTGGTCCTCAGAACACTCTTCATCTAATCAATGTTATTCCTTAAATGAGGCAATGTTAAATAAACCCATTCTTCTAGGTAAGAATATTATTTAAGTATGGCAGAATCCAATGAATATACGACTTCCCTAATATAAGATGTGATGATTCTCCTAATATGGTTAAAGATTGTATCAGTTTGTTGTCTACCATTTGGCTGGATAAGCATATATTAATCAGTTATTATTGCCAGGCTAGAAGCAAGGAGAAGAAAAAAGAAATGGACACAAATTCCAAATTGATTACATTCTTAGAAAGAAGTACGAAGTGTGTGTGTGTGTGGGGGGGGGAACAAATAGGCAGAAAGATGGATAAAAATGTATATGAGATAATTCTTGTTGAAATTTCAATATACTAAAATGCTAAGGACTTTTACATTCAAGTGATGTCTAGCCATACCTTCCCCATATTGTAATTATGAAGTTGGTTTTTGTGATATTTTAAGATTTTATTTTTAATATTTTAATAAATTTTTATTTGGGATTTGACAAACTATTATCAATATTTAAGAATACAAACAACAAAGATATGCCATATATGAAATATTTCATTATCCATAGTTGACTTCAGCATATTAGTTTTAAAAGTTCTTACTTGTCTTTATTTCCTTCTATTATCTTCTGCACATTTTAAAGAACTTCACTGAAGTGCTTTAAAAAAATTAGCTCACCCCTTCCCCTTCCCTTCAAAAACTCTGCTGCTCATCGTAAGTAAGAATAATCACACAAAGCAGCAATCATATATGACTCATTTCTGAAAATGGATACTTACTCTACAATTGTAATCCATCACCTTTTTCAGAAGGTAGTTAGCATATCTCATTGGTCCTCTAGAGCTATGGTTGGTCAATTTATTGACCAGAATTCTTATTTATTTTAGCATTTTCTTTTTATAATGCATAAATGATTTGGGCTTTACTCACTTCAAACTCAATCAATTAATAAAAGTTCCTCTATGTTTCTCTGAATCTCCCTCTTTCATTATTGATCACAATGCTGTAACATCTCATAACTTTGATATGCCACAATTTGCTCAGCCATTACCCAATTGATTGGTGCCCTCTTCATTTCCAGTTCTTTGTTACAACAAAAAATCATTGTGAGAAATACAGACATGAATATTCATACCCGTTCCTTCTTTCTTCTATGCCTTTGGGATATATGCTTAGCATTGCAAGTTCGGTACTTTTTCTGTATTTTCAAATTAATTTTCTGAATGGTGAGACCACTTCCCAGTTTTACAAAGAGCACATTATTATTCCTGTCTTCCTACTCTCTAACAATTGTCATTTTTCCACATCTGGGCCATATATGACAACCTGATGAGCGTGGGATGGAATCTTGGAGGCTTTTCTTTAATTTATACTCCCATTATTCTTAGTTATTTGATGAATTTTTAGTTTGGTTCTTGATAACTTGTTTTGTTTTGTTTTGGTTTTTTTTGAGAATCACTTGTTTATATCCCTTGCTACCTATTGAAGAATAATCTTCATTCTATTTTATCCTTTGACCCTATCCCTTTTCAAAAATGTTTGCTTCTAACTACCCTCTCCCCCAAGCTGCCCAATCTGCCTATCATCCCCCCTCTTATCCCCTATGCCCCTATATTCCTGTAGTATAAGATACACAATTGAATATGTATATTATTCCCTCCTTAAGCCAAATTCAATGAGAATATGATTGTACCATTCCCTTTCACCTTCCTGCTCTTCCCCTCCATTGTAACAGTTTCCTCTTGCCTCTTTTATGTGAGATAACTTATCCTACTTTATTGTTCCCTTTCTCTTTCTCCCAAGAAATTCCTCGCACTTCTTAATTTTATTTTTTAGATATCATCTCTTCATATTCAACTCATCCTGTGCCCTCTGTCTATATATACATGAACATAAAAATGCCCACACTTACATATATACATATATATTTATATACATACATATATATGCATATATACATATACATATGGACATATACACACACATATTCCCTTCAGCTATCCTCATACTGAGAAATGTCTTAAGAGTTACAATTATCATTTTTCATGTAGGAATGTAAATAGTTCAACTTTAATAAGTTCCTTATGATTTCTTTTTCATGTTTACCTTCTCATGCTTCTCTTGCTTCTTGTATTTTAAAGTCAAATTTTCTATTCAACTCTGTTTTTTTTTTCATCAAGAATGCTTGAAAGTACTCTATTTCATTGAATGACCATATTTTCCCCTGAAGCATTATACTCAATTTTGCTGGATAGGCGATTCTTGGTTTTAATCTTAGCTCCTTTGACCTCCAGAATATCATATTCCAAGCCCTTTGATCCCGTAACATAGAAGCTGCTAGGTCTTGTGTTATCCTGATTGTGTTTCCACTATATTCAAACTATTTCTTCCTGACAGCTTGTAATATTTTCTCCTTGACCTGGGAACTCTGGAATTTGGCTATAATATTCTTTTGGGGATCTTTTTCAAGAAGTGATTGGTGAATTCTTTCAATTTCCATTTTGCTCTCTGGATCTAGAATATCAGGGCAATTTTGCTTGATAATTTCTTGAAAGATGGTATCTAGGCTCTTTTTTTTGATCATGGTTTTCAAGTAGTCCAATAATTTTTAGATTATCTCTCCTGGATTTATTTTCTAGGTCAGTGGTTTTTCCACTGAGATATTTCACATTGCCTTCTATTTTTTCATTTGTTTGGATCTGTTTTATAGCATCTTGATTTGTCATAAAGTCATTAGCTTCCAATTACTCCAATCTTGTTTTGAAGGCATTATTCTCTTCATTGAGTTTTTGAAATTCCTTTTCCACCTAGCAAATTTGGCTTTTTAAAGCATTCTTCTCCTCATTGGCTTTTTGGTCCTCCTTTGCCATTTGAGTTAGTCTATATTTAAGGTGTTATTTTCTTCAGTGTATTTTCGGGTCTCCTTTAGCAGGCTGTTGACTCACGTTTCATGATTTTCTTGCATCTTTCTCATTTCTCTTCCCAATTTTTCCTCCACTTCTTTTACTTGATTTTCAAAATCCTTCTTGAGCTCCTCCATGGCCTGTAACCAGTTCATATTTTTCTTGGAGGCTTTTGATGCAGGAATTTGATTTCTCGGTCTTCCTCTTGCTCCATTCATTGATCCTTTTTGTCCCCCCAAAAAGGATTCTATCATCTGTTTGTTCTGCCTGTGCTTGCTCATATTGGCAGTCAATAACTAGACTTTTGAGCTGTCCCAAATCACTGGGGTTTTTGCAGCTGCCAGATCTATTAGATGGGTGCCCTTTTTCCAGCCCCCACACATTCTGGTTCACTGGTCACACATCCCAGGACCACCACCCAAGACCATGATCCAGATCCAAGCAGGTCAAAGCAAGAGCAATTAATCTCTGAATGCTCGTTTGGTCCCCTTACAATCTGCAGGCCAGGAGCTCTGAAGCAGCCATGCGGCACAGCCACTATGCCTCCACTGCTTCTCACTCCAGGCATAGCAGGCAGACCACACTCCCCGTTCCAAAAATGTTTCACAGTAATCTTGCACTTTATCTTTGGCATTTGTGAATTCAGAAGTCTGGAAACCACTATAGCTGCTGATGAGTCACTCTTATGAGGTCTGCTCCAGCCGGGGCTGGTTAGGGCCCCTTTCTTACCCTTGCCCCCCACATCTAAAACTGTGATTCAGGCAGGACTAGGCTCTGTTCCCAGCATGCTGTGATGGACCCTTGCTGCCAGCCTTCCTTCAGCAGAAGATTTGCCACAGATTACCCTCTGAATGGTTGCTTGGTCCCCCTAGAATGTGCAGGCCAGAAACTTTTGAGGTAACCACGTAGCAGTGGCTGCACATCTGCTGGCCATGCATCTGGTGATTCTCACCCCAGGGGCAGGGGCCTGACCATGGACCTTGCTCTTTAGTCCCTGTCCTATTTGAACAGAGTTCCACATTAATCTTTTACTTTGTCTTTGGCATTTATGTGTTGAGAAGGAAACTGCCACACTTGCTAGTTTTTTATTTGCTCAGAGTGGTACAGCTAGTTTGAGTCAGAAGTAGCTTTTGAACCTAAAGTATTTGAACTAGGTATTCCTAACTCCAAGGCAGACTTTGGAGTCTACAACATACTGCTTCTCCTTTAAATGAATCTAAGACAGTAAAGTGACAAAATGTCATAATTTTAAGTGGCTTTCATGAACCATTTAAAAGTAAGGATCATGTACTTTTCACATACTTTGAAGGGCACATGGTGAAGATTATAGTACGTGTATCCTGGGAACTCTGGATGGAATAGGTCATGTCAGTACCAGTTTCATGGGATTCTCTCAGATGGTTAAATCACTGTCCTCTATTTAGAAAATAATTGGACTTTACTTCTTTTCAGCTCCTACCTAGTACTCTTGACTCCAGTGTTTCCACTCTACAATCCATCTTTCATACTGCTTCTCCCTGAGGAAATTTCCTAATACATGACAAAAAGCATGCAGTTCTTTACTTAAAATCAAACAAATAAAAATGTATAATGGCCTCCCCATTGCATTTCAAATAATCTCTTGATACTTACATTCAGATTCTTCCACAACATAATTCTCACTTAGGTCTAGCATTATTTCTGATTACTCCTCTTCAAATATTCTGCATTCTAATGCAAGTGTGTTTATACTACCTCCTTCCCATCCTTCACTCTCCTACCACAGGCCTCTGCTTCCATTGTCCCCATTCCCAGGATTCCCCACTCCCCCCAGTCCCATCTGACAAAGTCTCTTGGTTTTAGATAAATACTCTATTATATTAAGGGAAGCTCCATTTATGTCTCTGTTTTATTTTTAATTTTTTTTTTACAAAAATAAATGTATTTCATCAAAATGCTTTTTTTTAAAACATTATCCACTGATAAGTATCCAGTTGGGTTTATTATTTTCTTAATATAGAACTACACCTCTTTTTCATATAAATACAATTTTGTTTGTCTATTAAATTTCATATTACATATCCCTCAATGTTTTAGCCCTTTAAAACATTTAAATTTAGACTCTTTCATTGTATAACTATTTTCTCCTGTTTTTGTTATTCGTCAAATTGATGAGGATGTCATACATATTTTTATCTGTTAATAACAAAGTGTCAATGACACAGTTAAATATAGATCCATGTGCCATTCAACTATGAACATTCTTCCATATTTCCATTAAATCATGCCTAAGTAGTTAATTTAATTAGAAGAATTTTCATTTCCTATTCAGCACAAATATAGATATAGCCATTTTCCCTTCTTCTAACAATTATGGCAGGATCTGAAGATAGAGAAAATCAAAGTTGTAATGGGACACTTTCTGGTGTGATGGGTGAGCTAGGGACCAATAAGGTCCTGAGATATCCACTAGCACCTTTCCCTCTCCTTCATACTCATCTATAGATCTTGACCTAATTTTTAATCCTTACACTTAAATTTATATTAGACATTTTATTGAAATTATTATTTCATTGAATACACTGTTAAATTCCAAGAAGTAGGTAAGCAAATGCTCTATACATGCACTTTTTCTATAGAGGGTATTTTTATATTTCCTTAGTAGCAATACAGTACATTATATACCTCCAAAAACCTATAATCAAGTCCCACTACAAAGTCTTTTTATTACATGGATGTGACACTGATGGTTGCTATGACTAAGAGGTTAAAGTTCTAAATGGACACTATGAAATTGGAAAAACCTCTTACTATGCTTTTCTTATCTATCATCAAGGAATCAACGGAAAGAGTTTGGAGATACAAGTCATTCCCCACCTGATAAATGGTCAAAGGATATGAACGGGCAGTTTTCAGAGGAAGACTTTGAATATATCTATAACAATTTGAAAAAATGCCTTAAATCACTATTGATTAGAGAGATGCAAACCAAAACAACTTTGAGGCACCACATCTCACTGGTCAGATTGGATAACATGACAAAACAGGAAAATGATAAATGCTGGAGAGATATGGGAAAATTGGAACACTAATGGATTGTTGGTGAAGTTATGATGACTGACTTTGATAAACTGGCTCATCTCAGTGATGCAAGGGTATAAGACAACTCAAAAGGATTCATGATGGAAAAGGCTACCACATCCAGATTAAGATTTACAGAGTTTGACTGCAGATTGAAGCAAACTACTTGCTCTCTCTCTTTTGTGTTTTGTTTTCTTCCTTCTTTCTTGTTGTTCATTCCACAATCCTTTACACCTTGACTAACGTTTAATGTGAAGGTATTTGCAGAATCTATACTGGATTGTAAGCCATTTTGGTGGTGAGGGGAGAGAAGGGTAGAAAATTTGGAACTCAAAAGCTTGTGGAACTGAATGTTGTAAACTAAAAGTGAATAAATAAATTAATTAAAGAAAAAAAAGAATTTGGAAACAGTTCTAAAAGCTAATGAAAATGGTTGAATGCATGAATATTATCTATTAAAGTGTCAAGGGGTCATTCTCTGAATATATGGAAAAAGCACCCATAAAAACATAACCATGGATTTTGGGAATGTATAACTATGATGCACAATCATCCATAAGCAAGTTATAAACATTATAAAAGCATAAGCTCATGAAATATTAATTAAGTCTAAAATCCTCTATGTTAATATCATGACAGGGATTACTTAATGGGATTCCATGCTAATTGACCTTCATTAAAAATTCAAAATATCACTATCCTCTATTCTCTATTAATTAAAAGCCAATCCTTCCAAATGATAATTTAATTTCATTCTACTAGTGTGGTATAGAGAAAAGAGCCATTAGACTTGTGGTAAAAAATAAAAATCTTAGTTTGAGCATGATTTCTGTTACCCAGAAGCTGGGCAAACTTTTGCCATTTGCCCAACTTCTTGAAAGCAAAGTTTTCTCATCTATAAAATGCAAATAATATTTATATTACTTACCACATAGGGTCATTACAGAAAAAAATATCACTTTTTATTTTTTGTCTGTTTATTCTAAGACTGAATTTCCCTTTTTCACCCAGATAGGAAGCAGAGAAGAAACTTATGTGTCTAATTCCATTACTGATTGGGTTAGGGTTTTGACCTGCTCCATTTCTGTCCATGGGCAGTTCACTCTTTCTTAGCAAACCCATTCCCACTGCCCCCAAAGAGCTTGCTGTACCAGTGCAGAACTCAGTGTGGACACCGAATTGGCATAGCCCACTACAGCTCTGAAATCCCAAGCTCAAGAGCTTCACCAGCCTCACCCCCCTCTAAAGCTGTAATTATAGGTATTTACCACCATGTCTGGAACTTTATACTTGGGTAACATTCTAGATAAATGTGTGTTACTTGAAAAGAGACAGCCCCATCTTAATGTGAGGCACACATTTAAACTGTTATCCTTCCATCTCCTCCAGTTCCAAGCACAGTGTACATTCATTACACATATTGGGTACTTGAATTATTTTTTTCAAATTAACAAAAGAATCGCCAAACTTCAAAATTGTTTAAATTGCCAACAGTATGAATTATAGAGTGGAGAACTAAGGGAAATGCAAGATAACTTCTTCTATGTGTTTTATTTTCCCAGCTCTTCTAGTTCATTTCTCTGTCCTTTCATATTTTGCTCTTGAAGAAATAGGAAACAGATTGAATACCATTAACCTGGAAATAAAGAATTATTAAGTACCTATTATGTGCTAAGTGCTTGAGTGACAAAAAGAAGGGGATGCACTTTCTAGATAATCAATGAAGAAAGAGACCTCATAATATTCCTTACCTAAGGAATATGGCACCAAGAGATCATAAAGATTGAAGAATGAAATCTAAGCACATAAAAGTCTATGGTGTTTTGTGCTACTGGCTAGCACAACAGTAAAAGCTGGATAGATAAATCAGTTTTATATGGAGAGGCCAAAACATCCGTGCAATATTATTTGGCACTAAGTTTCCTCAAAACAACTTTATAAGTAAGATTGTACTCAATAGTTGCAAGTTCAAATTCAATCATGAAAAGCTGGGAATAAGATGGTAATTTTCTAGCAAAAAAAAAGAGAGAGAGAGGAGTTTCATATAATTTAAAAATGTACTGCTGCTTCATTTAGATATAATTGCTTCCTATTTTGTAATAATACTTTAGGAAATCAGATTATGTCAAGGTTATAAATGATGTTTAAATTTATTTGGATCCATAACATTTTAAATTGCTTTTCTGGATATGTACTAGATTAACTTGAACTATATGTCCCATAGTCATCTTAAACTCAACATGTCCTAAATTTATCTTGTTATTTTTCTTAGGAAGGCAGCTAGGTAGTTCAGTGACTAGAGCCCAGAAACTTTCAGACAAGAATATCTGAATTTGAACCCATTTTAGAGACTTGCTAGTTGTCTGACCTTTGGTAAGTCAATTAATATCTGTCCTTAAGTTTTTGCACCTAAAACATGGGGGAAATAATAGCACCTGCATCACAGGCTATTGTGAGGATCAAATAAGTTCATATCCATAAAACTCTTTGTAAAACTTAAGGCACTATATAAATTCTAAGTACTAATATTATCTTCTCCAAATTTCCCTCTCCTATTACCATCAAGGACATTGCCATCCTCCCAGTCACTATGATGTTTGGTGCCACTGGCTAGCGCAACAATAAAAGCTATATAGATAAATCAGTTTTATATGGAGAAGTCAAAATACCTGTGCAATATGATTTGTACTAATTTTCCTCTAAACAACTTCATAAGTAAGACTGAACATAAGTAGACTGCAGTCTAAGTGACTTCTTCAACCCCTACCTCTCTCTCATGCTCTGTATCTTTTTCTTCCTGTCTATTCCAAATAAATGATATCTCTTGCTTCCTGCTGCTTATCATCTCTGACACTGCCACCGTTTTGGTCCAGGCTCTCATTACTTAAGGTCTGGAGTGATAAATAGTCTAAGGTTTCTACTTTATCCCTTGGGTCAGAGACACCCATGGGGGATGGGGTGGGGTACCCATGCATATATTTCAGGACTTTTGTGTTTTAGCTCTCTTGATTCATGTGCCCCCACAAGAAAAAAAACAAGCTTACAGAACATTGCATACACAATCATATGGTTCACCTATTGATTAGTTTTCCATTTTATCTCCTTTTTCTTATTCTTTTTCA
This sequence comes from Pseudochirops cupreus, assembly GCA_028627135.1. Lineage (NCBI taxonomy): Eukaryota > Metazoa > Chordata > Mammalia > Diprotodontia > Pseudocheiridae > Pseudochirops > Pseudochirops cupreus. The sequence goes on from CM053581.1 coordinate 538,474,137, forward strand.
CTAGGGATAGCTCTTTAAGTAGAAGAGCAAGAATGATGCAGGAGAGTGAGAAGGTGGTATAAAAACAAGTTATTTCATAAAAATTATAAAGAAAAAAAAATCCAAGATATCAAGATCACTACATAGAATCTCATTATTTTAACACCACCAACTATTTCTTTCTTGAATGCCAGAATTAAGTCTGGAGTAGTAGTGCCCTTCCCCAGCCACACCATTGGTTTCTCTACCATTTGAGAGAGCACAAAATCATCAATGAATTATGTCAAATTTTTATTGAATGCTCTATCATTAAAGATAGGTTCTAGGGGTGGCTAGGTGGTGCAGTGATAGAGCACCGGCCCTGGAGTCAGGGGGACCTGAGTTCAAATCCAGCCTCAGACACTTGCGTAGCCATGTGACTTTGAGCAAGTCACTTAACCCCAATTGCCTTCCAAAAAGCAAAAAAAAAAAAAAGATAGGTTCTAGTAGATGTGGAAATGTCTTGTAATATGGCCTTGTCACATAGAAATATATATTTTACACACAGACACACACTACTAGAATCATATAAATGCAGAATATTTTCAACTTTTGAAGAGTTTTATCTTAGCAATACATACTTAAACTAATGCAGTCAAAGAGCTTCTCTAGAAATCAAGGTCTTATATTTAATAAACAAGAAGAATCAATATGTTTATCAATTGTTCTGGAAATATTTTAGCTCAAAGCAAAATAAGTAAATTATTATTCATTCAAATTGTGAGCTTTAATTTTAACCAGAAAATAGCTTTGAGCTAATATTTCCTAACATCATAGTCACACGGAGATGTTAACACAGAAGACAGAAATGCCTTGTTTAGATAAGAAGAAAGAAGACTGAAAAAATATGAAAAGTGAGAAACAGAATATAGCCCATTGTTCCAAGGACCCAAATCAAAAGAAAGTACATATGTATGTTTCTCCGAAAACACATCTAGCATCTGCCCCTCAGTTTATCTCTTCCCAAATACATGTGCATATGTTCACATATATATATATATGTGTATATATATATATATATATATATATATATATAGAGAGAGAGAGAGAGAGAGAGAGAGAGAGAGAGACTCATCTATCTATCTGTCCATCTATCTATCTATCTATCTATCTATCTATCTATCTATCTTGCTTTCCCATGACAGGGTTAATGTTGTGCTCTGTGTTTTAGTCTCAGCCCTCTGTTCTTGCCTTTCTTCCTAGTTTTACAAATATTCCCAAAACTTTGTCAAACACAGATCACCTTATTCAAAATTCTCTTGGATTCAGCTCTTAAATAAATCAAATGTTCGCAACCAGATTTCTTTTTCTTTCTTTCCTTTGTACCTACAGAAATAAATTGTTCATTCAAGGATTAAGACACAGGATGAATAGGCAAAGGTCTCCTATTCAATATTACTTGTATATGAACAGATGATCTCATATAGTATTGTTTTGTTGTTGTTGTTGTCTCTAGGCTTAATCCATTTTTGCTCTTTCTTAATCTTGAATATACTTTTATCCTGGATTTAAAATCCCACATGCTATTCCCTTTAGGCCTACATAGATTAGTTTCCTAAAGTTTCTTCATGTTAAAAACACTTATGGTTAAGTAAGTTGGAACTGCCCTACTTGAGAGATTAAATTGGGGGCACTATACATAGGTCTTGCTCTCTTTTAAGCCTTCCCATTGCTATCAAAAAATCGAGCAACATATTAAATTAATTTGCTACAAATTACATTATATGGATCCCCTGATGCCAACAGTATAGCTTTAGTATGTACTATATGAATATCCTAGTAATCATTCTGAGTACAAGATGAAGTCTCCAAATGCTGCTATATTTTGCTTGAGTAATGTTGTTGAAAATCATATTAGGAAACCACAAGTTATAGCCCTTTTACATCTGGACAGGTCATACAACAATAGAACATCTATTTTTCTATCTTCGTAACTTCATCTTAAAGTTCTCTGTGGAGGTTCTATCATGAAGCTTAGAAACTTTTAAACAGAGATAAGACTATCGTTGTACATATATATGTATATATATATAAACATATGTGTATATATATGTATATAAACACACATGTACAAAGATTCACAGAGGGTTGTGTGTATATATACACATATATACATATGTAATACATAAATACACATACATATATGAGTGTATATATATTTATACATATACATACAGAGAGAGAGACAGAGACAGAGAGAAAGAGACAGGGAGACAGAGACAGAGGGAGAGAGAGAAATTTATTTATTTATTCCAGTGCTTCCATGGAAATAATTTCCTGTGAAAAGAATGTACTTGTCCAATTTCATGATGGCATTCATAAATTACATCTTTTTAGGGTGTCAACTAGGAAAGCCTATTGAGGTCCTCATGCTAAAATTTAAATTTAAATTTGTATCTCAAATTCTATAGCTTGTTATATAAGCCACAGAAGTCAATTCTGGTCTATTCATATTTTTTTTCCTTAGAAATCTTAATGTATGCTGTATCCATCATGGTGATTCTTTGGCTATCCTATGGGTTCTCTTCTCTACATAATTTAAAAGTTGTAAAGGATTCCCTCATTCCAATTTAAGACTAAGTTTCTCCTGATCACATTAGTCTCCGATCAGCATAGTGTTCCATATTTTCATAGAAATGCTCTCTTTTTTTGGTAGAGTCCTGTTATTCTACTATCAGATAACTGAGAAATCAAAATTATTTTCATTTTTAACACCTAGGAACTATAATTATTTACTTATTATATAATTTTTCATATATTATATCTTTCAATTGGAATCAGAGATGAAAATTTCACCTCTCCTAAGAATTATTTCAGTTCCCTATTTGTGACTTCACCATTTCTAGACGTACATTTCACTTTTATTCTAACTATATCATTTCTTCCTACTTTAACTTGCAAAAAAAAATTGTTGTTAATTTGCTTGATGATTCCTATAAGGTCCTCGTATTTGTGTTGAAAATTCAATTCAATTAAATCAAATGAAGTATTAGCAACCAATGAGTACTATGCTAGACACAGGATATTTTAAAAAATGATAAAAATAAAATAAGGTATTTGCCCTCAGGCCATTAAGCTTCTTAATTGGGGTATGAAATGAACAAAAAATCAAGTATAACATGTTTTAGGATCTATTTGTATATGAGAAATAAAATAAAAAGGACTGGATGATTTGGAAAAAGAAGAATCAGTTCTAGCTTGGAGGGATTGTGTAAAGTGTCACAGAAGGTCAAACAAGAAATTAACTTTGAAATAAAAGAGGGATTTTGATAGAAAAAGTTGATTTCAGGCATGAAGGACAACATTGAAGATGCATTTATATAGGAGAGATTAAGATTGAGATAGGTGAATAGATAGCATTCTAGTTTTCAGATATATGAACTGTGTGAACAAGAATAATATAAAATCAAGCTGGAAATATAGGTTTAGGGTAAGATTGTAAAGTTTTGAATGCTAAAAATAAGATATTTACATTTTATTCTATAGAATAAAGAACATCAATGAAGAATTCTAGGAAGGTAGAGTAATAAGATAAGCAAAATGATGTGGTTCAGACACCATCATATATGAATAACATGCTAAACCTGACCATAAAATATATACACCAACTGTGAGTTAGACAGCAGTATAGAGACTGGATTGGAAAAGAAAAGAGTTAGAAATAAAAAGGCAGCCTTCTGACTTTCAAGCTTGAATGACTGGGAGAATTTTGGTATGACCAACATAAATAAGGAATTTAAGAATATTCACAATTTTTCTCAGGAATGTTTATTTTAGCATGTTAAATACTTATTTAAGTATGTTGAATTTGAAATATGAACTCTATCCAGTGGGAGATGTTGAACAACCAGCAGTTGAAAATTTAAGACTAGATGTTGGGGAGAAGTTAGTTTTCGAAATGGAGGATTGGGATCCATTTCCATCTGTGAAGCACTGAAAGGGGAAAAATTCTTCTGAGGAAAAGGAGTATACAGGACAGTGCCTTGGGGGATTCTTACACTTAGAGAGAAAGAGGAAAAATAATATGCGAGGGTCCTGAAGAAGAAGTGGTCAGAGTTGGAGATAACTTGGAGACATGCATATTTTGAAAGCTAAAGATATAGATAATAGCAAATAGCAAGAAGTAAAAAGCAATCCCCAACATGATAGGAACTTCATATATTGGAAAAACTAAGAAAAAAACTGAACTTGGCAATATGTCACCGAGGACATGGGAAATAGCAGTTCTATTACAGATCTAAAAAGAGAAGGCAAAATGTAACACGCTGAGTAGGAGATGAGTGGTAAGAAAGTGCAGGGAGTGAATTAAGGTTACTTCTACTAAATGCTTCATCGTGAAGAAAAAGAATGACATAAGAAAATGGTTTGAATGGGGGGAATGGATGTAAGCACATGAGTGTGAGTGTGAGTTTGTGTGTGTTCTACGTGTGTGTGTTTGTGTGTGTGAATATACATGCAAGCATGCAAATATTTATATTTTGGAGGGTGGGAAAGACCAGAAACTTTCTATAAGGAGAAAGGAAGGGACCAGTAGAAAGGCAGAAAGAGCAAGAAAGAAGTGGGATGATCTACAAATCAGGGTTGTAGAAAAGACAAGAAGAGAATGTCATGAAATACCCAGGCAAAGGAAGGGTTCATTTTTGGCAAGAAGGTGAACTAACTTTTCCTTAGAAACTAGAAAAAAACGGGAGAAAACACAGAGAAGTTTTGAGATATAAAGTCCAGTAGACAAAGGAGTTCATTTTGAATGATCTCATTCCCCCCCCCAAAAAAAGGTAGAAAGTGAGTATGATAATAGGATAAGGAAGAGAAGAATCAGAAGAGTCAATGTGAGGAGTAAGAATAAGACTAAAAATAGTGAATAAAATGGTGAATACAGCTAAATAAATACTAAAATAGTGAATACAGCCATGAGAGGTCAACTGAGAAAAACTTCAATGTGTCCTATACTTAGATATACAACTTCCTCCAGTAGCTTGAGAATGAGAAGAGAAGAGGAAAAGAATGGACTGGTGTATGAATTCCCCAAGAAGTACCAGCTTTGTGGATTAGTGGAATAGAAATAGCAGAAGTTAAAATGGTCAATGGACCATTGGCATAGGACCGTAGCTGTAAAGCTGGAAAGGACCACAGAAATCTTCTAATTCAGCTGACTCATTTTACAGATGAAGAAACTGAGGTATATAAAGGTTAAGTGACTTGCTGAATGACATACAGATGTTAAGTAGCAAAGGCAGGATGCTATTATTAGTATAATCATCATGATGGTACTATGCTGCCTCTTTAAGATTCAAATATGCTAGAAAGTACATCATCAGAATAGCTAACACCAGAGTCAGGATTGGGTATCAGCTAGAGGTAGTGAATGTCCCCAGGCAGATATCTTCAAGAAAAAGTTCTATTATCCTTTATTACATATGCTATAGATTATTAGTCAGGTAGATGGCATAATAAGGAGAGTTAGGGACATGGAGACAAGAAGACCTAAGCGCACATAGTTCTTCAGATACTTATTAGTTGTGTGACCCTAGGCAAGTCACTGAAGTTGAGGGCTTTACCTTAAATCATATAACCAGTAAATGACAGAACTGGAATGTGATAATAGCTAGCTCTTAAGTGAGTTATTCTGCATCTACCAGGTAGAAATTCACAGGATTAAAACCAATAAGGTTCTAATTAGAATGGCAGTGTGATAGGGCTTTCACAAAACCATAAATAGTAATTATAAGAGGAAAGTTTGTTTTCTTTTGTTTGTTTTTTTTGGGCAATTGTCTAGCAACTGGAGTGTTCCTATTTCTATGGTTGCGTATGTAAACAAAAGCATACGGTTCTATATGGTAGAGAGAAAGAGAGAGAGAGAGAGAGAGAGAGAGAGAGAGAGAGAGAGAGAGAGAGAGAAAATAAATAGATGGGTAGGTAGATAGGTAGATTAGACAGATAAACAGATAGACAGCCCATACACATATATGCATACATAAACTTACACATCCACAAATGTGTGTATATACATGAATGCAAGATAGAAGGATATACATACATATAAACACATGCACATATATATATACACACACATATATATGTATATACATAAGGATATATATAGACAGATACAGATATAGATATATAAATAAACACATATATGGATAAATGGATGTGTGTGTTTCACATGGAAGTTTTCTCTACTTTACAGAGACTTTCTATACTATCTTGAGGTGATGGTCAGATAGCTCAAAATAACCTTATTTTACCTCTGATTTCCTATCAAGGTTAATTATAGACAATAAAACATTTGTGCATTTTTCTCTGCTATAGAATTTCATGTATCATACATTGCAGAACTCATTCTAAGCTCCATTGGAAGAGCATGCTCCCTATAATTCCCCATGGAGAAGAAAATGGCTCTCAGCCTCCATAGGGCACTCAATAAATGTTAACTGTTGATGAGCAAAAATACAAAGCTATGTTCTTCAGCATGATATTTTCACCCTGTGTAAGAAAGGCAAATGCTGAACATGCTGTGTACATCTCTTCTATAAAATCATCAATATAGACACTACAAAAAAATATTTTCATATTAACCCATTTAGGGCAATTTTGTTATTCAAACGGCCTAAAAAGTGATAAAAAGTAAGAAGATACATACCATTATCAAAGTACCTGATGGTTGAATTTCTGGACACACTAGGGTCAAAATTGGCCATTAAAGGGGCTATGTACTGAGTGGCTGTTAGCATTCGGTGTACAATTTCTCCCGTATATATGAAACCTATAAGAAAACAAAATAGAAACAGGGTAAATAATTTTGTAGATGTGTAGGCATCACAATGTATAAGAGTCATTTCTGAAAAATGAATTGCATCTAAGGACTAACAATAAGTGGTTAGGTAGGAAGAGTTGTTTAAGTATATTATATTGGCGTTATTGCATTAAATTGTAGACAAAATATTGAATTTTGTTCAACACAATTAAGTAGATATACTCCAAATTTAAAATAAACCAATCCAAATAGGCAACATAGTTTTTTTCTTTTTTAGAGAGGTGGTAGTCTGATTTTCCTAAGTAATTTTATAGATTGGATGCTTATACAGCGCTAAAACCAGTTGTCTGGTATGTTCCTGTTATAAACGTTGGCCACGTGAATTGTTTTTCATTATTACACTTGTGCCACAATAAGAACAAGCTAAGTGATTAATATGATATGTACTTATTAATATTAATGTCCAATTATACTCACTGTATGTGTCCATTTGAGGGGAATTATGAATTGTATAGCTACAGCTTTGCTACTTAAAAAAAGACACTTCCTGATTAACAATTAAAATGATGAAAGAACAGTGCTTGGATCCAACTAGTACCTTCCTCAAATAACTTAAACATCTTTGGCCCTAAGATATATTTGTAGACAAGTTTAAAAACATAACTTCTGGGTCACAGGAGCAATAAGATTGCAGACTCAACCTTTTCTAACTCCAGACGTTCTAAACAACTCCACAACTTAAATTTTTACATCAAAGATAAAAAAACACTTTAAACTTTTCCATGGTCTAGAACATCTAGAATCCAAAAGAAAGTAAAAAATCATCTCCCCAAACCCAGGAACAGAACCTCACTGACCCTGAGCAAAATCAGCATCCCGTCTCCCACCTCCCACCACACTGGCAGTGAGGCCATACTAGCAGACCCAAGCATAGACTTACAAAACCCAGCCCTGAACCACATTGTCCCTCTCCCTATTTCCAAAGCTGTAGAAACCCTGGCTCCAGGGTATGGAAATTTACCTGAAACTTAACAGCCAGCTTGGCTACCACCTCTCAGGAGCATATCAGGGAAAACATTAATAGCAGAAGGAAATATGGCTTCTAGATTCAGTAAATGAGTCCAAACTCTATCAATAAATACTGTGAATACTATGCTAATACTAAATACTATGAATAAATCAAAGGCAAATGACTCAACACTTGAGGAGAGAGAAAACCCTTTGGAATTAGAGCAGAACCCAGAAAGGAATTTAGAATTACACAAATAAGGTAACTAAATTTTCCATATACCTTGAACTAGAGACTCTATTTTTGAAAATAAACCCAAGAAGCCACTGATAAGAATAAGGTACTCATACATTTCAAAACATTTATAGCACCTTTTGTGGGTATTAAAAATGGAAAGCAAAGCAAATACCCATCAATTGGGTGACGACTGAACAAATTATGGTACCTGAATGTAATAGAATATCACTGTGCTGTAAGAAACAGTGTCTATGATGAACACACAGAACCACGGAAAGATCTATATGAACTAATTCAAAGTGAAGTAAGTAGAGCCAAGAAAACAATATACTCCACAGCATACATAACAAAATTATGAAGATTATATGGAACTCAAAAGAAGAATTTTGAGAAGTCACCCACAACATAGCCCTTCATGAAGGTGGGAGGTCCACAAGTATTACACAGTAGACATATTTCCAGATTTTTTTTCAATTTATTCATCAGTTGTGTTGACATTTTTTTCCTTTCTAAGAATACTATTTGTCATATAAGATGGCTCAGATACATGGAATACTATGGTCCTTAAGAAACAGTAAATATCAGTAAACGCTTATTTTAAAAATGTACTTTCTACATGTACACTTTGCTTAAATAGTTATCTGTGGTTCCCTATTCCGGCTGAAAGTGAGCTTCATAGAGAAGAACTTGCCTATGAAATCGTTTGCAGTATCTCTTCTATTATAATTCCAGTCAATCATTAACTTTGTAGATTAGCTGTAACAAATTTTTAATTTAAAATTTGCTTTTTGTAATTGTTCTTTGGGCTATCTGCCATCACTGTCAACTCAGGAATGCTAGAAAATGTTGTTATCTTTTTAAAGAAAACCTAAACTATGTGTGTATATGTATGTATGTGTTATATATAACGTATGTATCTGTGAAAATATTATAACTACAATTTAACTATATACTGCACTTTTAACAGGTTAATTTCCTTTAATTTTTTTTATTTTGGTCTAGATCTGTGATTTCACCCTTGTTGAAGGGACATAGAAATTTTCTTCATTGATACGGACTAGTAACTTGTCAATAATTTCTAGTCTTCAAGATGCCAGATTTTAACGCAGGTTTCTTGAATTCAATAATGGCTTTTTATACACATGTCCAGGGATGGGGAACCTGCAGCCTTAAGGCCATATGAGCCTTCTAGGTCCTTGGGCCTAAACTTTAGACTGAGTCCAAATTTTACCAAAAAAAAAATCCTTTTATTAAGGGGATTTGTTCTGTGAAGTTTGAATTCAGTCAAAGGATGGCACTTGAGGACCTAGAGGGCCACATATGGTTTTGAAACCACACGTTCCCCATCCCTATACTAGTCCATATTGCATCAGTGTAATGTGAATGGGAGTTAATTCTCTGGGCATACAAAGTACACTTTTCAGGTTTCATACTAATCAGTTTACCTCTTCTACCACCATTATTGCTACTGATAATTAAAATTTTTATAGAACATATTGAGCTGCCTTATTAGATAATCAGTTCCTCTTAATTGGTCATGTTTATGTAGAGGCTTGTTAACTATATTTCACAGATCTTATATACGAGAATTGATACTTTCAGAAAGGGTAAAAACAGATGATTTTAGAGGTTTCCTCCAACTTGGTGATTTTTTTTTAATACTGAAAATTGTTTTTTATATCTGTAGGATATTTAAAATTTATATAACTTTACATCTCTAATTTTATTTTGCTCTTCTAAGACAAAACCCATGATTTTAAGTCTGCATATCACAAACTCCAAGTAATTTACTTTAGAATAAATTATTTTAGAAGTGGATTGTGTTTTGTCCAGTTCTGAGGTCCTTTTTCCATTTGTGACAACTCTTCTTCCTCCTTCAATTTCTTGATTTATTTTCCAAATGATGACAGAGTGAGAGAGAGAGAGAGACAGAGAGAGAGACAGAGAGACAGAGAGAGAGATTGGGGCAAGGTTTAGAATCCATAATATGAGCAATTTGTATATATTTTGGTCCTTGTCTATTGACAGCATCTTTAGAAAGAAGAGCCTTTGTGGCTTACTTTGAGTTTTTGTGTATTTACTATTTCATATTGTGATTGCTCTCAAAGTTCCCCCATGGCAGATGCATCATCACTTTTATTATATCTCCTTAGAGGCCTATATTTCCAGCATTACACCTCAAATGTGCAAAGAGCAGAATCAAACCTTCAAAATGACATTCATGAAAAATAACTACCTTTAGTATCTCTGGGTCATGAATTCTCCTTCCTGGTAACAGCATGCATTCTTAATTTCACATAAAAATGAATGCTACTGGTAGCTAGATATCACATTTGTAGAATGGTTAGTGTAAAATAGGATTTATTCAACTCCAGGTAGTTACCCAGCATAATGTGAATTTCTAATTTGCTGCCAAATAAATTTTTACTTTATGTAAAAAGTATGAAGTTTAAAAGGATGGGAACTTCACCCAGAAATCAGGTTGGAAGGAATGATTTTTTTCCAGTGGAAACACTTCATGTTTCCAAATGACGTGGTAACAAACACCATATCAACTTAGAGCATCCTTGCTTTGCAAAAGCATCACCATCGCCGAGTCCAGATATTTAATCATCACTGCTAATGCTTAAAATAAATGGCAAGAGCAAAATTAACTTCTCCTAGAATTGCTTTCTGTATAAATTTGGCAAGACAAGACTCACTACTGTCTGTGACCTACTTTCTGGGTTGTAGTCATCATTTATTGCTATGTCCCTTCACCAGGGAAGAATTTTCCAGACATACAATTTCCTGAACTACTTAATCCTTAGTGGGAGGGGTCTGGAAAACTTTCCAAAGACAGGAAAGAGAGATTCAATGAAATGGAATCATGTCTGTTATTCTGTTTTTGCCCTTTTGTTTACTGCTGGGTTGAAACAAGCTTTAAACTATGTTTTACCAACGATTATTGTTGTCATCATTTTTGCTCTTAAGTTCCAAGAGTTCAACATAAGAAAAAGTACAAAATCCCACGATGAGTTTAATGTTATGTTCACGTGGCATTGAATTTATTTTACCTTTTATCCTTGCTTATAAAAAAGAAAATGTAGCTATCAAAACATCAGATGAACTTTTACTGGCTTGAAGTAAAAGCTTTATTGAGGTATGGAGCCCTTTAACCTAGCTGGACTTATATTTCAATTTTAAAAAGGGAGGCAGCAGAGAAAACTTTGGGTGTAGTAGGTGAGCCCTAGTTAATCTAATGAATCAGAACCACTTATACAATTCAAAGCAACCCTGGGGACACTCGAAAAAATTCTCAAATTTGAAAGACCATTAGAGATATTAATATCCCATTCAAATATTTACCACTTTCATCCAAGTATGCTAAGCATATACACTTTTGCTGAAATATCAGGACTTTTCCAAGCCTGTGTGAATTCAGCTAATTTGAATGTGAAAATTTTTATTTTTTTCAAGTTATCATGCAGAATCCAAAACCTTATTAGACACAGTCATACATCAGCATGATTCTTGGGTAACTTCTTCCAATAATTTTGGACTTTCTTTCATATTCAGGTACATTATACAGTAGGAATATACTGAATTTGGAGTATTAAAACCTGTGTTCTAATCCTTGTTCTGCCACTAACTTCCTCTGGGACTTTGGATACATTACTTAACTGTTCTAAGATGCAGGTTCTTTTTCTGTAAAAAAAATACAAAAGGAGGTTGGAGGAGATGACCTGGTAGCAGTTTTTTAGCCCTGTAATTATTCTAGACCATAGCAGTCTGAGTCTTATCTAAGAAAAAAGAGAACATTTAAAAAAGAAGTGATTATCAAGGAATGCTTCAAGGGGAAATAGCCAGAAAATTAAGGCAAAAGTGTTTATTTATTTTGGTTCAAAAACTGAAGTTCAATATAAGATGTTTCACTTTGTGTTTGAAATACATGCTGTCAGTAAATTCAGAGGCAAATTCAGGACCTGCCTATAACTATCAGTTGATTTTAGGTGCATGAAAAGATAATTAAAGCTGGTATTTTTAACTAGGGTTCTGTGAACCTATTTTTAGAATATTTTCACAATCCATATAATTCATTTCTTTGTAATTCTATGTTTTTTATTTGGCGTGTTTAAAAAATTTATTCGGAGAAGGTGTCTCCAGGCTTCATCAGCCTGTGTCTATTATACCAAAATGCTTAAGAATCCTTATTGGTATGCATTCACCCCTATAAACCAATCAACAAGTGTCCACTAGGGGCCGTACTCATAGCTCAGGTGCATGAGAAATTCATAAATTGATAAACATGCCTTTTTTAAGCTCTTCTATGTAGCTGAGACTATATTATGTGCTAAAGATACAAACACCAAAGTTAAAGAGTCCCTTTGAGAAATAAATTGGCATTGAGCAGCTAGGATGACCAGCGGACAGAGCACCAGTCCTGGAGTAAGGAGAACTAGGGTTCAAATCCAGGCTTAAACATTTACTATGTGACCCTAGGCAAATCACTTAACCCTGATTGTCTCTGAAGAGAAAAGAAAGAAAAGAAAAGGAAAGAAAAGAAAAGAAAAGAGAAGAAAAAAGAAAAGAAAGGAAAAGAAAAAAGAAAAGAAAAGAAAAGAAAGGAAAGGAAAGAAAAGAAAAAAAAGAAAAGAAAAGAAAGAAATTAACACAATGCTTATTTAGAACTTACTTATCTAGAGAGTGCAACTATGCAGAACACTGCTGAGAACCAGGATGGGATCAAAATATTTCAACTAACAAATTGCCAAGTAGTATGTAGCTAAACTGATAAGATTTACTAACAAGGAGAAATCTATATTCCCTCCCTCACACTCTGTTCATTTTTCATTCAATTATAACAGTTTCTACTCTTACCTCTACAGATTAGCTATACTTTGCTGAGTCATACATATAGAGTTCTCAGATTCTTTTTTTCCCATGTGTACATGGAAAAGTGTATTCCAAGTGTATTTATACTCTTCACTGCCCTGATTAACCTACAGAAGGACATGATAGTGCATGAATGAAAGAAATTTAAACTACAAACAACTATTCCAATGTCATAATAGCTAGCATTTATGTAAGAATTCAAGGTTTGCAAAGAGCCTTACCTCTACTATATCATACAATGCCAATTTATGTCTGTTCATTTAGCTTACTTCAGTCTGATAACAAAAAGGGGAAATGGGTCAATGGTGACTGTACTACTAACCCTAGCTCTGATATTGGCATCATGTCTGAGACCTCACATTTTAAAAACTTGAACCCAGCACCAATGTTTGGCCCTACACTAAAATGTTTGTGATTGTTGTTTATCTATGGCAAAGGGGACTAATGATACCTCTGTCTGAATCTCATTTTGATTTCTGATTCCAATGGCAACTGTTAAGGCTTGGCAATTAACCAAGCAACCAAGACAAGTCACAGGGAAACTTCCTTTCCATCTGTTCTACCAAAGTACCTACAATTGGAATTCTGGATTTAATAAAACCCTCCTCACTAGTTGGAGAGAATAATGAGCTTATAAAACATCACCCTCTGTTTATTGCAAACAGTTGCTTCACTTTATAGCAAGTGTCATGGTGTAAAGTGTGAGCATGTAGAGCCTGTAATTGGCTGTGAACCATCCTGTGAAATTTTAATGTTGAAGTTGCTAAATAAAAATCCACACTGAATCATCTTTCACTTAAGGTTCTGACCCAGGAGGGAAAAGGAGAGAGCTGGCACATCCTCCTGGCATGACATTAAATGCTGAGATCCAAATGGAGTGCCTACATTATAAAGCACAATAATACAGCTTTCACTTTTATTTCTTATGCTTCTCACTCTATGAACCCTGAAACACAAACTGGGTAGAATTACAAAAGTGATTTTCTTCTCTTCCCTACTGCAATTTAGCAAACAACTTCCTCATTTTGTTCCTGAGGTCTACTGTTGATTGGATGCTAGATGGGGAAACTGTCTCACTTATGAGGAAGGGAAGCATTTCATGGATTTTAAGTCATTTCTTGTTCAAAATTAGTGGCAGAATAACTTCCAAAATCAAACAGGCTTGACATTTTCAGCTTCCAACCAATCATCTCCCCAAAGAGCATTTAGTCATGATATATTTTGCAATTTCAGGAAGTAGTTAAGATCAGGAAGACACACACACACACACACACACACACACACACACACACACACACACACACTGCAAACTATGAGCCAAATGCTTACTGTTTATAATTTAGTCAGTCTGCTAAGCAAAACCATATGTTGCAATGATTGCTAATTTGAAAATTAAAATGCTTCGGTAAATTGTCCGGCAAAGTAACTGTCTGCCAGTAGCGACTATACAATGAGAGGTTTCACATAACAGAGGTTTCCACTGGGCAGGACTCTGTTGTCGATGGAACTCGCAGCTCCCTGGGAAGCTCCCTGGATGTCCTGTAATATGCAAACTGTTGAGCTAAAAAGTACAAGGGTTTCTGAAGTCAAGGCAATCAGTAAAGGCACTGGTTTCTTGGGCAAGGAAACTTCAGTATAATCTCAACAACAGAATTTTTAGTGCTGCCTTCACGTGTCAAATGTACAAATAAATACGAACATGGCATACAGACGTGCAGTAAATGTACTTAGGATGATGTTTCATTTGCCTGTCATTTTATAATGCTAATAGGAACGATCTCAGTGAAAAGCCTCCGTTGGAATTCATGTAGTTAATACCTTCATCAGGTGTAAATTACCATCATAAAATCAACAACGTTATTACAAAAATATTATTAACTATTTATTTCAAGTGGATTACTTTTTTCCCCTTAAACTCCTACCCTTTTTTCCCTCTAGAAATAATAAACAAGAGTCAATTTATAGACATGATCTATGAAATGCACAATTACATTTTTCAAAAGAATAAGTAGACTAAGTTCTCCACTCCTTCTGCAGTAGTTCCCTAACAATGTGCTTAAAGAATTGCGTGTTGGAGTGGCTATGTGGAGCAGTGAATAGAGCACCAGCTCTGGAATCAGGAGGACCTGAGTTCAAATCCGAACTCAGATGATTAACATAAAACTAGCCACATGACCTTGGGCAAGTCACTTAACCCCAATTGCCTTGCCTTACCCCTCCAAAAAAAAAAAAGCATAAAAACAACAACAACAACAATGAATTGAGTGTTGACCACTTTATTCTACTGAATTCAACTCAGTCTACCCTCTATTCTAGTTTAGGTCTCTATCCCTTTGCATGCATTCAGAACTCATATATATTATTCCTTTCTCTTCATTAGTGTTTTGAAAATACTGGATCAGATTTATATTAGGCCATACACCTCCAATCTAATATATATGGGTCTTGTATATACTGAATAAGTGAACATCATATCCCTTGATAGACTATAGGATCCATTGAGTACTTGGACTATCATATGCTTTTCATTGTATTGTTAGTACTTAGCACAGACTTTGTCTAGCAGACCGACTAAATTATAAACAGACACTTAGCATAGAATACATTAGGTATTTAAAAATGCTTATTGGCCGATTAATGGGGAAGAAATACAATCATATCTACATTTTTTTCTCTTTCTTAATGAACATTTATTAAATATTGACTCTGGATTACTATTCTACCAGCTAGGGATAATGAGGAAAATGAAACTGACTTTCTTCAACATGTATAGCAATTATGTATACACACATACACACACATGCATCTGTGTGTATACATACATACATACATACATACATATATATACATATATGCACACGCACACATACACACACACACACACACACACACACACACCTGTAGAATAAATACAAGGTATTTGGGGGAGAGACAGTAGTACCTCGGGGAATCAGGAAAGGCTACATGTAGTCCAAATGGGCTAAGTTTTGAAGGAAATGGGATTGTTAAAGGGAGAGGGAAGAAAGGAAAGAGACCGGGACACATAAGACAACCTGGGAAAAGGTATAAAAGTAGGAAATGCAGAGGCACATATGCTAAACAGCAAGGACAGTTTGACTGGAATGAAAATGTCTCAAAAAATAAGTAAATAAATTAGGGAGAGAGAGAAAAAGAGAGAGAAGGAGAGAGAGAGAGAGAGAGAGAGAGAGAGAGAGAGAGAGAGAGAGAGAGAGAAACAGACATTGCAGCCAGGTGGTAAAGGGTTTTAAAAGCCTAATAAGAAAGCTTGTATTTAATCATAGATGTAATAAAGAATGTCTTGAATTTGTTGAGGAGAGTGATATTTCTTAAGCACTATGTCACCTAAGTGAAAGGTAGATCAGATAAGGGAGAACCTTGAGAAAGAGAGAACAATGAGGAGGCTATTGTAGTATCTAGGTGAGAGGTGATGGGATCTTGATGTAGGGTGGTAGTCACTGGAGTACATTTGGAAACAGGTGCCAGAACTATTATGTTAAGATTTGGCAACAAATTAGATACGTGGAATGATGGAAAGTGAGAAGTAAAGGAAAACTCCACAGCTGTCTATTTCATGACTGGAGGGATGATGCTGACTGTGACAAAGAAAGGAAGTTAGAAGATGGGAGGATGTTGGGTAAAAGATATTGAGTTCTAGCTGACCAATACTAACAGAATCCAAGGAAAACCAAAAGTACTAAAGTGGAGAGTGATTTGAGGCAGACGAGAAAAAAGTTAAGATACTAAAATGATGTATTCTTTGTGATTAAATAAGAGATGACATTTACTTGGTTGGAGAAAATAATATATGGGAAAGGCAGAATTATTCAACTCTGTTTTTAAACTTCTGGTTTTTCTTTTATTCCAATTAGAATATTTTTTGGGAGGTGAGCAGAGTAGGGACTGGAGAAGAGAGAAAATATGGCTAGGGAAGAGTTGTAAACCTTGATTAGTATGCAGATTATAAAGAAACACTTAATTTAAATTAGTTTAAGCTGCCAGTTCCATATGTATTACTTCTTCAGAATGAATGAATGAGTAACTGGCAATGATCTTTGGAAGATCAGAGATAATAGAGCAGGTTTAGAGAAAACTAGGCAAATATCCTAAATTTTGCAAAAGGGAAGATAATGGAGTCTGCAAACCAACGGCCATTAAGCTTGAATTAAATTCTTGCCAAGATTCTAGAATGCATCATTAAAGACATGGTTAGTAATCACCTGTTTAGAAAAGGGAATTATAATTAGTAAGACCCAAAGTGGCTCTATGAAGAAAAGATTATGCCTTATCTCATTCCTTTTATTTACAGGGTTATGATACTGGTAGATCAGGGGAACACTGTACATAATATCTGCCCAGGTTTTAATGAAGCATTTGACAAAGTCTATCATTCTATTCTTAGGAGAAAAAAAAAATGTAGGAATGTGGCCAGCATCCTATAAACTCTGGATAGTGCCTGGAGATAGCAGTACAGTGAAGCAGAGATGGAGGTGGTTGGATAGTTAATTTCAAAGATGAGCTCAACTTAATGGCTCAATGTCAACTTTTGTGGAGGTATCTGGTAAAGCACTCCAGGGACCTCTGCTTGAGGCTGTGATGTTTAACATTTTTATAATTAGGGAAAGGTATAGATCATATGTAAAGTCATGCAAAACTTTTTATTTCTATTTTATTTGTACCTATAACATTCATTTTTAAAATATTAATTATTGCTCTTCCTAAAAACACTTTAATGGATAAATGAATTAATGGCCAATAGAGCCCAGAAACTACCATAGTCAGCATCTGATCACCTTTCCAAGTACTGAATAAGCAAGGGAAGCATATACAGGAAATACAAACTCATTAATAATATATTAAAGAAAAATATGGCAGAAGATTATTTAAAATCATTTTTTTCCAAAATAAGAAAAAAAAACAGTCAAAGAAAAATAAGCCTAAAAATTGCTTGGTAGGAGAATAAACTAAGTCAGATTATTCCTCATCCAAAATCATTGAAAGATTAAATGAAAGAGCAGGGGAAACAAAACATTTAGCAGTGAAATGGACTAGATCTTCTCATACTTCTGTAATGATCTATTTTCATCACCAGGGATCATAGAACTACCACTTTTGGACACCTGAGGAATGACAGTGAAAATAAAAAACCTCACCTGAACAAAATGCCTGAACCTGACTAAAAGCACTTAGAGAATTATTTTTAAGATATATAAAAGAGGCTGGAGTTTCAAAAGTAAAAATAAAAGTGAGATTGTATTAATACGATTTTTTTTAAAATGAAGGTAGCTTTTCTAGCTTGTGTTGTTGTGTTTTATCCGTCATTATCAGAGGACCATTGCATCATGGAAATGATGACGTGACTTGCAGTTGACTTTGATTTGAGTGAGGGAGGGCTTTGCAAGGTCACCAGCCTCACTTTCTCCTCCAGAGCCATCTGGATCCAGTGATCAGATATTCATCAGGATGACTGGAGATGACCCAGTGTACAATGGGAGACCCTGGCCCTTTTAGGCTAAGGCAAGTACTCATTTAGAGTGAGGTAATGCCCATTCAGTGAATAGGCCTCTGAAACTAGTGAGATATCTAAAAGAGGCAGAGATTTCAAAAGTGAAAACAAAAAGTGAGATTGTATTAATATTAAAAAAAGATGAAGAAGATAGTATTTCTAACTACTCACCTGCAAACCAATTTTCTCATGTGTATAAAATCTTTGCACGTAATGGGCATATCCTTCACAAAAATGTGAGAAGAAAATAGCTGACATTTCATATTTCTTTATAGCAGACCTTTCTTCATTGAAACAAAACTGAAGAGCTATAAAGTATATAGAGAAAATCCTTATGTTTATTTTTGTTTGTTTTTTTTAAGAATCCAACAACATTTGATAGAATAGAATAAAAATGAGACCCAAAGGTTCTTTCTCTGGTTGAGTGTTTCCCCATGTACATGATAAGATCATGTAGGACTCTTTGAAAAATAAAACCACATTAATAATTTTCTTCAATGCTTTTCTACTGATATTAAATGGAGCATAAAATAGGGAGATATCTGCTTTCCAAATGTGATTGTGTTTGGGATGAAAAATAATCCTCATTCTAATTTAATAAAAAAAAATAAACACAGAGATCTCTTAGAATAAGAACAGGAGTTTATTCTCTTCCCCAGGAGAAGAGGGCACTCTTCCCCATGACTCATCATGGAGGAGAGGCCTGTTACAAAAGACAGTGCAAGAATTTAGACCCTAATGCAGTCAAGCCCCCTTCCTGATTGTCTCCTCTCTCGGTTGAGAGGCAGACTTAAGTCTCAGTACCAAAATCTTCCCCAAATAGGAAGTCACAGGGAAGCCCGCCACTATTTCTCAGTGACTGAGAACAAGGATGCTGATTGACAGCAAGAGAAAAGGAGAAAAGAGTCCCCAGCAAGGGAGAAAAAAATGAGCCTTGGCTGTCCCTGACTCTCACTGGCCTGGAGGAGGGGACCACAGAGACGGGAAAAACAGACAAAAGAAATGAAAGTGGGGGGAGGGGTCAAAAGATTCCCGAAGAGGCTTGCTGCTGATTGACAGCAGCAATAGAAGAGGGAGGGAGAAGTTAACAATCCTAAACTACCTGAGAAGTTTTCACTCTCCTCATACACTTGTCACTGTCATGGAGTATTGCCTTTAGAGATTCCAAGTGGAAGAGAACATTCCCATAGAAATGAAGCTTCTTAGATGTTATTATTTACAGATGGCATGGAATTTGACGTTTAAAGACTCTGCGTCTCCTCAATAAGATCCATGGCTAAATATAAGAGATGACACATTTTGCAGTCCTGAAAGGAAAAACTAAATGGATAATTCATATTGCCTTATTGTGTGGCACACAGTTAGATTGGGACGATTGGGTTAGTATACCAACATATCACTTTTGAACAGACACTGGACAGAGAAAATGAGCTGAGATCACATTCAAATGGTAGGAGAAGAATGGTGGAGATCATATTTAGGAATAAAACTGAGCTTTCAATAATCCCAAGCCTCTCTTTGCCATCAAAGACTACTTTGTGGATGCTTATATTCTCCCCTCTCTGTGAATGAGAATACCATGAGGCTATCCCTTCTATCTGGAATAAATTTCTTCCTCCCCACTTTTCATTCATTGAATATTTATTAATTTATTACATGCCATGAACAAGACAAGGCCATTGACAACAACATTTAAAATCTTAACCTTCTTTAGTGAACTTCTGTAATAAGGATCTTTAATGTCAGACACTGGAAATTGAAAAACTTTACGTTGTGATTTGATCATCACACCATTGGAATTTCATCATCTCAAATAACTAGGCTTCTGTAAATGTAATATGACTCATCCATTAGAAATATTTTTCCTATCAGAAGCTATAATTTTATGACATTTTATTTCCTTGATCGCAAAAGAAGCTTTATTGAAACAAATATACAGCAAAAACCACTTTGCTACATACATGACATGACATCACTTTGAAAATATTCTACTTAGCAGTATCTATTTTTAACTCTATATATGCTCAGAATTTAATATTGCCACAACTACTTAAAATTTCTTTTCAAGTCTTATAGCTATTATGCATTTTTTCCTAAATGAAATTTATGGTTCTATCCTATTCAAAGTATGATAAGTTGCTAAAAGGAAATGATGTTGGAGATTAATAGAAAAGGATGCCAAGTAGATAAATAAAGAGGCAGGTATACAACTAGGTATTCCCACCATTTTCAAATCCCGAGTTTTCTCTAAAGCACAAGCATTACCCTTCCTTCCATTATCTCCAATTTAACCTCCATGCGTGTTGTAAGTACAAAGTTTGCCCTTGGCCTTCCTCAGATTTTGAGTTCCCTCAGGCCAGGAACTGTTTTTGTTTTGTTTTGTTTTGTTTGTCTTTTGTTTGTTTATTTCTTTTGCCTTTCTTTATATCCCTAGTACTTAGCATAGTGTCTAGCTACCAAGTAAATGCTTAATAATTGCCTGCTGACCAACAATTGTTTACTTTCCAGATCCCTCAGAGGGTAATGACTTTGATCCTCTCCTTATAAACCAAACCAAACCTGTGTATATTTTATATGTATTTTTTGGGTTGTTGTTCAGCCACTTTTTTCTGGTCTTGTCTGACTCTTGTGTTGTGACTGTTGTGCTCCTACTGTGATCCATAATGCTTAATAAATGTTTTTTGACTACTGACTATTCCACCCAGTCACTCTCCTCCAGGTTTCTGTTGTTCAGTCATTTGTGTCTGACTCTTTGTGACCCCATTTTGAGGTTTTCTTGGCAAAGATCCTGGAGTGATTTGTCATTTCTTTCTTCACTTTACAGATGAGGAAACTGTGGCAACACAGGGTGAAGTGACTTCCCTAGGGTGACACAGCTACTGAGTGTATGAGGCCAGATTTGAATTAAAGAAGATGAATCTTCCTGACTCCAGGCATGACAGCATACACACTAGGCCACCTAGTTGCCCCTTTATATGCACTTAGACAGGTGAATTTTATTTCCTGATATCAGAAAAATTTCTTCAGGGTATTTGCCGTTTGATTTCTGCTGTTGTATCCCCAGATACTTGCACATAATAAGAGCTTAATAAATACTGGCTTATTGAATTATTGATTTGAAAAGAATCAAAATGGTGGGTGCCCCAAAGGGCAACATAAGGAAGAGTTCTAAGAAGGGTAGATTTAAGTGTGGGTAAACAGAGTCAGTGGATCATAGATCATTGTGTATAGACACTGTCCATTGCATACGTGACCAGGAAAGGTTTTGGGTTAGTAACAAAACAAGAGTGAGGGAGAATAGTCATCATATATATCACTGTCCTAGTCATCAAATACTGAGAGACCAAAAAGAAGGTCTTTCACATGTTAAGGATATTCTCTCTTGAAGACATGGACAAGAATAATGACATGAATGGGTTGCTATATGCCCGAGGAGAGGGAAGAGAGAACAATCCCAAACAAGATCATGGATCATGTAAGGATTGAATTAAATACCAGTGTAGCAAAAATAGGACTGTTTGGAGGCAAAGGGCCAAAGGGTCAAAATTGCTTTGCTACTTGTGCTTTTGACTGTGGTCAAGTCACTTAACCCCTAAAGACCTAAGAGGGAGCTGGATTAATGTGATGCCTAAGATTCCTTCTGACTTTGAATTCTAGGGTCCTTATGCCAATTTTTCTTAACTAAAAAAAAAGTTGTTTCAGAGTGATCTTTTGTTTATTTGGAGAAGATTTAGGTAGCATATAAATGCTTCCACCACTGTTAGTAAATAGGATTGAATATACTTATTTTGGGCATGGGCAGTGATGCAGAGAAGCAGAGGAGCATTCCATTAAATTTCATGCATTTGATATTGTAGACTACACTCTTATATGGTATAAAATATTAAACTAAGCTCTTCAGTCTAATAAAATACTGAGTCTATTTCCATGAAGTAACTTGAGATGGAGGTTACTGGAGAGACTAGCAACTTAAATTTAAATCATATTTTTTTTTCTAAAATGTTTTCTTTCTGTGTATGTACACACGTGTATTTAAGATATATGTTTTGCCTGGTTTTTATGTTTTTTTTTTAAACCATACAAAAGCAAAAGCCTTTCTCAACAAACATGCCCCACTTAAGAAAAGGCCTACTATTTAAAAGTATAATCTCTAAATGGAAAACTGAATAATGCAGGCACTCCAATGAACAGGAATTATCATGTAAGAGATTGTTTCATGAGATTCTAGTGTCATAGACTTGAAGGAGGAGGGACCTTGGAGGTTCAAGTCTAGTCCTCTGATGCTAGAGATGAGGAGACTGAGACTCAGAGCAATTAAGTGACTTGCCCAAGGTGAGAAAGTTAGGAAGTGTGAGAGCTGGGAATTGAGATCAGGTCCTCTGACTCCAAACTTGATGTGACTAAGGAGGTGAAGACTGTTTACCAGATAGTATAGAGACAGTCTTAATTAAATCAGAAGCTATAGAGCAGCAGTTCTCACCCTGTAGGTCATGATCCCTTTGGGGGTCAAATGACCCTTTCACAGGGGTCACCTAAGACCATCAGAAAACACATCTTTACGATGGTTTTAGGAACCGAGACATGGCTCCTCTATCCATCTCCAGGCGGGTCCACCCACATGCAGATACGCTCAGTTACGAGTATTAAAGGGTCAAGGCATTAGGAAGGTTGAGAACTACTGCTATAGAGGAAGCACTCTGATAAATATATGTGCATATATATGTATACTATGTGTACATACACATAAACACACACATACACACACGATTTCATATACGTTATGAAGATGGGGGAAGAATAGCTATAAGTGTGATGTCTGATAACATTCTAGAACTCTCAGTCTCATGTTCTCTTTTAAAAGAAATTTGGTTTTTCCACTCCCTCAGTCTTTTGGCTACAATTAAATCTTGAATACCTCACTGGATTATCAAAACAAAACAGTTAGGGAAACAAAAATAAAACCAAAAAATTTCCTCACTGGAATGACTCATTTTGCAGCTCAATGAGATGGGCTTTTGGCCTAGTTCCAAATCCATTCAGCTGCAGGAAAAAAAAATGTGTGTAAAAACTACAAAAAAGTAGAGTAATAATACCAGATGCCCAAGACTACCAGATGAAGCTGAATGGATCATTAGTTTAAGGCCTCTTTCTTATTTCGGGCAAAAATGAATCAGAGTGATACCTTGCATTATCTTCTATAGACTCTGAACTTTTGAGTAGCAAGAGACCTTAGAGATGACCTCATTCAACTCACTCATTTGACAGATGCAGAAATTGGGGCCCAGATAGGTTATAGAAGATTCATGAAATTTAAAAGTTTATAAGAGAGATAAGAAAAGAACTTATTTTTGTCACAGTATTTTCTGCTGTCTTCTAGAGAAAATTAAAAAGCTACCAAGTCTTTAAAGAAAATGTGTACCAGCCAAAGAGTTTTAAGGGACAATTTCTTTGGTTTCAGAAGTGACACAAAGAAAAGGCCAGGATCAAAAGCCATTTGACCTCTAGCGAGTCAAGTACGATGGCCTTGGGATGGATGCCTTTTACAGAAGGTTGGCATGAGGTCAGGTTTTTCCACACTGCCCTTTTAGGTGAAAGAAGAATTTATTTAGTGCTGTGTCGAGTAAGACAGAAGAATGAAATTCTCACTTAGCTGAAAAGAATTTTTCCTATGAACATGAACCATGGTTCTCTCTGAAAGTCAAGCCAACAAGAATTTATTGATCTCATGCTATGAGCCAGGTATTGTGCTAAGGACTAGGAGGACAGAGAAAAGCAAACAGTGTTTCTTCAAGGAACACACATGAGAATTGCATGTGTATGTGTGTATGTGTATCTATAATATAGCAGAGTCAATAGAGCATTGAGTCTGGAGTCAGGAGGTTCGAATCCTGCTTGAAACACTTACTAGCTGTGTGATCCTGGGCAAGTCATTTCATTTCTGCTTGCCTCAGTTTCCCCAACTGTAATATGAGGTAATTATAGTACCTATCTCCCAGGAGTGTTATAGATGAAATAAAATAATATTGTCAAATGCTTAGCTGGCACATGGTAGGGGCGTATAAATGCTATTTCATACATGTATATATATATATATATATATATACACACACATATATATATGTATATACACACACACATACACATATATATGTATGTATGTATGTATGTATACACAACACATATACACACATATAGATATATGCATATACATATGTGTGTGTGTGTATTATGAGAGGGAAGGCACAAGAGAAAGAGTCACTAGGGCAATCAATGCATAAGATACAATTTAAATTTTATGGGGTAGCCTTTAACATAAACAATCTAATATGCCCAAGACCCCTGTCTATAACACATTCGGGTAGGAAGAACATTAGTATACACCTGTCTCTTCTCATTACTTTTCATCTTACTTTACATGAAAAATTACTGAATTCACTCCTCATCCCTTCCCAAACTTTGTAATAGCTATAAGGACAAGACTCACATTAGCAAAATTGTGAAATTAAAAAAAAATATTCTGGGCCCCAATTTGCCAATCTCATTTTTCCTCTCCTCCCCTCTCCCACACCTGAACTTTGAAATATACACATTTAAAAATATGTATGCTAGGAATCAATATGAAAGTGACATTTTCACATTAGACTTATGAGATTTTCCTGTCTTCCCCATTAAAAATACAGTTATGGACCACAACAAATTAACTAATGAGGGGTTTTGTTTTGGTTATGATCCCACAACAAAATATGAAGAATAGTTGTAAAGAAGTTAATATGTTCTGCTCCAAGCCCTTTACAAAGCACAAAACCCTTTCTCATTGAGTTGGAGGGGAGCCTCCAGCCCTGGGTGCTTGACATTGCTAAGCCCTCGGAAGTTTAAGGGAATATGGTTGTGGAAGTATTTGGTGGAGGTGAGTCCCAAGAGGAGCCATAGGAAGCAGGAGGCTATTTTTTCCCCTCTTCCTTCTCTGTTCCTCTATCAGCTCCATGGCATCTAGCTGTGACTTCTCTAGAGGAACATATATATATATATATATATATATATATATATATATATATATATATATATATATATATATATATATATATATATATATAT
>CM053581.1:538499751-538527133 GCA_028627135.1 Pseudochirops cupreus
ACCCTGGCAGCAGAGGAGACTCAGCCATAGACTCTATTAAAAGCTAGCCCTGGTAATCTAGAGTAGAACTACAGTGAGGAACAGACCCAAGGATCCAAGCTGCCCCACCTACCCTTAGAGACACTGAACCAAGTGGAAACTCTGAGGCCTCTATAAAGAGAGAAAAAGACCTTTAGATACTGAAGGATCACAAATATTTGTCATTTTCCTGCCTTTAAGGGACTTTCTATATGTGCCTCACTATCCTTGTGCTCCAAAGAGATGCCCCTTCTTCCCATGTATTCTGGGTTGTTGTTTTTTTTTTTAAATTTAGAAGAGTATACAAATTTTTTTTGTAGACAGAAGAGTTAAGGAAATATACTTTATTTTTCCTTTTTACTTTGCCAACTTAGTACATGCCTGAGAGCTAATTGTGTCTAGTGGCTAATTATTAATGTGAAACACATTGGCAGCATCTCATGGGCTACAGTGCCAGGAACAAAGCTCTAGAGATACTCCTAGAACCTATGAATAGCAGCCACTCTCTGGAGAGTTTTGCCAGAGGAAGTGCTACAAATTCAAATAGTCTCTTTACTCCCCCCCCCACATAAAAACAACAATAACAATAAGGAGAAAGAGGAGAAAAATGAAAAGGAAATTAATCAACAGTTGGAATTTAGTTGCATATCTAATTGACAGGATAAATCTAGAGGCAGCAAAGATTTATTTCAATGCCCTATAATTTTTATACAGTCTCGGACCATATAGGTATGATGACATAAATAACATCCTTTATGAATATGAAGTGGAAGCAATAAATAGATGTAAGGAAGTAGTCCTGGTAGTCAAAATGTCTGAAGAACCATGGACAGAGGTTAGTAATATGGCACACAAGGAAGCAACAACGGCAAAATATTCCAAAGAAACAGAAGAGCAAGAAAGCAAAGTGACTATTAGATGAGGCTTTACAAATAGCTGAAGAAAGAAGGAAAGTGAAGAGGAAAGGAGAAAGGGAAAGATATGCCCCCAATGAATGCAGAATTCCAGAGAATAGCAAGCAGAGATAAAGGGGGTTTTTTGTTTGTTTTTAGTAAGGAATACAAAGAAATAGTAGAAAGCAATAGAATAAGAAAGAAATTAGATCTTGCTAAGAAAATTAAGAGACATCAAGGGAACATTTCATGCAAAAAGAGACATGGTAAAAGACTAATATTGTGGGGACTTAACAGAAGGAGAAGAGATTAAGAATAGGTGGCAAAAATAAGCAGAACTATACAAGAAAGAGCTTAACATCACTGATAATCATGATGGTGTGGTTGCTGATGCAGGGCCAGACATCCTGGAAATTATGTCAAGTGGGCCTTAGGAAGTGTTTCTAACAATAAGATTAGTGGAAGTGATGGAATTCCAACTGAGTTATTTAAAATCCTAAGAAAATATGCTGCTAAAGTGGTACAGTCCATATGCCAGGAAATTGGGAAAGCTCAGCAATGGCCATTGGATTGGAAAGGATCAGTTTGTGCCCCAATCCTAAAGGAGGGCAATGCCAAGGAATCTTCAAATTACTGAACAGTTGTGCCCATTTCACATGCCAGTAAGGTTGTGTGTTTCACATTCTACAAGCTAGGCTTCAGCAATATGTGAACTGAGAACTACCAGAACAACAAGAAGGCCTGCAGGCAGGTTTTCAAAGAGGCAAAGGAGTTCGAGATCAAATTGCCAGCATTCCTCACATTTCAGAGAAATCAAGGGAGTTCCAAAGAAATAAAAAATCTACTTCTGCTTCATTGACTACACTAAAGCTTTTGATAGTGTGGATCACAACAAGATGTGGCAAGTCCTCAAAGACATGTGAGTACCAGTTCATCTTACTTATCTCCTGAAGAACCTGTATGTGGGCCAAGAAGCAAAGCTAGAATGAAACATGGAGCAACTGATTAATTAAAAAATGGGAAAAGGACCATAAAAGGCTGTATATAATCGCCTTATTTGTTTAAATTATATGCAGAGTACATCATGCAAAATGCCAGGCTGGATGAATCAAAAGCCAAAATTAAACTTGCCAGGAGATATATCAATGATCTCAGATATACAGATGATACTGCTCTGATGACAGAAAGTGAAAAAGCATTAAGAAGCCTTATGAAGAGGGTGAAGAGGAGAATATAAAAGCTGATTTGAAGCTTAACATAAAAAAACAAAACAAAACAAACACACGAACAAAAAACCTTAGATCTTGGCAATTGGTCCCATCACTTCCTGGCAAATAAAATAAGAAGAAATGGAAACATTGTCAGATTGAAATTCTTGGGCTCAAAGATCACTGCAGATGGTGACTACAGCAATGAAGTTATAAGACCTTGGAAGGAAAACTATGGCAAATCTGGACAGCATACTAAAAAGCAGAGATATCATCTTGCTGACAAAGGGCCATAGAGTCAAAGCTATAGTGTTTCCAGTAGCAATGTATGGTTGTGAGAGTTGGTCTGTAATGAAAAGAAAACACCTCAGAAGCAACACTTTTGAATTATGGTGCTGCAGAAGACTTTTAATAGTGCGTTGGACAGTAAGGAAATCAAATCAGTCAACACTTAAAATTAACTCAGGCTATTCACTGGAAGGTCAAAAAGCAAAGCTTGAAGCTTAAATACTTTGGCCAAATAATGAAAAGACAGAACTCACTGAAAAGACCCTGATGTTAGGAAAGATTGAAGGCAAAAGGAAAAGAGGATGGCAGACGATGAAATGAATAGATAGTGTCATGGAAACAATAAATATGAACTTGGACAGTCTTTGAGAGATAGTAGAGGACTGAGGGACCTGGTGTGCTTTGGTCCATGGAGTCATGAAGAGTTGGACATGTCTGCATGATTGAACAACACAATCTCTTGTATAGTAGAGGTCACTCAGTGTATGACCTGAAGATGAGATTTATCCTCTCTGGGCTTCAATTTCTTACATGTACAATAGATACAATGATATTTTAGTAATATTTTCCCCAATTCTTAGGACTGATGTGAAAAAGATAACACACAATTAATTAATTATCAGGAGCTTTGTATTAACTATAGCAATTAAGACCTTTCCTTTAACTTAGCTCCATAAGTCAGAATGGCCCAAGGTTTGGGGGAGGGGGCATGTTACACTTTAAAATATCAAGGTTATATGATTTCACCCATGTTGGCAATTCCTTCCATCACTGCATATAACCATGTGCTCTAAAGCCTAATAGATGAAATTCAAAAGTTGCTGTGGGTGGAAAAAAAAATAATCACATGTTGACCATTCATCAGCCTTTAGTCCCTTAGATAGGTTGAGTTTCATGATGAAGAAATAGTTCTATGCCTATGCTTGATCATCTCTGCTTCCCTCATCCTCCAGAGATCAGCTTCCCTAAAATGAGGCATATGAATAGGACCTTAAAGAAGGGCCCACTATGAGTTTGCACACACACACAGACACACAGACGACATGCAAAAAAATAAAACAAACAAAGAAAACAAAACTGAGAGCCAGAAAATCATTTATTAACACTACCTTCGGGACAAAAAGTGGAAAAAGAAAGATGCAAGCTTTACTACTTTGGGAGGATGACAGAGAGCAGCTAAACTCTGCTTTTTTTGCTTTACAGAGTTCTCTTTCAAGGAGAATGATCTTTCTAACTGCAAAGGATAAAACAAAATGTCAAAGGAATTGAAGCCCAGAATAATGAGAAGATATGACAAGAAAGAACATTTTGTTGCCAGTGAGTACCAGCCTAGACTAGATGAATTACCACCACGGTACCAATCCAAAAAAAAAGCCCAAAAAACCAAACAAAACAAAGAACCAACCTCAAATAGATATGTATGGTTGAGCTATTTTTGAACCTTAAGGACCTGGGGATAGGGTGCTGGAGGAGAACAGGAAAAAGTATCCATGTTTAAAACCCAGAAAAAAAGTGATAGATTCACAAACCAGATGTTGGTGAACCTGACTTTGATATTAGGTAAATTTATTGTTAAATAGGCAGAAAAAAAGAGTTATGTAGGTAAAATCTATACTTGGGTTTAAAAAAGCAACACTCTGGAGGATGTCCCCTTCCTATGTTCATAGGAGATTTTATGACTTCATATATTAGTTAGAGAAGAAGATGTAAAATGGCCTGATTGTCTGATATTCCCTTGTTGTTTACTTTGCTATTCTGTCCTAATTAAATACATGACAATTTAGAAAAAAAAATTAATTTGGAAATGTGTGCTTACATAAAACAGACTTGGAGTTTTGGGTGACTGCATGCTCACTATCAGTCAACAGCGGGTTATTAAAAAACTCCAGAGAGCAAAAGTTGTATATATCATGGAGCAGAAATTACAGCAGGGATTCTTAATATTATCTTGTGTTAGGAATTCTTTTGGTTTTGCGGTGAATTCTGTGGACAGATTCTTAGAATTTTTTTTAGACAAAATACATGGGATTAAAATGGAAACTGATTAAACTGAAGTGCAATTATCAAAACATGAACAAGAACAATAACAAAACAACCTAAGTTCATGGGCCCCGGTTTAAGAACTGCTATCTTGTAGGGATGAAGACGAGAGAGTTCTATGTCAAATAGACTACATTTTAATTCAGTCAGTCAACAAGAATTTATTAAGTGCTTATTATGTTTCAGGACTATGCTAAGCACAGAAAATGGAAATAGAAGCAGAGAGAACATCAGCGTCTACCTACAATCTAGTGGGCAGCTGGATGGTTCAGTGGATAGAACACTGGACCTGAAGACAGGAAGCTGACTTCAAATCCAAACTCAGACACTTACTAGCTATGACACCTTGAGCAAGTCACATAAGTTCTGCCTGCTGAAGTTTACTCATCTTTAAAGGGTGTGGGGGGTAATATAGTATCTGCCTTGCAGGGCTGTTACAAGAATCAGTTGAGACGACAATTGTAAAGCACTTAGCACACTACCTGGCAGATAGAAGATGCTGTAAAGATGACAGCTATTTTTTCATTATTATTAATTGGGAGGGAATAATACACTCACAAAAAGGAATGGAAAAGTAAATAAGGGAGGGAAGAATAGGGATGTGCATGAAGAAGGTATAGAAACTCATGTGGAGATTACTGAGCAATATGGCCTCAAGAGAGATGAAGACATTTTTGGCCTGGTCCTCTCCTTGAAATGAAGGTTCTGAGAAGAAGGTGAAACAGAAGGTAAGGTCTACTTCTACAGCACCAGAAATGCTCAAGCCCTTGCTAGAAAATGTCTTGTCAGGGAGATTGTTAAGAGAGCTTTTGTACCTGGTTAGGGTTCAATGACATCCCCTTTCAAGTCAATGATTCTGATTCAATGATTCTCTGGCATTTTCTCTACTTGGTCATATTTGGTATATCCCTTCTAGTCTGACTCCTTCACTGAATAAATATGATTGCAAGGACTTTTAGGACACAAGGGATTGTGCGCTAAAGCAGCCATGAAACTGGATTTTTATCTCACCTTGGTGAGAGAATGCCACATGTAAAAAAAAAAGTTGTTAACTCAGTGGGGCACCCTTTATATATTAAGCATGGTTACAATGGCTGCTCTGTGGTCTGAAAGAAACCTTAGACAAAAAGCCCAATACAGATGTCAAAATTTCCATTTGCCTCCTGACCATAAATTGGTAGTCATCAATATTTGTAGATTAAACACTCTGTGAAAACAAAGCAAACACACTTAAAGAGAACTAAGGAAACATGTATTGACATAATAATTGTATTCTACCATATTTAAGATTATATTTAAAAATTGATAAACCAGAGCTAAATACATGTTACCAATTAATCAAACAAGAAGTCCTGCTCCAAGGGGTCTTAAACTAATATAGATGGCCCAAATAAAAAGAATTCAAAAGTGACAATGTCACATGGAAATTTATTGACTAAGGGAAGAAGGCAAAAGAGAAGAGGAACTGAGTGGAGAGGGAAAAAAGGTATTTTGACTCCAAGAAACAATGCATCTAGAATACATATGAAGGGGGCAACTAGGTGGCATAGTGGATAGAAACTGGTTCTGGAGTCAGGAGGATCTGAGTTCAAATCCACTTACTAGTTGTGTGACCTTGGGCAAGTCACTTAACTCTGATAGCCTTGCTTCCCCATCCTCCCTGCCTCCCCTAAAAAAAAGGAAAAAAAAAAAGAATACATATTAAGATTTAATGATATCAGAAGAAAAGACTAAGGAAGAAGAGATATTAGAAGAAAAGAAATACCTTTCTTAATATAAAAAAATCATCAAGAAATATGCCATCACCTTTAATTTGAGAAATTTGTTTCAAAAATCATTTATTAAGTACTTGTAGATACAAGGTGCTATAATTACTGTGACATCAATAAGGGAAGGAAGGAATGATAATTTTTTTTTTCACTTGCTAAATGTGAGGCCTGTGCTAGCCCTGGGGATACAAAAGCAATAACAAGATAGTCCCTGGCCTAAAGGGCCATACATTTCAATAGGGTAGACTGCAAAGATGGGCATCAGTAGGCAGAAAAGGAAGTCTTAAAAGTCACAAAAGATACTGAGTGTAACAGTAAGGCACTCAATGACATATCCTTCCCAGAGACCATTTTGCATTGATTTGATTAGGGTGTTAGGTTTGGAAGGGAGGCATAGGGTAAATAGGGCAGGCAATGTTCAGAGTAAAGATGAGAATGCACTGACCCAGGAGATGGTAAGTCAAAAAGTTTGCACAGCAGCTGCTTTAAAATGAAAAAATGAGTCAGAGTACATGGAGGAAATAGTAAATCACAACACAAAGTTCCCTGGACCTAGAGTTAAGATGTTTGGACTAAAGTCCTAGGTGAATAATTTCTAGCTGTCTGAACTTAAGAAGAGTCATTTAAACCACTCAGGGTCTCAGTTCTCTCATCTGTGGGTTGAATGGGATTATCTTTTAGCTCCCTTCTGATTCTAATACATTGTGAATTCAAATTCTAACCCTAAGAAGCCTACAGCTAGACATAAAGAGCTGGCCTTGGACCCAGCAAAGTCTGGGTTCCAATCCTCCCTCTTTTGTGTGCTGTGTGATTCTGGGCAAGTCACTTATTTTTTCAGTACCATCTAGTAAATTTGTTAAAGCTATAATGTACAGACAAGCTACAGACTGTGTTTGAAAGAAGGCATTTCCTTATCCTGGAATTATGAAGTCATAGGTCTCCTTTGAATTCTCTTTATTTTAATTTTTAGTCATTTAACACTGCAATTCAAAGGCAGGCATCATCATGTAGAGAAAACATCTTGTAAATAGTGTAAGGAATCATTTGTATTCAATTCCTGTTTTCCTCACTTACAATGTAACCCTGAGTAAGTCACTTAATCTCACTGAACTGGTTTCTTCAACTGTAAAAGGTTATGAAAATCTCATAACCAGCACCTACCTTACAGGACTTTTGTAAAGATTGACTGAGATCATTTATGCAAAGTACTTTGTTAACCACAAAGAGCAAAATAATATCAGTAATTATTATCACTGGGGCAGCTAGGTGGTACACTGGATAGAGTGGCAGGCCTGACGGGCTCAGGTTCTTATTGGCTGTGTGATCCTGGGCAAGTCATCTAATCCTGTCTGCCTCAGTTTCCTCATCTACAAAGTGAAATGGAAAAGGAAATGGCAAACCACTTCAGTATCTTTGCTAAGAAAATCCCAAATGGGGTCATGGAGTGTCAGACCCAACTAAAACGACTCAACAACAATTGCTACTACTATGATTCTTCATTGATGTTGTAATTTATTTTATGGATTAGAGAGGAAAGAACTAGAAGATGGTATTTTAATCTGGAAAATTACCAGTCTTAATCATCAAAAGGGAAGTAAACCTTCTGAAAGGAATGTATTTCTTAATAAAATAGGACTTGAATATTTTAGCATAAAATTATATTAATTAGTAGAAATAATACAACTTTGTAGCTAACCCTACAAAAACTGAGTAAAACATTGGGCAAGATTCTTTGATGTCCTGAAAGACACATTGTTTGGGCTGGTTCATGAAAATGTATTTCAGATGATGCAATTAAGGGTTAAAACTAATACTTGCACTAAAAAAGTAACGTATATGCTAAATTTTCTCAAGCTCCAAATATGTCTGAAAAGATTCCAAGGGCTCAGTCCTAAAGGCGTTCTTGGGTTACAATGCTTATTATAAGCATCAGGAACTTGAGTGGTAGAAGAATAACATTTAAGATGACTGCAGTAATTCCTTATTGAAAATAATAATGTACTCCGAAGAAAGGAGGACATTTCAATTCATTAATAAGGAATTTTAACTACATGAATAAGGCACTAGGCGTATAAGATGTTTTCAGCAAGTATTTCCAAATGAATTAGATATTGTATGGACACCAGTAGTGAGGTTAGAGAGGAGGAGGACAACAAAAACAAGAAGATTAAGTGACAGAAACATGGATATGTAGGATTTTCAGTTGTGCAATGAAACCAAGGAAATCAGAAACATAGTAAGTTCCCTGTGCCATAAATTTGTATTTTAATGACTCTGTTCCTCAGGGAATATAATGTTTTTTTTTTTTCCCTAACAAATATAAACTTCAAAACATATCCATCTGGGGAGCATAATTTGTTAAATCCTAAATTGTTATGACTCACTTTCCTTGGGCCCTCTTGCCCCTGTTCTCGTAAAAGTCAATCCAGACCTTTAAATTACAGAACCTTTGTAGTTAAATTTAATGGGAAGAACTGTTTTCCACAAAAGACATTCTTAGATGGTAGGCCATGTGCTCAGATTTCCAGGGTATTTCAGTAACTTGTTCTTTTTACTTTGTTCAGAACCATTCTGAACCGAGTAAAGGCCCGTCTAAATCCATTTTCTTTAGCCCCTTTATTTCACTAGCTCCACCCCAGCACCAAGTGGCCATTTTTCTATGTCATGAGAACAAGAATAATATACCGACACCATCCATGAGGTAAGATAAGGGACACTTGTTCTTACAAAATGAGAGTTTCTCTTATGGGGAAAAAATATATTTTTGACAGTTACTTATGTAAAATCTACGTACAATCTAAGCTATTTCTGATCTGATTTTTTTTTCCTTTAGGCATGCCTAAGAAAATGCAAGAATGTTTTCTTCTGTGTCCCTGCTTCACCACTCAAGTAGAAAGTAAGATCTTGGATAGTTTAAACAGTCTGTATTACTAGTATCTAGAACAGCAGTTCTCAACCTGCTACCCCTTTGGGGGTCGAAGGGGTCACCTAAGACCATCGGAAAACACATATTTCCGATGGTCTTGGGAACTGAGATACCGCTCTTCTATTCATCTCCAGGTGGGTCCACCCACATGCAGATACGTCCACATACGATTATTAAAGGGTGACGGCATTAGGAAAGTTGAGAACCACTGATCAAGAACAACACTTTGTACCCAAATATAATTACTAGTATGATGACAAATTGATTGTTGTTGTTGTAGCTACCTTCATTTCATTCTATTTGCAAAAGGAAATGATAATAAGATTTTAAAGATTGGAAACCTCTATGCCCCCATTCTAACTTGGAGATCTTACTAGAGACCAATGCAGAACCACACCAATTAAGTTCTCCATGGAAGATAGAGTTTGAAAGAATCTTATGAAAGAGTTATTATGAATATGATAAGCCAGTTGGATCCATTGGACCTACAAGAAAAGTAAGCCACTGTGGCAGAGACAGGAGGTGTGATTTCCATGGTAGTTGAATCAAAGACAGTCTGAGGCTATATATGACTTCCTTTCTAGGGAAAAGGGAGCCTAAGAGCAGCTACCAGATAATCAACTTGCTGAATTGCATTTTATCTTAGATTCACCACTGTGACATTGTTGACCACAACGTAAATGTCATATGCCACACTCTGTAACAATACAAAAGATATACACAGAGAACATGAAACAAAGAAACAGAACAATTTTGTCCTGGCTTACTTTTCTTGTAGGTCAGGATACCAGGAATAAACATTTGACCCAAATGGAAAAAAAAAAACAAAACAGGTTACCCAGATGATTATATCCACCTTTCTCCTTTATATATAATATTTTACCTAGGTATATTATTTGTAACAGAAAAATTCCTCAAAGCAACAAGATTTGCCTAAATACAGCATTAGAAGTATCACTCTTTCCTCTCTTTGGGTATCTTAGCACAATACCATCTTTATGTTAGCCTTGGTGGTAGGACCCCTTGCAAACCTGCTTAACCTACTTTTAAAGTGCTATTCTAACATATATATGTTACACATACATACATATATGTTTATATATACACACATATGTTACATATGTAAACATACATATGTTTATATATGTTACATATACATGTATACATATATATTCACACACATACATATGCGTATCTATATATCTATATATCTATATATCTATATATCTATACATCCATAGGTATCTATCTCCACAGGAAAATGAAATCTGATGTCCTGGCAAAGTGTTCTACCACCCACTGGTAAACATAATGGGATGCAAGGAAGAATAAAACCTAATTGTCTTTCTTTAGAGCCAGGAGAAGGACTCAATCAACTATGAACTAACCAGAATAAATCATCTACAGAAATGCAACTATACTATTAAGTAGCCAGGCAAGATTTTGATGGGGAACTCCAGTCTCATATGGCCTGAACATATCCTGCCAGTCATTTGGCATTGGGACAAATTCTAATTAAAAGTTCAGCTGAAGGGTTGCTATTGGGATAATGGATTAGTAGAATATCATCAAAACATGTGAGCGGAATCAAAGAGACCATTGAGTGACTCATTTCATTCAAATTGAACCTAAAATACCAGAGGCCTGACTGGAAGTAGACCCAATCTAGAAAACAGGCTAAGTAGAACACACCAAAAACAAAGGAAATGAACAGAATAATGCAACAGAATCTGAAGGTGGTGGGAAGAATATTCAAGGAAAAAGTGATCATGGGTGTCTGGTGTCATATCAAAGTCAAAGACAACAAAGGCCAAGAAAAGACTACTGTATTTATAATAAGGAGTTTATTACTTAATAAGGCAATTATTGATATTTAGGAATATAATTTTGGTAGAATAGTAAGGATGGGAATCAGATTACAGAGGTTAAATCTAAAAATCTGTAGTGAGAAAATGGACTTCAGATAGAGAATACTCATTTGAGAAGTTAGAATATAAGAAATATGGTAGCAGCTAGAGAATGAAATTGTAAGAGCAATGTTACTCCCCTCCAAAATCGAGAATGGACCATTTTTTAAGTCATAAGGCAAGAAGCCAGTGGAGAGCAAGAGGAAGAAAAGAGATTACTTGAGTATGGAAAAGTACCTAAGGGTCCTTTTGGAGAGAAAGTGGAGAGCAGAGAGAATAGAAAAGAAACAGTGGGAGGGAGGGGAAGAAGAGGAGGGCAGGGGGAAGGGCAGGAGAGAGAGAGGGAGGGAGGGAGAGAGAGAGCAGGAGGGAGAGCATGGGGGAAAGAACACCAACTATGCAAATTTTGGGGTAGGGGTATACACAAAAGAGCTTCTAGCAGGTGTTCTAGCAGGTTCATTCTTGATCTGGGCAGACAGGAAGACAGGATTGGAGACATAATGAGGGGTTAATAATTACTTTAGTCTAGTGTTCTCAAAGGGTTTCTGATAATGAGAACACCAACTCCTACAATATCCCCTAATTACTCTTCTTTCAGGGGCAGGTGAGAATATACTAGGAGCTACAACTCCTACAGGTCCCTAAGTCTTGATGGGGGCCAGTCAAGACCAACACACAATTTATTATTATTTACATGCAACTGGGAAATAAGATATACAGGCACTGAGGTAGGGAGATCCATCT
Organism: Pseudochirops cupreus; assembly: GCA_028627135.1. Taxonomy (NCBI): domain Eukaryota; kingdom Metazoa; phylum Chordata; class Mammalia; order Diprotodontia; family Pseudocheiridae; genus Pseudochirops; species Pseudochirops cupreus. Next base: position 538,511,545 of record CM053581.1, read on the forward strand.
TGCCCTACTGGAAAGTCAGAGGGGTGATGGGGGAGGATGTAGTAGAGAGCAGATTGGGGGAGGAGGTGTACAATGGAATCACTGTTTTGGGGTGGTGGGTAGGGAAAAGATGGGGAGAAAATTTGTCACTCAAAATCTCATGGAAATGAATGATGTAAACTAATGATAAACAAAAGTTAATTGGGGAGAAAAAAGACTAACACACATTAATAAATCCCCCCAAGCCTTGATGGACACTGATCAAGGCATGCACAGCATTCCAACTTGTGCATTCCCAAGTCTCAAAGGGGACCAGTTGAAGCAAACACACATGCACATTTCCCTTGTGCAGTCCTACTCCCCATTTACTTACCAGTGTCTACTTGATTTATAGGGTAACAGACAAAGAAGGCAATTTGCCAGCAATAGCTTTACAAGTTTACATTAACTTTAGCAATATCATGATGACTTAGCACAAAGCACGTGCAGTAGATATTTATCAGCTCAACTAGAATGTTCACATTATATAATATGATGCGTAAGCATGGTGGAAATGTTTATAAACCATGAGCCTGGTAAGTAGTATCTACAATCCTGAGAACTATTACTTAAAAAGAATAGTAAAATATGAGAGAGAGAGAGAGAGAGAGAGAGAGAGAGAGAGAGAGAGAGAGAGAGAGAGAGAGAGAGAGAGAGAGAGAGAGAGAGAGAGAGAGAGAAAGAGAGAGCACGCTGTACAATGTGAGTTACAGTTAGGTGTGTGTGTGTGTGTGTGTGTGTGTGCGTGTGTGTGTGTGTTTTAAATTTAACACTAACCTTCTGATAAGGGCATTAAACTGAAACTAGAAGTAGGCATATACACTTAGAATAGATACCAGGTGAGCTGGATCCAAGCTTCCATAATCTTCTCATGGAGATAAGATGCTCACCAAAAAAAGTCTTCCCTGGGAGAGTCACTTTCTTTCATAGCAATCTGACATTAATATGTTCCTACCAGAGAAAGTCTACACATTCTGACACATCCTCCAACTGGGTGTCTGTCACTGTGTCAGAGAAAAAGAGAGAAAGCTGGGAATTAATGCCAGTTGCCAGCTGACAATCTCAAATCTTGATGATAATGAAGCTCAGGAGAATGACTGAGCTGGCAGATACATACGCAACCTAGAAGCAATACAGTTCTAGATCTGGCTGCTGACATGCATTTTTTGAAAAGATTTCATACTTGTTAAGATAATTTTCTCTAGCAGTACAGATAGATGGTCACAAAGCACACCCTTCTGCAGTTCTGTCCAAGTAAGCACCCAGCAAAATCCACCTTTTTGAGATAAATACTTTTGTTAAAAAATCAACCCTGTTTCCCACAGAACCCAAATACACAAAGAATCACATCATTAGTACATCAGCAAAACTATTTAAGGAACCAAGCCATCCTGCTGTGCACACATGCCCCACCCCCTCTTCATTTTTGTCACCTGGATGCCTAAGCCCTTATCAATTATTCTACAGGCCAAGGCAATTTCACTCTTAAATTGTATGCTGAGGGAAGAGGAGAATGTCAGGGATGGGATGTCCTGCCCCTCCTGAGTTATAGGCATCCATGAATTAAATTACTTTGCTGCTGAATTACACAAACTGTCTGCACTTTGTTGATAACTATACATTTTTTATGCTCCCTCCAAACTTTACCAGGGGGCGGCTGGAGGGGGGGTGGAGAAACTGTTTATATCTCATCGTCTCTCTGTTATCGAATTTCTGTTATGTTGCTATGGTAACTCACCACCAACCTCTTTCTACTCCCCATCCTAGCCCTCACACATGATTCAAAGCCAACACAGCATTACAAACTTATCCACTCTGCAATACAAACTCATGCATGCAGCCTGAACATTCTGCTAACTGGTACCAAGGGAAGAAGAGACCACCCTGCTCAGATCTCGAGAGTTTCTATATTAATGACTCAGCTAACTAGGATTGATTCCTTGGGTCCTATTTAGTATTTTTCCCCTCTTGTTTTTTAATATCTTTTTATTTTGGGAGAGTATTCTACGGATCTCCACTAGCTTATAATAAGATTTTTCTCTACCTGATGTATTCTCAAACTTCAGCTCTTGTGCACAACAAGGAGGCAATCTTTTATTTGTTTCTGCTTTGAATTTATTATTGGAAAGCCATTATTCTCAAATCTGCCTGTAAGGTTTTGTTACTCGAAATTGGCTTTTCACCTTGAACTTTAAAGGAGCTACTGGACTTTTATTATTAGTAAGTGAGATGAAGAGAACTTAATTTCTTTTCTTTTGACCAAGACATGCACCAAAACACCCCTCAAATCTGAGAGGTTTTGGGAGCAGAACTACTGGCTACCACATTTGAAATCCCTATTTCTTTGAGTAATAGAAATATTCCATATTTTTTAGGATTCCAAAATGAAAATAGCATAAATGATACTCTTCTCTGAAAATCAGGGCAAGGCAATTGCTATAGCAACCTATTCCCCATGTCCAACATCCCATTCTAGAACATTATACAGTGCTTGGCCCTTGGGAAGTACTTAATAAATACTTATTGATTGATTGGATAGGTTCACTAAATCACAGGTCTTGTTCCTATAAATCAGGGGCATACAGTCAGAACTGTCTAGTTCTACTAGGAAAAGAAGCTTGGGGATTGGGATGGCACAAATCAAGCATTGAACATGTCTGCCTTCACTTAAATAAAAAAAAAACTTAGAAAACTACTGATCAAGAATATCACATTTTCAGTTTGTGGCTGTCTTTCTGCTCCTATTCTTTCTTACAAGAACAGAATTTACTATACTCTCTAGAGGTAACAGCAAAAGGCCTGAGAATGAGAGAGTCTGAAATTCATCTTTTCATCTCAAAAAGATTTTATAATATAAAAGGGCAAGAATAACAAAGACAGGTTAGCCACACGCTTCATCCCAATACACTTTATCAAAATAGCACACAAAGTTATTATAACAGATCTCTGGGAGAGCCATGGGCAACTTCACAGTTCTCACTGATTTCCAGAAGTTGTATGACATCACAAAATAAAAACAAATAATAAAAACCTTGGCCTGGATTTTTCCTTCTGGGCTTCAGTATAATGTGGCATCAGGGAATAGTGTAAACCTCTATGTAGTCAGAGAGTCCTTGGGCCTTGTTCCTCACAGGGACACACTGGTCTGTGATTGTATGACTCTACAATTGCTGCCACTTTTTTTTTTCTTGCGTCTATTCTTCCTTCTTTTAGGTGAAGGAATACTGATAAAAGGTAGGACCTTTTGAAGGTTGAAAGATCAGAACAGTGTGTTATCAAAAGTCTAGGAGCCAGTATTCATGCCAGGTGTGGCATCTAGTTCAGTCTAGTTATAAGACCCTGAACAAAGACTTGAAGGACACAAACTAGTGGTAGTGGAGGAAGAAAATCATTCAACCGCTAAGCTGCATTTGGAAATGATACCAGCAATCGCACTAATAGGTCAATTTCCCAAAATGATTAGGGAAAATGAAAAAGAAAGTATGTGTTCTAAAATATTTATAGCAGCTCTCATTGTGGTGACAAAGAACTGGAAATTGTGGGGAGGTCTGTCAACTGGGGAATGGCTAAACAAACTGTGATATACATTCATGTTGAATATTACTCTGCTATCAGAAATAATAAGTTCGATGATTTTACAAAAGCATGGCGAGATCTCCATGAAATGAAGAGTGAAATGAGCAGAACCAAGACAATGTCATATACAGTAACAACAGTATTGTTTTAAGTACAACTTTGAGCAATAAAGTCATTCTTCTTACTATAAATACTCAAATTAACCTCAAAGATCCTGTGAAAAAAAGATGCTATATGAATCCAGGAAGATATATTACTGTGGTGAAGGAAATGATGAGCTGGTTGATTTAGAAAACCATGGAAAGACTTGGACTGATGAAGGAAGATAATATCCATCTTCAGAGAAACAGATGATAGGTAGAAATAAGCATACTATGGTCTTGCATATATGTATATGAGTATATATTTATATGCATATATTTGTATTCTTAGATATATATATGTGCGTGTGTATACATACATACATACATACATACATATATACATATATACATATATATATATATATATATATATATATGTATCTGTGTGTATATCCATGCTTAATGGTAGCCTTCTTTAGGGTAGGAGGGAGAGGGGAAAATACAGTTAAAAAGTACACCACAGAGAACAAAAGAAAACCAACAAACATGGATGGAAAAACTGGGCAACTTTGAAAGCAATGTATAATATTTATTACACAAATTTTCGTGAAAAGGAAATTTATTGTTTTATATTGAATCCTCTTTTATGGTCTACTGCATACATGGCAACATTTTTCCCCCTTATTTTGTATTTAAGTGCAAAATTAAAAAAAAATACTGAAAACAAACAAAAAGAAATAAATCACAAATGGGGGTGGGGTGGGGGTGGTAGAAGAGCCTTGCTTTCAAGCTTCCTTGAGAAACAAGTTGAAAATAACGATAGTATTTCTAATCTGCCATAGCAAATAAATGAGGGATGACAGAACATCAGTAGCCACTTCAAAGCAAGTTATTAAATATTACTTTTCCCCCTCCAGAACTCAACTTGACATCGGCTGTTTCTAGTCTATGAGACTATTTCATCAAAGTCAATAAGTGAAGCCCATGTGCTCCATATAATCATGCCAAGTACACACTTTCTATTGCCTGGCATAAAAGAGATAATTCTCCGTCAAACAGAACCTTCTTTGCCTTTTTCTAAACTTCTTTTTTACTTCTTTTTTTCTTTTACTGTGTGAAATATACCCAGTCCTAAATTACTTGACCACAGGAGACAAATGTGCAACGATCAATACAAGGCGACAGTCTACCACAGTGGCTTCTCTTATTTTTATACAACTAAACTTTAAACCAGAATTGAGAAACAAACAAATAAAATAAAACAAACAAGAAACACCTGAACACGATCAGGGACATGAACAAGCTGCCACTAAATACACACCTATAGAAATTCAGGGAAACTGTTCTGCACCTAAAATACCCTTCCTGGCAAAACTTTTACTTGAGATACTTCCAGGTACTATGGTTCACCCAGGTAATTGATCCAAAATCTACCTGACTCCAAGGCAAGCTCTCTATCTACTCCTCAACCCTCCTGACTGTATTCACTTCAGTTGATAACTTACAAGTCTCCATTTAGGAAAAGCTGTCATTTTAGAGTTCTCATTTTAGAGTTCACACTGTGGTCATTAGCCACAAAATAAAATTAAGCTAAGTGACTGACATAGAGTTCAAACCAGGCATGTTCTCTAGAACAATATTGTAACTATTGAACTAACCAGCTACAGGCTAATTACTACATGGAAGTTTGTGGGACTATAAAGATAGATTGCAAGTGAACTTCACTCCCACAGACTGAGAGACCAAACAAAATTTTCCTAAAGAGAAAATATTACTAGAAAATTTATAATAAGAACATAGGTGATTCTTTTGAGAAAAAAAAAAATCAACAATACTTCCGTCATTGAATTCAATGACAGAATTAGTCTCCAATGAGTCTCCAAGTTATGTATTTCTTTTTGAGGATCCTTAGTCCCTGCAGCCTTCAACTTCAAGAGTCGTGGCAGTTAATGGAAACTGTTTCCTTCTGGGAGAGTAATAGGAAAGAATAACGAAAAACACACAGAGGCAAAACCATTTCCGTCTTTCTGTATACACGTTGATATTACATTATTTCATTAGTTTAGTGCTTCCTAGTATTTAAGCAATGTCACACTTTCACCCAATTCCCCTAGAACCAATGGTCCTATATTTTGACAATGGCCAAGAAAAATTGTGTACAATTGAAATACTGTTGAAAACCTCTATGTCCTCCATTTTCCCTATTTTTTTGTTACATCATTTTGAGTGCATAGTCTTTGATAAAAAAAAGGCATTAGAGGATTGACAAAATTAGGATTAGACAAAAATTTAAAACTTGTAAATTTTGTTTTGTTCCTTGTCCTTGTGCAAATGATTCAGCCTTTGTTCCTTTGAATATTCTGGGATTAAGAAACAACTTTGAAAACCTTAGAGTAAGGTGATTGGTATCAGGGGACTGCTGAGAAGTGTCCCCTGTATTTTACGACATTTTGGTGTCATAACTTTAGCTTTGGAATTTTTGCCACAAGTATAAATAATAATCATATTTTCTTTTATGCAAAAAAATTGGAAATCTTCGGTTCTCTTGGTATTTTCAGAAGTTTTAATAAAATACTCTCCTATAATTAGTGTTTCTGTTTGAATTTCCTGTACTGTTAAAGCTTCTATACACTTTTCTTTAGATGTACATACATGATAAAAATATTGAAAATGAGATAAAGAGTTAATTTAAAGGGTCAATTATCATCATTAAAAAACACATGAATATGTACATACAAATGTATTGGAGACATTGGAGGGAAATAGGCACCCCATTCCAGTCCTGAGATGACTACACCTTGGTGGAAACATTTTATAGGGAAGTCTGTCTATATTCAGTAAGGATAAAAAAAATCATCAACTAATTTGATAAAGACATCCCTTGTTGGGATGATAGGACATGGATATTACAAGAAAGAAAAAGAGACTTAGATATGCAAAAAAAAAAATCAGAATTTAAGAGTAGGAAAAGTAGCAATTGTTTACATGCCCAAACAAATTGGGAATGGGGGAACAAATCATTTAATGGGGTGTCACAATCATCACCGTCAGCTAGTAGCCGACCTTCTAGAGATGAACCTCTCCATAGTTAGCACAACATGTAGTCTACACACACAACTGATCATTGAGGCTATACTCAAAGTCTTTTCTAATATTTGAGAACCAGTCAGAGCTGGCACTTCACTGCCCTATTCTATTCTATACACACTCACCTTAATCTCAAAATGAAAGAAAGCAAACTCTTTGAAGGCAGGAACTATATCAGTTTTGTCTTTGGTGCCTGGGATATTGCAAAGGTTTAATAAATATAGTCATTGATGGCTGATGAGGCATCAGAATAGGACTTAACTTATAGCAAAGTGCAATAATGGATTTCTCTCATACTTTAAAGTGGCAAATCTGAAAAGCACATTGAAATTTGGAAAGATATAAAAATAAATTAAGTGAGGCTGGTTTTGGTTATGCTTATTAGTTATGCTGATCTCTGGAAAATTCTACTCTCCATCATTTTAACTCTATGGAAACTTTTCCTGGTCTAGTCATTGCTTCTTAAACTGTGGGTCACGACCCGAGATGGGATCACAAAAAATTGGCAATGTTAAAGGTTCCTGCACACTCAATGACCCAAAATTAATTAGAAATCAAACAAATAATGAATCTGAGGTGTTTTTAGCAGAGCTCACCCTTTTACATCATAGGTAACTTCACTGTAGTCTTGGTTCTAAACACATAACAAGTGTACTTTGCACTGCACATGCCACACAAGCCACACAATGTTAAGGAATGCTGCCTAAACATTTGAAAAGGGGTTGCAGTGGAAAAAGTTTAAGAAGCCCTGGTCTAGACAAAAGGTATGTCAATATGACAATGATTTTTGATGTTGTTCTGTTGTGTCCCACTCTTCCGGATCCTGTATGGGATTTTCTTGTCTAAGATATTGGAATGATTTGCCATTTCCTTCTCCAGTAGAAAGACAGAGGTTAAGTGACATGCCCAGGGTCACATAGCTACCAATCAAAGAATGGATTTGAACTTAGGTCTTCCTGACACTAAGCCACCTAGCTGCCTCATGACAAGGGTAGGATTTCAGAATTTTTTTCTCAATAATTCATATCTATCTTGGTGCCACTTGTATTCCTCTTTACTGATCTCTCACTTTGCCATATTTTTTTCCCACTCCCAGGCTCCCAATTCCCTTTACCCTTGACATTGTGGAACCTTCAGAGAGAGAGAGAAAGCACCTAGACCAAGGCCTGGAAAGTAAAAGTCATATTTGGTGGTTAACGGAATAAAAACACATATATATGTAGTTTGGAGTGGATGCAATCTGATACTAAACATCAGAGCTGGATTGTAGGTAAACAAGCCATCGTAAGAGTATTTCATGAGGACCAGGAAAAACAGTGGGTCAGAGAGTAGGCAAACATAAAAGAACACAAGTGAGAGAGGGCAAGGAAGATACCAAGTCAACAGTCAGGATCAAGGAATTGCTGCAGGAGTGAATGGGTCAAGGTAAAGACAGACTGGATTCCACATGGAAAGAGAAGATTGTTGATAATTAAGGTGGGTAGCTAACTACTTTTCTAAGTGGTTACTGCCAATGTGGATAGACTGGCCTACAACCTACAATTTAGTAACCAGGAGTAAGCACATGGCTTAAAGAATGTTGAATGAAAAATCAAGCCGTCCTGCCAAGAAGTTCTAGACAATATATTACAAGCTATTAGTAGTTGGACATATTTTGTACAAGAGCGAAATGCTTCCCATGGTCATTTTACTTTTTCTGTTTTTTTCTTCTCCTCACAATAAATTAACTTTGTCCAAGCCATGGCTTCCAGAAAACTATGAGATTTCTTGCTGAGCTGTAAACTTTTCTTTTGTATCAGGTAGACAACTTCTATTTACACAGAATCTGTAACTCATTGCTGCACCCTTGAAGTAACTATATTTTGAGTCTAACAAAAAGAATACCAGATCTGTAATCAGAAGACAAGATTTTGAAATCTGATTCCCTTGCTAGTTTTCTGACTTTATACTTTGCCTTTTTATCTCTCTGTACCTCAGTTTCCTCATCTGACAAATGAGGGGTTAGGTTAGATTTTTTTGTTGTTGTTATTCAGGCATTTCATGGGCTCTTCATGAGCTCATTTAGGGTTTTCTCAGCAAAAGATACTGGAGGGCTTTGCCATTCCTTCTCCAGCTCATTTTACAGATGAGGAAACTGAGGCAATAAGGGCTAAGTATAACTTTCCAAGGGTCACCCAGCTAATAAGCGTGTGAGACAAGACTTGAATTCAGAAAGTCTCTCTGACTCCAGGGCTGGTACTCTATCCACTATGCCACCTAGCTTCCCTAGAAGCTTAAATTACAATTTTGTATTTTAAAGTCCTTGATAAAAAACAACTTCAATTTTTCTTTTCTAAAATTTGGACACATATGACTTTTAATTTCTATAAGAATTGTGAGACTCACTTATGGACTAGAATTTTCAGGAGTAAGGCAAATATCACATTGTGCGCAGACTCCAGGAAGGGCCCTCTCTGTTTTGTCTCCTCACAATTAGTTCTATCTGTAGGCCCAGAGCTGTAACTAGCATAGGGCAATTCTGCTTTAGTCTCCAGGTGCCGACTTTCAGGGGCTCTACTTTCTTTCCCTAACATCTTCCATAAGGTTCTATATTTTCTACAGGGTTGACAGCACTCAACTAACTCTCCCCTTTTCATCTGCAGATCTGCTTGGTTTGAACTCCACGGAACTTCATGCTTCATCAAGGATGAGCCAATTACTTGAAATATCCTCATGCTGTTTAACTGAGTTTTTGATACTCAAACCTCTTCTGAGCTATCTGGGCTTCCTCTCCCCTCTGATCACAGGGCTGGAAGGCAAAGCACTAACCTTAACCAAAGCTCAGGACTTTCCAGGAGACTCACATCCCTCTTCTCAGCTCCTCCTCCCCACTCTTGCTCCCTGATTTTCCAGTTTTCTTCTATGTTTTGTGTTCCCCCTTTATTACATTGTACTTTCCTTGAGGGCTGGGACTGTCTTTCTCTTTTTTGAATTCTCAGAGCTTAGCACAGTGCTTGAAACCTAATAGACATTAATTAATTTATTGAATATGTTACTTTAAGGTCCTCTGATGACCCACACAAACACATGGACCTGAGTCAGAGTTCCAAAGCTCTTTTTATTGTACTAACTTGTACCTGTCTTTATCCTGCTGCCCTCAACTTTTAACCCACTACTATAGATGGTATAAACACTGAGGATGTAAGAGACTATACACTCCAAGAGTTAATTACATCCCCCATTTTGGGAAGAGCTACACACATCTTCCCCATGACCACACTCTTGATTAATTTTATACATTTTATAATTGCATTTTTATAATTTATTTTATAATTTTAATTCTGCAAAAATGTACAGTTATAGCTTCTACTAGTGGGATATTCCCAGATTACTCATACCCTTGGCTATGAAATCAACTGTTAAATTCAAATGTTATAATGCTACCTGAGAAGAATGGGCCATTAGCAGTTAAGATTTTTGATCTAAAGAGTTGAATGGCTTGATGGAAGAAAGGAAAGAAGGAAACAAATACGGATGAAGTACCAACTCTGTGGCCAGGAACTGCGCCAACTATTTCACAAAAGTTATCAAAATTGATCCATAGAAAAACCCTGGGAGACGAGTGCTGTTATTATCCACACCCACTTTACACATGAGGAAACTGAGGCAGGTAGCGGCTAATTGAGTTGCTCAGAGTTGCACAGCTAGTATAAGTGTCCAAGGTTGGATTTGAATGCAGGTGTTTCAGCCTCCAGGCCCAGGACTCTAACCACTGCATCACTGACTGCCTCTAGCTGATACCACCTAGCACCTCGCACCTTTTTTTTTTAAGAAAGACATGGGAGTTGTATGTTTTATTTTTTTGCATTTTTTTTGTGGGGGAGTGGAAGGTAGGGCAATTAAAGTTAAGTGACTTGGCCAAGGTCACATGGTTAGTTTTCGTGTTAAGCGTCTGAGGCTGGATTTGAACTCAGATCCTCCTGACTCCAGGGCAGGTGCTCTATTCATGGCACCACCTAGCCACCCCAAGCACCTTACCGTTCTTAAAATGTTTTTATATTGCATGATATGTATCTTCCCAATAACCCAGGGAGATAGCAGCATAGGGATGCCATCAATCAATTAATAAACATTTATTAAGTGCCTACTATGTACCAGGCACTCTGCTAAGTCCCAAGGACTTAAAAAGAGGCAAAATATCGTGCCTACACTGGATGATTTAACAATCTAATGTATCAGTCATATTATTACACCCATTTTACAGATGGGCAAAATATAAAGTTCATACTTTTCCATAATCACACAGCCAGGGAATGCTAGAGTCCAATATTCCAGTTCTTTTGATTTCACATCATGCCTCCCACTTAGACCCTTCTCTAAGACAGAGAAAACCTTCAAGGAGCATGGCATATGTTGTTAAAAAAGCTCTTTGTAATAGTAATAATGAAGAAAGATCTAAATCATAGCATGTTATACATGCAAGAAGGTGTGAAGAGGAAGCTTAATAACATGTTGTGGCTCTGAAAGGGAAATGGAAGGAAATTATTGAATCTGTTTTTCCTCCTCAATTTTACCCAAAGTTTCTCCTTTTGAAAGGAAATGCCTGTGATATATTTTACATATATTCTCATTCCTTCTACCACACAACCACTTAACACAAGAAAAGGAGAGAAGGAAAAAATAGTGACACATTGATTACCTTGATATATATCCAGAAATATATAAAGCCGCTACATCTCAGGTAACCACTTGCCCTCATATCTAGATTTATTTGTTTTTAATAACATAGGCAACAAACTATGCCTGTTATGGAGACACATAAAATCGTTAAGACATGGGCATTCACCTCAAAGCTTTGATCATTTCCTTCAAAAACCTGAGTGGTTATCCTCCCAGTCACCAATTACTAAAAGACATTTTAGAAGAATTAGACTGAAAAATAGTTTTCTAAGCATTAACATGATTGCAAGGCATCCTAATAGCATCTCACATTTGAATTTCAATGACAGTAAGTTTACTCTAGGCAAAGCACTCAGCTAAGCACATGTGGACAGGCAGTTTACCTAAGACGTGATCTTTGCCCTGAGGAAGATCCCAGTTTCATATTTTTATTCATGTTTACTGAAGTCTTTTAATCCTTATAAGCATCCAGGCAGGCACTTAAAGATAATGATCCTCATTTTCCAAATGAAAAGGTTCAAAGAGGAGAGTTCACAAAGAAGAGCAGAAATCGATTTGGGAGCACAGCTTAAAGTGGTTCAGCACGTTCTTCCCTTGTTTTCTTTATACCTCTGAATTTCACTGTATTGCTACTGACTTTTAGGTTTAACTCTGAAGCTAAAAGCTCAGCTTTTCATTTAAACCTGGCTGCATCTCTGTACAGTATGGATCTGTGTCTCAAAGCCACCCCAGTCATTTAGAACAAAGTTGTAGGAGAGTTTCTTTCAAATGATGCAGATGTTCTCTGCTTAGCTTCACAAAACGGAAGTGTACAACATAATATTGTTGCCACATTTTTTTTTTCAAGGTTAGCCATAAATTGGGCTGGGGCTACAGCAAAATCTAAGTGAGGGAATTAAAATTAATTAATTAATTAATTAATTGAATGAAATTAAATGTTCATTAACATTAAATCTAGGTTTTGTAAGTACAAGAAGTGGTACAGAATAGTGAATGGAGACCTGGTCTTGGAGTCAGGAAATTCAGAATTCAAATCTCATTTCTGCCACATCATCTTTCTAGGGAATCCTGGGTAAGTCACAACCTCTGAGGTCTCCAAGCAATTCTATTAGGTGAAAAGTCACAGAATGGATGCACAGTTCTATGATTATAAGATGAAAGGTATGATCCCAAATACATAAATAATTACAGAGCCTAACCCAACAAGTAACACTGAGTACCTAACAGAAGTGCGAGATACTATGTTAGGTGTTGGTAACACAAGGGCAAAAGGGAAAATAGTCCCTGTAGTTGAGAGATTTAAATTCCTCTCAGATGAGGAGTGTGATATAAAAGGAAAATAGAAAATAATATAGATGGATTTTCAGGGAGCAGAGTTCTAGCAACTAAAGGGATTCACAAAGGGTTCCTATAGGAGATGGCCCATGAGGTGAGTCTAGAGAGATTCCAAGGAAATGTGCTGAGGATGTATATCATTCTAGGCATGGGGGCGGCCAGTGCCAAACCATGGAGGTACCAAATTTGGGCAACACAACATAAGTTAATGTGACTCAAATGTAGGTACTTAAAGGTACATAATTTTCAATAAGCCTAAAATATTTCTGGAAGGCAGATTTTGAAAGGCTTTATAAGCCAAGCTGCAGAATTACACATACATGCATACATGCATGTAATACATACATACAGATATGCATACATACATACGTGTGTATATATAATATACATACACATTTTTTCCTAGAGGCAATAGAGAACCACTAAAATGTATTGATCAAGGGCCTGACATCGTCATATATGTACCTGAGGAATATTATATTTGGAAACTTGTGAAGGATAGATTAAAGGAGATCATTTCAATATACAGCGTGCATATATAATAACAACAAAAACAATGCATTTCCATTTTTCTATAACACTTGGAGGCTTCAAAATGTTTTCTCCTCAAAAGGAATATTTTTTTGTTTGTTTGGTTGGTTTTTTTGCTTTTTGGAGGGGCAATTGGAGTAAAGTGACTTGCCCAAGGTCACACAGCTGGTAAGTGTTAAGTGTCTAAGGCCAAATTTGAACTCAGGTCCTCCTGACTCCAGGGCCCATGCTCTATTCACTGTGTCACCTATCTGCCCCAAGGTTATTTTTGTACATTTAAAATAAGTATTTATCTTTAATTTTTTCCATACGTATTTTAAATATAAGTATACTAAGGCTTAGAAATAGAGATTTAATCATATAACCCAAATTGAAAGTCGGACTAGCACTGTTTCTATCATGTTATAGTGGGACTGCTCCCTAGATACTTACACATTTGTTTTTTTGTTTTTGTTCTTGTTGGTCCATGTGGTTCTGTGATTTTACCAATTTAGTGAAGCTTGATAACTAATATTGTCAGAGGAGAGTTGTCCAGTTAGAAAAAAAATTGTATTCTATAAAGAACTCAGGTACATTATTTATAGGCAAAATCCATGTGCTTTTAAAATTTCCCTCTTAGTTGCCTAAGTAATGTTTCATGTCATTACAATTTCTATATCTTAATTTTGTACTCGATATCATTCTAAAGTGAGGGAAGTTACATGGTTATGTAATTAATATATATTGCATAGATGGCTAATCAAAGCATTAAGATTCAGGTTTTTTACAACCTTTTTCAGGGTGCAGGAAGAAAATCAACAAGGTCTATCTCTCTCAACATCTTCCCTTACTGTTCATCAAATGTATTAGGAAGACAGAGCCAATAAATTAACTATTTTTGCCCAGCTCTCCCAACACATCCCCTCTATATCAACTTTAAAAAATACACCAAACTGAATTCTGAGCAGGAAAGTCAACAAAAAATCACAGTGAGTCATTTTTCCAGTGTATGGCAGCTTAGGAAGACATCAAGAGAGGACTACAGATCCTAGGGTAGGGGATGGCCAAGAGTGCAGCTGACCCTGTAGTGCTAGCAGTACCCAACAGTGGCAGTGGAAGTGCAATAGCAGCCAGGGGACAACTCATCTCCCAGGGCTGGTAAGAGGTCTGAACACATGGGCAAAAATACCCAGGGGACAGCAGGGGGCATAAGATTGGGTGCCATTTGGCAGCTCTGTCACCCATTACCCAGTTCTGAGTTCCAGTTCTAGAGCAGAGGAGTGCTCATGGCCACAATATAGCAAGGACCCAATTATATAAGAATCAGAGAGTGGAACAGGAAGAGAATAACCAGACCCCTCCCCAAATCATACCATGTCTGAAGCAACAAAAACTTACACGCCCTCCCTGAACTGGGCAAACAGGAGAAGGATCTTAAAGACAGGAGCTCAGGCCATGCATTTTCCCAGACCCTAAGAGTGAGCAGCACGCAATTCTAATAAAGTCCAAAATCAAGAAATAAGCTAGGAAAATAGGCAAACAAACAAACAAAAAGAAAGCCTGGCCATAAAAAGCATTATGATGACACAAACTCCTAAGAAGGCAATGATTGGAAAACATCTGATGAGGTGATTCCGTATCATTTTGGTGGGGCTTTTGTACCCCAGTTTGTAAAAATCTCACTTGTGGTTGGGTAACTATGTATTCACATCAGTTTGTAACAAGCCTGTGCCATTAAGCTGTAAAAGTCACACTTTCCTTCAGCCATAAAGGCATTCACTCCACTTCTTCCCCTGCCCCCAGCCTGAAAGTCTTTTCCCAAAGTCTGCTAGATAGTTTCCCATGAATCAATCACTCAAGTATTCTTAGAGAAATACATAACGCCTTTGTTCTTAGTGGCCAGCTGCGCTTTAGCAACCTTGAGCAACTTTATCAAGGAGATAACTCCCTCCCTGAGATGGTCTCTAATCAGTCTAGCTTCCAAACTTGGCACCTCCTGAAACGATCAAGCCTATACTCCCAACCGCCATATTGGACCTATGTCATTCATCCTTGATCAAAAAGTTACCTAGCGATGTGTCAAGGCAAAAATCACACCCCCTGCTCCCCAACCCGTTGGAATTTCTCAATGCATTATGGGTAATTCGCCTGCACAGTTGGTATCAAAAATGTATGGCCCCTTAAGCACTTAACCACTCCCAGACTCCTCCCTAATCCCACCTTTTCCCAACTAGTTAGTATAATGAGCCTCTGACTGACAGCTTTATGCCTTTAAAATGACACCTCTATCCCCCAGCACCTTGCAGGTCTTTTTTCTATCT